>JZKD02S1674426.1:714969-756132 GCA_000966675.3 Picea glauca | reverse complement strand
TACATTCCATCCCCCTTATGAAATCATTGTCCTCAATGCTTGTTATGAGGGTGTACAACCATATAATAGGGTCCCATGGATAAGTGTAGACCATAATGTCGAAGTAAGTTGGAGAACCACAATCCCATGTAAGAATGTGAGCGACCATGCTGAAGTATTCCAACCGCCACTTTAAATCTGGGTCCCGTGTCCAAGTGTTCATGTGAACTCCACATTGAAGATATCAGAACACCACAACCAGCTGAAAATGATGCTCCAAAGATCGACATTGGTCATGTGGATCGAAATATGTAGAACCGGACAAAAATTCATCCACTGCTACTAGAGAATAATAAAATTGAAGAAGAATATGCAGAGAAGGATCTTATTTACTCTGCAGGATGGGCTCTACATGAGGTGGATTAGTCATCAAATAGAATATGGAAGTGTTTTTCATCCCAGAAATGACAATTATCCATATACCAATCATCACAATCGGCCTCAAAATCATACCAAGCAGGTGCTTCTTGATTATATTCACCCATGATGTCCTGCATAATATACCTCTTGTGCCTTGCAAGTCTGATCATTTCAACAGTTTCTCGAACACTTGCCTGAGCATGTTGAAAACTTGTGTGAAATTATTCCTTGAGGTCTTCAAACTATCATTGAAGTTCCATGGGCAGTTAAATATCCATTGGAAACACCACATATAATATACCAAAATAAATATGTTAAATTATCTATCCAATGGAATTGAGTTGGTAGCAATCTGAGCACCTTGTGAAAATTTATGAGCTCTGTAGTCTCGTCGTCATCACGAAGACCCTAAAAAATGGTTGATTTTAAATCAGTGATATCTTCACTTATGGAGCTCTGATTTGGATGGATTTTTTAAATGGGATATTTTTGAAAGAGGAACTCATATCTGTAATTTTGATCCGGATTATTTTCGGCACGAAATGAGAGAGGAGATATAATAAATAAATGTAAAAAGATGTATCGAATATCCAATAATATAACATAAATGTATCATAGATGCAACCATAAACACAGAGATACAGTAATACACAATTTCTATTAATGAGCGAAAATGTATAAAGACTATAAAAATACAGAGTGAAAGACTCGTTAGAATGGTGGTAGCTTATCTCTGAGAAGAGATGTGATGGATACTCTCATTCACAAGAAGATGATTGTTACAATGAGGCTCCAAACTCCTTTTTAACATAAGTAAAATCCAAAACCCTAACCTTGGAAGATGAAAAGTCAAAAGGTTTGTGGGCCCCAATGGGGGTAGTTGATACGTCAACTTCCTGGGGGCATAACTTTTGCATACGATCTTTGTTTGGGGTGCTCGATACACTGTTGAAAAGGTCTAACCGAGAAGAATGATTTTCGACTAGACCAAGTCAGTTTCTTCGATAGTCACCTATGCCCAAAATCCCCAAAAAACGTCGTTTAGGGCCTCAAAACAGCCTCGGAAGTTTGGAACCCGAAAAACTGTCGAAAAAATGCCAAGATGGAAAATTGTTTTTCAAGCCCATGGAATAGTTTGGTGGCCACTGATATCCACCTGGATCAATCCTCCCTCCTTATGAAGCAATGTTCTACATTGATTTGAGTTCCTGGGGGAGAGGGGAAAGCGATTATTGAATCTGAATCTTGGTGAGCTCCTTACCTTGTTGGAGACATCATGCTTCTTGGTTTGTGGAAGGTTGTCACGAACCTATTGTTGGTGGTGTTGACTCTGCTCAAACAGTAGGGCTACCTGAGATGACTGTGTGCATAAGGAATCTTTGTGTTTTACTGCAATCTTTTCGACTTGCTTCTGTTGGACAAAAGGTGCTTGGGCAGAGGTTGTAGTGGTTGCAATATCCTTTTGTTCCCCTTTTGAACAGATTGTGAAAAAGCTAATTTTTGTATTATGAGATACTACCTTGCGGCGCTATTTAGGTGGAACAGTAGTTGGAAATACCTCTAGTATTCTATAGAGATGACCCCCCAAAGTGACAATGACACTACGGGGTAGAGACTCATGAACAGCATGGTGCTTCCACATATATGGTTGGCCCAAGAGAACATCACAGAAATCCAGTGGTGAAACATCACATAATACCTCATCTTTGAAGGGCTGGATGTCGTATGACAAACGACACTACTGGATGACATGAAGATCTCGTCCCTAGCAAAGCCAATCGATATTGTATGGTTGTAGATGTGGTGTTGTCGACAATCCCAGTTGTTTGATGACCTATGTTGAGATGAGGTTCTTTTGGCTTTCGCTATCAACAATAAAATGCAGCGGGGTCCCTTTCACCCACATCTATGAATGAAAAAGTTGCTCCCCCTCTTCAGGATTTGTTTGCTCTTCTGGTTGAATTACTGTGGTCGCGACAATAGCAGTGGGGTCTGCATCTATGATCTATCTTTTACTAGTATTTTCATAATCAAATTTTGAATTAGGTTTCGGCTCCTTGTCTTTGATCTCGGCCACCAATGATTGTTTTGAGAGACATTCACCGGTGTTGTGCCAGGGGATTTTGTGGAAATCGTACCATTTTCCAGTGTCCTTCTTCGTCTTCTCATGACCTTTCTTTTCATGTGGCTAAGATTGGTTTTTAGGAAGTTGTTTGTTAGGACCGTCTTTCTCATACTTTGGTTGTTGCGGATTTGCGGATCCAAACTCTCATTTGTTATGGTGACTAAATTTCTGCTCGATTTTAATAGCATATTGATACGTAGCACCAAGTGATGATATATCCAGAAAATCCATTTCAGTTTGGATGTATTTGTGTAGAGCCCCACGGTATTTCATAACCAAATGTTGCTTGGAGTCTTTGATACCCAGTTTGGTGCGCAAGGTATGGAAGGTATTGGTGAACTCCGACACTGCTTGGCCCCTCTCTTGTCGCAGTGTGGTCCATCTCATGTATTGGTCTTCATATTTGCCAACAGGGTAATATTATTCCTTCACCGCATCCACAAAAAAATCCCAAGTGGGATCGGCCCCATATATTTTGGACTCCTTTGTGGAAATTTCCTCCCGGTAAGTTTCCCACCAATGTTTGACATGGGGGAGAGCCTTCAGGAGTGCGAAGGTGATATTTTCCCTGTCGCAAAAATGGTGAACAGAGAAATAACCTTCTAGCATATTTAACCATTTGTCTAGGGCATCTGAATCTATCTTACCTTCAAATATGGGCATATCAAAATTAACATGTACCTTGAAAGGTGAGGTGCCTCCAAAGTGGTCGCTTGATGAAGACGTGCATGTTGTTATCGGTAGGTGTTGAAGGATGTGGGAAAAATTCTCCATCCTTTTGTCCCTCTGTCGCATGAGAGCTTGCTCAAGCAACAGATTAATAGAATCTTATGCTCTGTTGTTTTTATTTTCTTCTTCTATGGAGGGTTTCTTGGGCGTGCGAGAGCGATTGTCCTCAAGAGAGACAATCCCAAGACCCAACTTTCTATACTCATACCTCATCGGGGACATGCACTGAAAAATAATCAAGAGCAGCCTGCTCTGATACCACTGATCTGAATTATTTTTGGCACGAAATGAGAGCAGAGATATAATAAATAAATGTACAGAGATGTATTGAATATCCAATAATATAACAGAAATGTATCAGAGATGCAACCATAAACATAGAGATACAGTAATACACAATTTCTATTAATGAGTGAAAATGTACAAAGACTCTAAAAATACAGAGTGAAAGACTCGTTAGAATGGTGGCATCTTATCTCTGAGAAGAGATGTGATGTCTACTCTCATTTGCAAGAAAATGATTTTTACAATGAGGCTCCAAAGGCCTTTTTAACATAAGTAAAATCCAAAACCCTAACCCCGGAAGATGAAAGACCAAAATGTTTACAGGCCTAGTTAGTGCCTTTGGTAGACTCATGGGCCCCAAATCCCCAAAAAATGTCGTTTAGGGCCTCAAAACGGCCCCGAAAGTTTGGAACCCGAAAAACTGCCAAGATGGAAAAATATTTTTCAAGCCCATGGAATAGGTGGGTGGCCACTAATATCCACCTGGATCAAATTCATCCCCAAGTGCTACACAAATCAACACATTTACACGGTTGTCCGCAAAAAAACCATGAAAATTAGCAGATTTTAAAATGATGATAACTTCACTTCCGAGACACCATTTTGGATGATTTTCTTTTTGAAATTTCTTTTTTTTCTGAGAGGAACTAAAATATACAACTATTTTCTATGAATTTCATATATAATTCTATAGGATTTTTCTAGAGTGTGGTGGCCCTCTTTTGTCTTCTTGAAAAAAAAATGCAAAAATAGAGAAGAAAAAAAATACCCCTTTTTGTGTTCGAAGAAAGTGTTATGATACCAATTGTTAAGTATTGAACACATGAATACAAAAAACACCACAATAGATCCAAGAACAATATATAAAAATATCCACTTTATTAATCTGAAACCCTTAGGGTAGGGACACACCATACAATAGATCTTATTACAAAGGGATCCACTCATGTTCATGTGCCTCTTCAAGGGGGGAGAATCCTAATGAGTTGCACGCTCCAAATACAATACTTATTATTTTCTTCCATTTCATTGCTTGAACCCATTTATATAGTGTTTCTAACCACCTAGGAACATTCTAGAGGAGGAACCTTCTATAAGTGTAACCTTCTAATAAATCCTCTTACATTTATTATGTTCACACTAATATAACTAACTACCATAGTGGGTCTTATTTAATAATTTAGTGAACCTAGTCCATCTTACATTCAATGACCTCCACTATTATCACTATGGGCCCTTCACACACAACCCCCAAATACCTCTTGAGCTATTTTTACTCCTTTGCTTCTCCTTACTCCTTTCCTTGGACCCTGCCCCTGCACCCTTGGATGAAAATCCTTCTTCACCCAATCAATGAGATCTCTCTCACTTATTCTCTGTGTGTCTACTCTTCTCACATAGGTTTCCTTTTATAACCTTGAGTTTACCCTAAATCCAAAACCCTAGATCTCCAAAGTTATCAATGGCTGAGATTAGACCTCACCATCACTTTAAATCTAATGGTTAGGATTTAATTTAATTCATTAATGCCAAATACTTAGGCATTTCATTAAATTAAACTCATTAATTAAAAAAGTACATTCACTTTAATAATTACTTTACTAAAGTGAATCTCCTAAGTCTTAAGAGGTATTAAGGATGACTTCCAAATGTTAGACACAAAATAGATGTGGAAGTACATGTCTAATGCTACAAACATCAACACTCCCGCTTGGCAAGGAAGGTGCTTCTCGAAGAGCCACTTGGAATTGGTTCTTCCTCTGACCCTAGCACAATGTCTCACACATCATCCTGCACATTGGCATCCCTCCAAATCTACTAGTCAGTAGCTCCCTGAATATTGGAAGACACAAAATCAATGACGTTACATATCAGTTCCATGAAGTTTGGAAACTTCGATGAAGGCATGATCTCTCTCAATGTGCTCTTAGGTGCCTCATACTCCTGAGCATCCATCAATTTCATCTCATACCAACTCAGTATCCAGATAGAATTGGAAGGGGCTAACTCCCTCTTCCCATATGAAGTTTGACTCCCCACCCTGGATGATCCAAAAGCCTAACAGGGCTTGAAAAATGCTCAAAAATGAAAGTGCTTTGAATCCAACGAAACTAGCGTCATTGCGTCTGTCTCATCTTCCTAATTTCGGCGGTATATTTACTTCGTCAAACGGGCTCCGTATGCGCAAGATATTGCGTTCTGTCCGAAAACCCAAACATGCAAAAAAAGGGGATGATTGTACAGTGCGTACAGTTCCACGTGGCATGTTGATTGTACAGGCCGTACGACCGTAAAGGTGACGTGGAAACCCCTGGAGACGACACATGGCAATTCATGAAGATGACACGTGGCAGGATGATATGGCGTACGGGCAGACATCTGGACCAATCTACGGGTGACACGTGTCACCACTGTAAGGGTGACATGTGGCACGGGATGACATCAGCAGCTGACTGGGCAAGTGATGTGGCATACGAAATTTGACGTGTGGCAGACACATGGGGCATCCAGCGATTGACACTTGGCATATTTTGGTTGGTTTTTGGTGTGCCACGTGGCCCAGTCATGGGTTGCCACGTGGCACCCTGTGGTTGGTTCGTCAGTTGTGTAAAATTATATGGTTTCGGCGTGGGTCGAACCCGCGACCTATCCTCCGGGCAGTGAACTGGCAGGACTGGGCTAGCCGCCTGGCCCATGGGTGGTTCTTATTATACATACGACAAACAATATATATAAGTTTGATGTAAAGTTTCGTCGGTGGGGGGAAGGGCTGGGGCTAGGAAGGGCTGGGGCTTAGCCCCAGCCCACGGTTCAACGTATACAACCACACGACCACAGAACTGGGAGCGCGGACGAGCGGGTGTATTGGATAGGGCTTGGCCCTTGGTTCCCGGGCGGTCCCATGTGACCCGGGACCATACTCCAAAAAGGGCGCGGGTAAATGGATAAGCCACGGTCCTATATATATGTGCCACCGAACCAGGAGTCAGGGAAAAGGGGGCCAACGCACAGCCCTATGGGCTGGTGCTTGGCCACATCATAGCTCATACGACCAAGTTTAGGGGCGCGTGCCCAGGCCTCGGGGGCTAATGCTCGAATTTATTCAAAAAGTGGGTTTTGTTATATAGTTTTGGGATTTTATTTGATTCCAAGTCTATTTTTAATTGATTTTCTCCATTATTGGGAGATATTGGGCATTTTTGGAGCCCAAATTTTGGGAGGAAGTTGGGGATGGATAACCAACTTCAGATCTATATAAACCAGGTCTGATTGAGATCATGGAAGTCGGTCAGAGTAGATTTATGCTGAAGGGAAGCCAAGCCAAAGCCATTTTTATGCAGGGAAGATATTGAGGAGCAGACGTTGTCGGGCCATTTCTGGGAGCTCCGGACATCCGTTTTGCGTGTCGTTTTCTTTGCAGGGTTCTAGAGATCTGGAAGAACATGACCAGATCAGTCTTGTAGCCAATTGGCACTACTGTGATGTACTTTTGAGCTTTTGAACAGAAATAAAGAAGCCTCCCCCATAGAGACAAAGGCCCGGAGACGTAAGCAAAGTTGTGTCGAACTCCGTTATCAATCCTCGTGTTATGGTTTGTTGTCTATTATTTCATTTCAGATCTTCAAATGTGTATATGTCTGTCATAATTCCTCTTCTTTCCTCATTCTTTCATTAAGTTTTCTCGAATGGTTAATTAACACATGCAAAATTAAAACTCAACCATAGTCATTAAAAGATCCTACGGATCACTAGAAGTCAGTTAACTCTACTCACCCTTTGGAGCCTCTTACTCCTCATCCCATGTCACTAACATTGATCCATGATCCAATATCCCCTTGGATCCTTTTACAGTATTTCCCTGAAACCTGTATGCCCTGCCCTCTCTAACACTAATGTTGATTGTTGTGTCCAGGATAGCTCCATCTAAAAGCATGAACATTTGTTCATTCTTGAACAAGATTGTATAACTCTTGTCTCCAAATTTGAGACTGAGAGAAAATTCATCCTCATCTCTGGGACATACAACACATCTTCCACCTCTAGAAAACCTCTTGACTCCAGTTGTAACCTCATTGTCCCAACTCCTTCCACACCACACTTGTCATGAGTGCCAAGTTCCACATCCAAATATGAGTTTGTCTCTGACCATATGGTGAAAAAATCATGTGTCCCCGTAATGTCAAGAGAATCCCACTATCCATGAACTACCTAAATTTGTGCCAGAAAGAAAAGAGACTAACAAGAACTCCTTCTCGAACTTCTCAGCAAAATCCTTGACTTGAGATTTTACAGATGTCGCTACCTGCTAAGGCCGACTCTTCCCTTTCTTCTTGTTCAGACACTGTGAAGCATAGTGTCCACTCTTGTGGCATGCAAATAATTTCACTTTTCTTAAATCCTTCTTCTTTCCATCCTATGGAGATGACTCTCCACTTGTACTCCCCCTGCTCCTCCTTGCCTGACTCGCAAGGGTCAGATTCTCGTCATCACCAACTTGTTGGCTTGCTATAGATTCATCCCAAATATCCTCCTGGATGAAATCATCCCATAGCTTGTCAAAATATAGAAGTTTCCCTCGTGCAACAATGCCCTTGATGAATGGGACCTATTATCGCACAATTTGTACTTTCCCAAAGCACAATACAAGTGAAAGGAGATTGGCGTAACAAGGGGGTGACCTATCATTGTCACCTTAATAAGAAACCCCTTTCTGTTTAGACGTATGTTAAGATTACCCCAAGGGAGATGTCCCTAGTGACCTAAAGGGATGATGAAGTTAAAGCAAGGATGCAAAGATGCCCCCCTCTCATTGGTCTCTCAAGTCAAAATGTCTTATGTCTTAAGGGATGAAGCAAATGTAATGGATGAAGTGTACCTACCTAGAACAAGACAACAAGCAAAAAATATGGTAGTTTCAAGTACAAAATGATATTGTTGCTTCAATAAGATAGTAAACCAATGAAATGTATGCTAGCTGACACAAAATTGCAGTAAAATGAAAGTTTACAATAGCAATAAGTATTTTGTAACAGTTGCAAGAAATATGTCTCTAAATTGCTTGAAAAGACAATGAAAATATAGTTTTTACTAGGCAGAATGATAATCAGTTGTCACAAGCTAATTTATAAGTGTTTAGAAAGAATCAAATGTAGTTAATGCAGAAAATGTGTTGCATTAAGTGGTTGTAACGGTGATCTATAATAGCAGCAAGTAAATTAGTTATCTAGGCTAGGTTAGAGTTAGTTTTAGTTAGTGAAAGCTATAAAGTTCACTGTTTGAGTGTTGGTTTGATCTCTATACAAAAATGAGTGTAAGGACTAGTGCCCTGAAAGGGTTATGGAGTCAAGAGTTCAGAAACATTCATTTGGAGTAAGAAACAAAATTATTATGTTTATCCAAGAAAAATATAAATCTTAGAAGAGTAGTAACTTAAGTCTTCTTGGGATTCAATCTTTGGGCAGGTGAGCTACTAGAGAGTAGTCACTTATAGGCCCTAGTTGTTTTGCTCCTTCTTAGATAATTGAATAAATATTTAGATGCAACCACAATTGATCAAGACCTCTAAAGAGCTAGCACTTTATGGCTTTAGAGGCTTGTCAATATAAACCAATTATGCAAATTCTAGCGAATACAAAGTGAAGAAGTAGTAATTTAAGTTATTCACTTCTAAGGTTTATCAAGCATGCAATTTCATAACATTTATTATGAGCAAGAAAATATACCATAAACATTCAAAAGTAATGAAAAAGGCAGATTTACTTACTTCACCAAGAATAATCATGCATGAAAACACTAGATTACCAAATGACTTCAGCAAAATTGATCCAAGTTGCAAGTAGAAGACTCCAAAAGAGAGGTGTGCATCACAATTTCAGCCAATAAACCCTAAGTATGGCACCAATTTCAGTCATCTTCTTATTGTGTGACGAGTTGTTTTTTGTAAAAATGAATGTACTTTATTCTTATTTATACAAAATTTTGACCCTTAATTAATTTTAGGTCAAAATTAAGGCCGACCTGGCCAATTTACAACAAAATCCAATTTGACATAAATAAAATTAATTAGCATCTAAAGACACCTCCAAGGGTCACATCATTCCCTTCTAGGGTGACATTGAGGCCCTTAGGTGGATTGTTGAGCCCTAAAGGTAGGGAACTTGGCCTCCAAAGGCCCCAAATGAAGCCCACTCGTGCCACCAGGCTCATGAATGCTTCCAAAAAGAAAACCCTAGATTTGGATGACGTTCAGGGTCATGATGGTGACATCCTAGGCCTTCAAGGGCCAACATCCATGTGGAAGAGCACGATCCCCCTGGGTCTAGGTCTGTCAAGGTGCCTCCAAAGGAAACATCCTTCTTTCTTCCTGGTGCAAATCTTCAATGTCTTATTTCCCTTGGCTGGGGCTACAGTATCCATCTATGGGCTTTAATCCTTCATGAAGGCTCGAGCTAATCATTCCCTCACATGTACCTGTCCACCGGGAAAGGTCCTGCAAAAACAACAAGTACACCCTCTAAAGGTTCATAAGTCATAGGGATCATAGCATGTAAATCACATCCAATAATTAAATCACCCAAACATGTGCATCAAACCCCCCTTAACCCAGACAAATGCTCAAAGACGTTATGCAATTTGACAATTAGGTTTGGAGAAGGCCTCAGGGTGTCCTATTGGGCTAACCTCCCTTAACTTTGGGGTGTTTCCCAGGTGAGAGCCAATCCAAGTCATGTAAGTGTATGAGGTGGCATGGGGTAAGTTTTTGGGCATGGGGTGCAGTAATAACAAGGAAATGCAAGTCTTATTTGTGGGTTCCTTTGTAGAGGGCGAGTTGCACCTTGTCATAAATGCAATTTTTTCCTAGCCCATTCATTTCCTTCTATTCTTTAGCTTTATTTATTTTGATCTTTTTATTTTGTGCTTCAAGGGAAACTTTGAGGGCCACTGTCTTGGCTTGATGACCAGAGGTGACAGTGTTATCCACAAACATTTCACGGAAATGGGAAGGTTGGCTCGTGATGAGACCCCTTTTCTCTTGGATATGCCACCAAGAGCCACTACCCTTGTTTGGTGACTAGATGGGTGGTAGTGTCATACCACTACATGCCCATGGTCATAATAGGTCAGCTCGTGATGAGACCTCTTATCCATCAACTAGTACCTTGAGGGTTTATGTATCTTATGGGTTCCCTTTTCTTACTGAGAAGTTTTTCATTGCTTTCTCAAGAATCCCTGGGTGAAGCATCTCAAAGGTTTCAACATTGGATTTTAACTCTTGCCAGCTACTTTTACCCTCTAGGCCTTTAGCCCCTTCTTCCCACAAAGCAAGGTACAACCCTTCCTAGTGTGGCCAATCCCAATTCCCAAACAAAGGTAGGGGGAAATGAGAGGAATAAAGATGGAAAGTGGTAAGTATGGAGGGAACGGATGATGACCTTTCACAGACCCACCCAGTGGCAGCCTATCCTAAAGGGATATCAACTTACTAGGGCACCATGTCACACTCCGTGGTATGAATGAGGAAAAGAGCATAATTTCTAAGAAAATGTCATGAAATGAAGAAGAATTCAATGCAACATATTCAAGTGCTTCGAAAATCAGTGTGACACGTACCATGATACCCGAACCCATTACCTCATGGACCAAGACTTACTACTACTTCAGGACTAGGCTAGTGGGATGGATATTGTTGTTGTTGATAAATGGATTGCACTAAAGTAAAGAGGGGCCCTTCGAGGCCATGCTCAAATCGTTTGGATCTCGATACTCCATCTCTAGGACCTATGGGCCTCGAGATGTGATCTCCTTAGTTATCCTTGGGGTAGGGGATAACAAGACCCATGGCTTAGAAAAACCATTCAAAGTCATCCTCGCCAACTCCTCATCTAACATGACTTCCCCAATAGCTTCCAATTGATCGCATACATGAGTGATATTGGTTATATAACTGGTCATTGTATCTAATTTGGTCATCTTGGTGTCTTTGAGGTTCTCCCTCAACACCATATTCATGTTTGTATTGTTCCTTTGAAAAATATTTATCAAAGCTACAAACATATCCCTGGTTGACTTCTTCTCATATATGTGAGGGATCAAATGATCCTTCACCGCATCTAAGATGATCCTCTTGGATTTCACGTCTTTCAACTCATCAGAGGCCAGGTCCTTTGGATCCATCGGTTAGGTCATTTTTGTGTTTGCAAACTCTCACAATTTTTTCTCCATGAGAATCAGTGTGACCCTTGCCTTCCAAGGCATGAAGTTCAATGCATCATTTATAGTCTTAAAACCTAAAGATTTTTGTGGCCATCTCCAAATCAGAAAAAACATTGTTAGGAACAAAATCTGCTGAAAAAATGTGCCTAGTCCTTCAGGCACAAAAATTGAATAATTTTTCTAGCTGCTTAAATCCTTGCATGGGAGGCACTGCCTAGACCTGTTGCTTGTGGCCTGGACCTAATGTCTGCTTCCCGAACCCCTGCCTAAAGCTTCTCACAACCTTTTGTTGCTTCCTGGGGCTCCCTATGGTCTATCCGACTGCTGCCTGAGTTTCTTTGGGTTGCTCAACAACTCTGTTGGGCCTTCCTGAGGCTTCCAAGGTTTCTCGGCAACATGTTCGTTGCTCTGCAGTCTGTTGCTCAGATGGTTGTCTGTTGGTCCTGCACAAGGATTATTGGGCTACCTGACGACCTTCCCGTTGCTCTACGATCTGCTACCCAACTGGTTGTTTGTTAGTTTCCATATTGGTGGCCTCTGATGACTATGTTGGTGGGCATCTATCCCATTATGTGGCTTATTGGTCGTGCCTCGACCCCCTCTGTCGCCTCTCCTATGCACCCACCATCTGCCACTCCACCCCCTTTGTTGACGACTATGGTTTTCGATTGGTGGAATTCGGATGCTCCTCAACTAATCCAAAAAGGATCTAGAGAAGACTAAGAACAGCTCAGAATTCGTAGAAGCAACTCAGGAAGCTCAGAATGGCCTCAGCAGACAGAGAAAGGGAAAAAATTCAAAATCCTAAAAACTCAATGAAAATGGCATAATCGCAAAGAATGCGTCGCAAGCTTTCCAACAGCGTAAACGGCTCATCAAATAGAGTTACGGATCGAAAGATATTTGCGGTCGAAGTTTGGTCAACCTAGCCCAATCAGCAAGGGATGAGTCAACATCCATATTGTTGACGTCAGCATCCATACAGTGTACGTGGCACCAATAGAAGGAAACATGCATCAACATGGTGATTTGGTAGCACCATAGGCTGCCACATGTCACTCATTTTTGGCATTTTCGGATCAATCCATGGACCAATGAAAAAGCGCCACGTGATAGTCCGTATAGCCACGTGGCAGACCATACTATGACATGGCAGGATGATGTGGCAGGTGACTGTGTAGGTGGTTGGCGTGGCCCAATGGTTATTTTCCATGTGGCCTAGTCATGGGTTGCCATGTGGTAGTGAGCAAATGCCCAATGAGGGCCCAAAAACCAAATTTCAAAAAAAAAAAAAGGGCCCGCCAAATCTGACGGAGCCCCGCCAGATCTAGTGGCCAAACGGAACACTCCAACAAATCTAAACCACACTCCAAAGTTGGAAAACCTCCACTCCACATATATGTATGCGTTATAAAAATAACCCAAAAAAAGGAGGCCCGCAAGCTCGACCTCGGGACCTCCCCCTATACTAATGCCTTAATTATAGCATCTGCACTGTTGGGACAACGGATTACATTGTGTAGTCCGCCCCACTTTTTGTTTATAAGCTTAGTCTTTCCAAGGAAGGAGGAAGGGGGGGCATGATAGTACAGTCAGGCATGGAAACCAAGATGCAATGCAGAGAATTAAATGCAGGGAGCAGGCACAAAATTCGAGATGAGATTTCTCAAGGGACTAGGAGTGCCAGAGTCATATTAAGACATGGAGATAGTCATTTTTGGGTAATTCGATGCCACGAATTCAATGGTGTTTTTTGTTTTCTGATCTGAGCAAAGATTCTGCAGCTTAATTCCAGAATGGTGTATACTTATGTATTTTGCCAAATTCTTTCACTAAGTTAATAAAAAGGCCTACCCATTGGAGAGCGGGACTCAAAGACATAGTTCACGAGGGACAAACTCCGTTATCAATTTTTTGTCTTCAGATTTGATGCTTATGTCTCTTCATTATTGAGCTTTTCCTTCTTTAATGGTGCACTTTAATTTTAATTTATACTCATTTAATACAATTCTTTATAAGTCACTTCGATGAAAAGATCCTGGATCATGTTGGTATCAGAGCAGTCATCTTTGACATGAATTGTTGAGCGAAAATGCTTACTAGGGCCAAGAATAAGAAGGGTGATTGAACTCTTAATATTTTCAATCCCGAAGTTGGTTGTGCATCCCGAAAGAAGAAAATGGCAGAAGAGGACAAACGTGATAAACATGAGAAAAACTTTCATATGGTCTTTTATCGCATGTCAGAAATGGTCGAACGAATGTATGGAGACTATGAGAAGAGGATGAAGAAGAAAAGGAAGAAAAAGGAAGCACAAGCTGATGATAATGCTTCGGTAAATCAAGGGGCTAGAGGAGACCCTCCTGAGCCTCCATCTTCACCATCAAGTTCTAGCTCTTCTTCCTCTGAGCACTCTCATCATTCTCATCATTCTAGCCATAAAGAATCTTTTAAGAAACCATTATTAAGGCTTGATGTAAAATTTTCTTTACCTATGTTTAATGGAGATGATAATCTTGAAAATCTAGATAATTGGATCTGACGGGTTGAAGTATATTGTCATGTTCAACATATTGATGAAGAGGAAGTTAAAGTGAAACTGACTTCTCTTCGGTTGGAAGACATCGCTCCCATATGGTGAGAAAGAAAACTTCAGGACAGAAGTAAGTGTGGTGATCTTCTTTCATCATGGTCGGAATTTAAATCAACGATAAGGAAGAAATTTTATCCATTGGGTTATTTACATAAAGCAATGATGGAATGGAAAACTTTAAGACAAAGTAAAGGTCAAACTGTACAAAGTTTCACCGAAGAATTTAGGAAGAAATCTCTTGCATTAAACACTCCTTTGGATTCTTATGAAACTTTAATGAAGTACATTGGCGCTCTTCATGGTTATATTCGTCATACTTTGTTATTTCTTAACCCACCAGTCTTGATGGAGTTTGTGTGCAAGCTACTCACCTTGAGAATAGGGCAAAGCATTTTCAAGAAGATCCCACAAAGAAACCTTCCAATCTCCCACATAAGCCATTTAACAAGTTTAAAAGGAAGGAAGCCATTTAACAAGTTTAAAAGGAAGGACAAGAAGACCGCCATTGTAAAGAGAGAAGAAGGAAATCCATATTGCACTCATTGCAAGAAAAGTGGCCACGATGATGAACATTGTTGGAAACTACATCCAGAGAAGAGATCGAAACAGTTCAGTGGAAAGGGGAAGATAAAGACTGTTGCTACAGTGCAACATGATCTTGGCTCTGATTCAGGAAACGAAGGAAAGATCATTGCATCAACATTTAGAGTACAAGGTAAAGATTCCCTTCATAATAGTTCAAATTCCAATAATGAATCTCACGATAATGAACGAAAGAGGAATGAATTATTTCATATATGAGTTGTATCTAAACACACTAAGATAAATACATTATTTGATCTGAGTTCCCAAGTAAACTTGATATCTTAAGAACTTTTCAAAAAGATGGGTCTTCAAACGAAACCACATCCAAAACCTTATCCTCTGGGTTGGGTATGTGATAAAGCAAAACTTAATGTCACCAAGAAATGTAGGGTCATATTTACTATTGCTTAAAAGTTAATTGATGAAGTGGATTTGGATGTTGTATCACTTTATATATGTGGCATAGTGTTGGGGAGTCCTTATCTTTATGATAGAAAAGAAGTCTTCTTTCGTCATGAGAACAAATACCACCTTACTAAGGGAGGAGTGGAATATATTGTTAGAGCTCAAAGCATGAGGGTAAACACAACACTTGTTAGTGCGGGACAAATGAAGAGACTCATAAACACTAATAAGAGATATGTACTCATGGTCGTAAGAGAGAAAGATGTCGGAACATCCAACGCTTTCCAAGGATGTGATCCTTCTCATAAGAGGAGAATTCTGCTAAATAAGTATATGAGAAGCTAACCCATGGTGCACAGGTATTGAACTATTGTCTACAGGGAAAACTACTCTACCATCTTGGAAAGCTATGTATTCCTACAAGTGAACGATTCCATGTAATACGAGAAGCTCACACTTCTCTTGTGTCTAGGCATTTTGGGGTAGGAAAAACTATGGATCATTTTTTGAGGTTTTGCTACTGGCCTCAAATGAAAGCAGATGTAACTAAATATGTAAAGGGGTGTGTGATGTGTTCTACTTGTAAGCCCACTAATAGAAAATTGGGGCTATACTCACCACTGCCTGTTCCATCCCATCCATGGGAAAGTATCTCCATGGATTTTGTAGGGTCTTTACCAATGTCGAAAAGGGGTCATGACTATTTGTATGTTGTAGTGGATAGGTTCAGCAAGATGTCTATCTTAATGCCATGTAAAAAGAAGATCACTAATGAGCATACTGCTAATCTCTTCTTTCAGTATGTTTGGGTTCTCTTTGGGTTACCCACATCCAATATCTTGGATCGAGATCCTTGATTCCTTAGGGATTTTTGGACAAGCTTGTGCAAAATGATGGACACCTAGTTGAAGAGGAGCATTGTTTTCCATCTGCGGACAAACAGACAGATAGAGGTTGTTAACCGAACAGTGGTATTTTTGCTTCGAGGCTACTGCAGCAATCATCCCAAGTTATGGGATGAACAAATACCCTATGTACAGCATGCTTACAACCGAGCCTTAAATTCCTCCACTCAATGTTCTCCTTTTGAGACGTGTTTTGGTTATTTACCTAAAGTTCCTTTGCACTTGATGTATAGGAAAGATGTCGATTCAAATGAAGAAAGAAATGAATACAAGGCCTGCAAGTTCATCCAAAGGATCCAGCAGGTACACCAAGCAGTCAGGGAACAGTTGGAGAAAATTCAAGCATAGTATAAAGATCGACATGAAAAACACAGGGTTGATCATCAATTCCAGGTTGGAGACCGGGTATGGCTTCGCATAAGCAATGACATATTAAAGGGTTAAGGCAAGAAATTCAATCCCATTCATTATGGACCCTTCAATATTTTGGAGAAAAGTGGTACCAATGATTTTTGTCTAGATCTTCCACCTTATATGTAGATTTAATCAGTTGTAAATGTAGAGAACTTGAAACTTTTTTAGCCTCCCATGATCATGGATCAAGATGAGGAAGTTTCAACACCTTCAGTTGATGAGTTTTCTCCTTAGTAGTTGGATGAGTTAAAGGAAGATATCATCCTAGAAAAAAGGATGAGGACTTCACACAGGGGTGATGTTGATTATCTTCGAGTAGGTTTAAAGGGCACACATCCAAGCAAGGCAAAGTGGATTGAGAAGGACAAGGTGAGGGAACTCTTCCCTCACTTATATTTTGATTAATGAACGGTTTTTGTGGTCCAAAAATATCTCGGTGGGAAGGCATGATCCAAAAAGGATCCAGAGAAGACTAAGGACAACTCAGAATTCGCAGAAGCAACTTGGGAAGCTCAAAATGGCCTCAGCAGATAGAGAAAGGGAAAAAATTCAAAGTCCTCAAAACTCAATGAAAGTGGCATCGTTGTAAAGAGTGCATCACAAGATTTCCAACGGTGGAAACGACTCATCAAACGAAGTTACGGATTGAAAAATATTCACAGTCAAAGTTTGGTCAACTTATCCCAGTCAGCAAGGGATGAGTCAACATCAGTACTATTGACGTGAGCATCAGTACAGATGACATCAGCATTTGTACAGTGTATGTGGCACATGTTGAAGGTGACATGTGTTATGCTGATGTCAGCATGGTGATGTGGCAACACCAAAGGATACCATGTGTCACTTGTTTTTTGGCATTTTTGGGTCAATTTGTGGACCAATGAAAAAGTGCCATGTGGAAGTCCGTACAGCCACATGACAGCTGATGTGGTAGGTGATTGTGTAGGTGGTTGGCATGGCCCAATGGTTGGTTGCCACGTGACCCAATCATGGGATGCCACATGGCAGTGGGAAAATTCCCAATGAGGGCCCGAAAACTGAATTTCAAAAATAAAAAAAGGGCGGGCCCGCCAAATCTGGCAGAACCCTACCAGATCTGGTGGCCAAATGGAACACTCTGAAAAATATAAACCACACTTCAAAGTTTGCAAACCTCCACTCCACATATATGTATACGTTATAACAGTAACCCAAAAAAGGGAGGCTCGCAGGCTCGACCCCAGGACCTCCCCCTATACTAATGCCTTAACCATAGCATCTGCATCGTTGGGCCAATGGACTACATTGTGTGGTCAGCCCCACTTTTTGTTTATAAGCTGAGTCTTCCCACAGACGGAGGAAGTGGGAGTGCAATGGTACAGTCGGGCACAGAAATCGAGACACAGTACAGAGAATTAAATGCAAGGAGCATGCACGAAAATCAAGATGAGATTTCTCAAGGGGATGGGAATGCCAGAGTTGGATTGAGGCATGGAGGCAGTCATTTTTGGGTATTTTGACGCCACAAATTCAATGGTGTTGTATGTTTTCTTATCTGAGCAAAGCTTCTGCAGCTTAATTCCAGAATGAGGTATACTTTTGTATTTTTCCAAATTCTTTTGCTGAGTTAATAAAAAGGCCTACCCATTTGAGAGAAGGACCCGGAGATGTAGTCCACCAAGGACGAACTTCGTTATCATTTTTTTGTGTTCATATTTGATGCTTATGTCTCTTCATTATTGAGATTTTCCTTCGTTAATGGTGCACTTTAATTTATGCTCATTTGATATAATTATTTATAAGTCACTTCGATGAAAAGATCTTGGATCATCAACCCCCACCGTTGCTATTGCATGTTCTTCCTACGACCATCACCCAACATCTAATCCTCATCCACTTCTCATTTTTTGCTAGTGGTTGCGGCTACAGCCCACAATTACTTTGATCCACCCAGCTATTATTTCTACATGCCCATGTGGATCTACTCAGTCATCACTTCACACAGACTGTACTATCTATGATCTCTACAACCCATGCGACCATACTACAATATGGCGTTTGTACGACGGTCATACGGTGCACCTTTTCTTTTTCTTTTTATTTGATTTAACTTTACCAGCGGCCTACAAAAATAAAAAATTATGTGATGCCAAATTACGATTTTGTGTATGCTTGTTTCCTCTTCAAAGATCATGCTCTGATACCATGTTAACTTATCCTCAACCCAACACCCAATAATTAATTCCAAATAAAATTAATTATTGAATAAAAGAAGAGTTGAGTTTTTAATGAAACATTACAATGGAAGCAAATAAGGAAACCATACACAAAGTCCACATGTAATTTTTGGGTTAAATACCCCTAGAAAAACCCCTAAAGGAAAACTAGTACCTTGTTGATTTTATTAGAATAAAAATTGGGCTCTCATCCTGGTATAATGGCCCACATGGGGAATAATACAATGCAGCAAAATAACCTATCCTATCACACCTAGATGCTACTCCTTTATTTCCCCTTGCTTCTTTCCATGGACCCTGCACCTACACAGTTGGATGAAAGTCGTTCTTCACCCAATCAATGGCATCTCACTCACTCATTATATGTTTGTCTACTCCTCTCACATAGGCTACCTTTTATAACCTTAATTTTAACCTAAATCAAAAACCCTATATCTCCAAAGTGATTGATGGTTGAGATTAGATCTCACCATCACTTTAGATCTAATGCCTAGGATTTAATTTAATTCATTAATTCCAAATACTTAGGCATTTTATTAAATTAAACTCATTAATTACAAAAGTAAATTCAAATTAATAATCTCTTTATTAAAGTGAATCTCCTAAGTCCTGATACGTATTACGGATGACTTCCACATGTTAGACACAAAACCAATGTGGAAGTACATGTTTGATTCTACAAACATCAGCATGCATGATGAAAACAAAACCATGGAAGTAAATCAAGAAAATGCTACAAGTACAATAAGGAAAAGTCATGTTACAAAGACACTTTATTGACATCCCAATCACAAGAGCATGTATCTTAACCAGTTTGTATATCAAATGTTGATTTTTTCCTAAAACTAGTTAGGGTTATATTTACCATAACAATTTAACTACTTTTGCGTGCTCGTTTTTCCATAGATGATGCTACATCATTGTCACCCAACCATAGGCACCTTCATGTGCCACCCCTGAGCATAGCACACAGATATCTATCATGCAAAACCCTCTTGGGGATGAAAACCCAGTAGAACTTATTTAGTATATATTCATCAACCAAGTATAGTGTCAGTACAATGCTCTCTCAGAGAGAAATATCCCAGATAACCCTTCTACTCAAAGGGAAACCCTGCTACTAAACTTGCGCCTTGTCACCAGAAGATACACCAAGTATTATACCAAGACAAACACCAAGGCACAATCCAAACCCTGGCACATTACCCTAGCAAGGTAGTGCATGAGAGAGAGGCCAACCAAGACCAAGAGATGTGCCTTATCCTTCCTCCTGTAGCTACAGCTGCAACTGCAACTCTCCGCCAAAATTGTGTTATATTTGAGTGAGTTGTGATCACCAAATGAGTAAGGCGTCACCTTATTTATACTTATTTTTCCAGTGAACTTTTCCCACAGGGACGACCTGTTGTTCTTGTAAAATATAATTTACTTTCACTTTTTATGGCAGGGCCGACTTCTCATATTGCAAGTCCAAATAATTATTTTCCTGAGTCGACATTACAAATTTACTTTAGCATTATTCTTTTAGGGTTTTGACTTTATCAAATACAAAAAGAATATCTTTTGCAACTACATAATACTTCAACACTCCCTCTTAGCAAGGAAGGTATTATTCTAGCACGTTATTCAATACTATTTATGTATGCATATGTACTATGGACCATTTACTTGTTGACTTTCCATGAATCTATACATCACTAGAATTTATGTAACATCAACGGTCCCTCTTAGCTAGGGAGGTATTATCCATGATGTTCTTCATCTAGTAGTCTCAATCACATCCATCCATTACACATGGCATGTACAAGACTACCACCAATCACATGGTCGTGAAGACTAGTCTACATGTAGCATCACCATAGCCACATAGGCTATCTCATGATCAAACAAATCATATCACAAGTATCACCATCATATCCAAACAGGCTCTTTCATAGTCACACACAAACTATTTGATGGTCATGTCGCAGTCATGCATCCGGGGCCTCATCAACATATGTAGAATCTCTCTAGTGGGCATGACCTCATCATCCTCTTAGACCTTATGGGTCTCGGTGTCCTTTCGGACCTTATGTCATTACAAGACTTCATCTAGCTTACTCAAAGCTAGGAAACTATCCAATTCACACAAAAATGCTCTACTACCCAATCCACACAAAGTCTGGGAAAATATATAGTTGAGTCGGTTCACATTGAATTGCGCCACTATCTAATTCAAACAGAGTCTGGGAAACTATTCAGTTTGAGCCAGTTCACACATAAAACTGGGCTACTACCCAATCCTTACGGAGTCTGGGCAACTATCACATATGTCCAACTCACACAGAATCTGGGCAACTAACCCTGAAGCTAGTCCTTTTGGTTGGCACACCAAGCATCCAGTCCACAATGACCAGGAATATAACCACAAGGATTAGGTGATATAGTGCACACACACTACCCATCTAGCCTAGGGCTAGAAAACACCTCCAACCACACTCATGGTTGGTCCTCCATCTTGAAAAGTTGGGAAAATTCCAGCCATGAAGGCTCGACACACTCTTGACCATGTGTGATGTCATGTTGATTGGTGTCATAGTCAGTAACGTGTCTGTGAATGACTACCCTCTATTGCCACAATCTGTAATCTATTGCCCCAAGAATCGCATACATGACTCATCACTTCCTCTTATGAGGGAAGTCATTTTGGACCACGCCAAGCTTGTCCCTGAAGTATTCAAACTTTACCCTTGACAAAGGCTTGGTAAACACATTTGTTAACTACTCATATGTGCCAATATATTGTAGCTTCACAACTCCCTTTTGCACCAGATCTCAGATATAATGGTACTTGATCTCGACATGCTTGGACTTGTCATGAAAAACAGGGTTCTCAGAAAAATTTATACAACTTTGGTTGTCATAAAAGATACAAGTCACCTTCAACTCAAGATCAAATAACCCTGTAAGTAACTTCTAAATCCACACAACTTCACAACTAGCTGAACATGCCACTATGTATTCTACCTCGGGCGTATTGAGTGCCACACTTGTCTGCTTCCTGTTGAGCCAAGAAATCATAGCTGACCCCACACTGAAGCAACATCTTGTTGTAATCTTCCAATTTATGACACTACCATCCCAATCTAAATCAGCATAGCCTTGCAGCCTTATCTTATGATCCTGAAACATATCAGAGTCCAAATTCTATCATACCCTTCAGGTACCTTAACATGTGCTTTTTCGCAATCAAATGAACACGTCTTGGTTCAACCATATACTGACTCAAAGTGTTCATCGCAAAGCATATATCTGGCCTAGTGTTCATCAAATACATCAAAGAACCAATCATCTACCTATACATGGTGACATCCATTGTCTCTGAAGAAGTATCACTCAATAACTTCAGATTCGTCACCATCTATGTGGGAATTGGTTTACAATCCATCATTTTAAATCTCTTCAAGATCTCTATTGCATATTTTCCTTGGTTAAGGAAAATATCGTCTGGTTTCTGCCACACTTCTAGACCCAAGAAATAATGCATCATACCCAAGTCTTTCATCTCGAACTCTAATGCAATATTTCTCTTGCACTCAGCCATGTTCTTCTCGTTCCCTGTTAGAAACCGGTCATCCACATATAACAACAATATCACTGGTCCATTATCCTCAACCTTGTAGTAAAGGTTGGGATATGCTCTACTCTTGGTAAAACCCAAGATCTTCATAAAATTGTCCATTCTATTGTACCATGCCCTCGGTGCTTGTTTCAATCCATACAAGGCTTTCTTCAATCTACACATGTGTTTTCCTGTCACGTTTCTCGAATCTATGTGTCTGCCACATACACTTCCTCTTGTTGATAATTACAGTTGCATGAGACATCCTCCAGGACACAGACCTGAGAGAGAGCCCCTGAGATGGGTATATGGTTCCTATCTGAGACAGAGTTGGAACATATTGATGGCCTACTCCTTACAGAGAGTTGAGAAGAACTCTAGATGATTCTCCTATGTAACGCAGTGAGAAAGGAGATTTGTTGAGTTGGATATGCATGTGGCTGAGCACAAGGTGAACGTGTGAATTCCCATGAGTAGGTTGCATCGTTATGAGACATAGATGAAGATGATGTATTGGCCTCCTCTAAGCAGAGAGTTGAGATGATGAACTCTAGATGACTCTCATGTGTAATGCAGTGGGAAAGAAGATTTGTTGAGTTGGGCATGCATGTGGATGATCACATGTGAACCTCATCCTACTGGTTGAGCACTAGTGAGTGTGGTTCTCCTATGAGACGCAGTGATATAGAGATATGGACATCCCTATGGATGTGCCCCTAGTGGTTGAGCACTAGTGGGTGTATGAGATCCCTTTCTATATTGTTCAAGAGTCATACTTACCTATAACCCTATTGATTATGTAAAGGGTACAAGTCGGCCCCACCTTAATGTAAAAGATAATTAATATGGTAATTATTAATTATATTTTGATTTGTAATTGCCAATAGACACATCATTTGATGTGACAAGTCTTGTATAAATAAAGGTGAATCCCCATTGAGGAAACACACTTAATATTGTGGCATCTCATAATTTCAGAAGTTGTGGTCTAAAAATGTGAGAATTACAGCACCCTCTTGTGTGTTAAGTTTCGTGATGGTGTGGGAGGTCTTTCTCTTGAAGAATATAGCAAAGGATTGCCTGGGTTCTTCCCTTGTTAAGAAGGGTTTCCCAAGATACTTCTTGTTTTCTTGTGCATGGTTATTCTTCTTATGATCTTGGTTTGTTGCAGTAGTTATGGTTCAAGTTAAAAGCTAAACAGAGAATTGAATTAAATGCATGAGCCATATCTCAATGAAAATCTAACACTTCTTCCACTACACCATTCTAAAAAAGTCGTCTTCATGTCCATCTAATGTATCTTCCATTTCATTACTACAGCTATGGAAAGTGTATTTCTAATTGAAGTGTATCTCACCATAGGAGAAAATGTCTCCTCATAATCTATTCCTTCTTTTTGGGAGAACCCACGAGCCACGAATCTTGCCTTGTATTTCTCGATACTGCCATATGTTGAATGTTTCATCTTTTATATCCATTTGGAACTCACAACTTATTTCTTTTTCAGTCTCAGTACCCCATCCCAAACATCATTCTTAATGATGGATCGGTATTCCTCAATCATGACATCCTTCCATACTTTCTTCTCTACAACCTCTTCATAACAGGTAGGCTCAGCATCGATGATATCACATAACAATGGCACGTAACTGGAATATGGTCGAGGGTTCTTGATTTCTATGAAATATCTATCTGAAGCACCATACTTCTCGACATCTTGAATAATATCACGAGCCCAATCTGGTCTTATTTTCTTTGTAATCATTTTTGCAGGTCTTTTTGGTTATGACATGTCATGATTCTATGTAACATGCTTTTCTGGTACAAGGCCATTACCTGCATCTGTTATCATTCGGTTCTTTCTTTTTGCTACACCATTATGTTGAGGATTGTAGGGAGTAGTGAGCTCCCTCTTAATCCCAACTTATCTGCAGAATGATTTGAAGTCATTTGATGTGAACTCTCCTCCATTGTCTGACCTCAAAGTCTTTCTCTTCTTTTCAGAAATATTTTCTACAAGGGATTTGAATTCCTTGAACTTGTTGAATACTTCGATTTTTGTTTTCAATAAATAGATCCAATTTTTATGTGAGAAATAATTAATAAATGATACATAATGTAAATACCTGCTAAGTGAAGTGGTTTTCATTGGTCCACACATGTATGAGTGTACGATGTCCAAAAATCCTTTTGCTTTGTTGTCATTGCTTGGAAATGGACTCTTTCTGATTGTTAGTCTGCTCCATGTCTCAAACGAGAAGTTGTCTAATATGTTGCCTTCTGTAACTATTAGTGTAGCTCCCTCTCAGAGTTGTCACTGGTGACCTGCTTCCGTGGTAACCTTCCTAGAACACGTACATCTCCATGGTAACTTCCATGGAATTTGTAAGATAACCTACCCGAGATAAGAACAACAAGAGCAAAATTATTTCCAATATAATATCATTTTCATAAGAACATATCTATGGTAACAAGAATGAAGGACAATTTCATGGTAATCATCACAGCTTTACCAAGGTGACATGCCTGGAAGCAAAGCAAGAATTATCTCCTAGAGGAGATGTTAGTTCATCTTGCAAACAAGTACAATAAGCATTTATATCAATAGTACTCACATGCTACCAAGTATTTATTGTACCTAGCAATACTAAAACCTTTCAAAGACTCCTGACACAACTATAGTTTTTACTTGTAATGCAGCAATTATCAAACTTGAATCAAACTTGATATGTGCAAGTTGGAAACTTATCAATTTAATCAATCAAACCTGTAACCTGGAGCCTTATCTCCAAGAATGAGTGTTGTTTCTTTTCTTTTGAGTCTCCTTCATTCAATATGAAAAGTATTCTCTCCAACTTGTCCCATGTACTAAGACAATATGTTTTCTTGACAGAAATCTGAGTTAGAGAATATAATGCAAATAAACTCTAAAATATCAACCTTAATCAATCCAATAATTTGACTAAAGTTAGATTATAACTTTAAATTTGACCATAGGTTAGTATCATAACTTCAATAGATCAAAATACAACTAGATGTTCATAAGATCACAATAATGCCATAACATCTAGAGGCATATCAAAACAATAAAACCTAGAGTGTGTTGTTCCTTTGAATGTGTTGGATCTGAGATCCCTCTGGATCTATGATTATTGCTTGGACAAAAGATCTATTCTCCTACAAACACCCTCAATATAGTCATATAGTTTAAACATATACAAGTACATACCTCCGACAACAACAGCAAGCAGTGGCACCATCCGACAGCAATGGCAAGCAACGACAAACCCTAAAACTTCAAAGTGCTCCAACTTGCAATTTGAAGATAGTTGGAGATGCTCTAGGGTAGGGCGCACCTGTTTGTGAAGGAATTAATCCAAATGTCCTAGAAAATGTGCTCAACGAGCTTGACAAAATAAATTGTGCAGTGGCATGGTATTGCAGCAAGGTACTGGGGCAGGGTACTACAACAAACTGCAGTGGTGAGGTAAATATCATGATCTTCCTTCCAGCGATTATACTATATGAAGGAAGCAACTCTGATACCATGTTGATTTTTTCCTAAAACTAGTTAGGGTTAGATTTACCATATCAATTTAACTACTTTTACATGCTCGTTTTTCCATAGATGATGGTACATCATCATCACCCAACCATAAGCACCTACATGTGCCACTCCTGAACACAACACATAAAGATCTATCCTAGGAAACCCTCCTGGGGAAGAAAACCCAACAGAACTTCTTTAGTATAGATTCATCAACCAAGTACAGTTTCAGTACAATGCTCTCTCAGAGAGAATTATCCCAGATAACCCTTCTACTCAAAGGGAAACCCTGCTACTAGACTTGCACCTTGTCACCAGAAGATACACCAAGTATTATACCAATACATACACCAATAGATACACAAAGGCACAATCCAAACCCTAGTGCATTACACAAGAAAGGTAGTGCATGAGAGAGAGACCAACCAAGACCAAGAGATGTGCCTTATCCTTCCTCCTATAGCTAACTCTCCACCAAACTTGCACTATAGCTAAGTAAGTTGTGATCACCAAATTAGTAAGGCGTCACCTTATTTATACTTATTCTGCCAATGAACGTTTCCCACGTGGTTGACATGTCTTTTCTTGAAAATATAATTTACTTTGACTTTTTCTGGAAGGGCCAACTTCTCATATTGCAAGTACAAAATCCAATAATAATTACTTTCCTGAGCCGACATTACAAATATACTTTAGAATTATTCTTTTAGGATTTTGACTTGATCAAATACAATAAGAATATCTTTCGAAGCTACATAATATTTCAACATCAACATCACTCAAGGCAGAAACAATTAACCTATTTTCCAAAGAATATTGATATTGGAATCATTAAGTCTCATAATAAAAATTTATATTGGCTATCACATAGGCGCAACATTCAACAAAGGATAGAATTAGGACGATCATATCCTCTCACAGTTCAAAACTTATGCTCAGCACTTAGAAGTTCATATTGCCTCGTTTCATCAACCATAACAACATTAAGAATCAAGAATCAACTAAAGACATTACAAGCCAGAGCAAAGTTGTAAGACCTTTCCATAAATATGATTTGATGACAAAGCATTTCAAAAGGGGAAGGCCATGTAATAGACGTAAATATATAAAATATAAATATAAATATGAATAGATAATAATAACGCCTGGTGGGTTAGCTTGAGTGGATGAGCGTTGTGGTTATTATAAATGAGGTCTTGGGGTCAAGTCCTCGACCAACTATTGTTGATATTTGTTGATATTGTTGGGCCTCACTCGATGTCCCCGCCGAGTTAGGCCCATAATTGGGCCGACAGTTTACCTCATTTACCATTCACAAAATGTGGGGAAGTACTCAGAGGGTTTTCCGTAATTTCTTCCATAAACAAATAATAATAATAATAATAATTAATATGTAATGAAGAGACATTTCCTAATGAAAGGAAATGTCTCATAGTGAAAGGGCACCCCTATGTGGGTATACATATGTCACTAATTTGTAATCATCATCCATACTGCCATATTCATATTCATATTCTCAATAATTTATTCAATATATTATTTATCCACATGGATTTCTTTATAATGTTCCAAATATTTTGGATGTGTGTGATTTGAACCGGGTTGGTTCATCATAAATTCTCACCCAATGATGGAAACTTACAAGGCCCTCTTTGTCTTGGGATATTTCTCACTATGAGAGCTCTCCCCACCATAGGAGCTACCAACATCAAGAGAAATCTTGGGTACAATTAACTCCATCTCGCTCGACCAAACAACAACCAAGAAGTAACTTGGTCTCCTTTCTTCTAAGTTTTCACCAGGGTACCTTGTGTTGATGTTTTGGTAGCTGCAGGAGGTATTAACCTCCAAGTGTAACCTTTATACTTAGAATAGAAAATTCCAGAAGTAAGATAACCATTAAACAGATGTGTGAAAACCCTAGAAGAGAAGTTGGCCCAAAGAGAATAATAATAAAGTATTAAAAGGCTCCAGAAAGTGAGGTCGGCCCCACATGAAAAGACACCTTGGCATACTAGTATAAATAGAGGCTAGTCACTTGTCATTTGCATATACTCTCACTCAGCAAAAGGAGGGCACAAGTATAAAGAGCAATAGTTGCAGTTGTAGCAGAAGGAGGCACAAGTCTGGAGAGGGTGGTGAAATAGTTTTCGTGGTGTAATCCCAGTCTTTCTGGTATCTCTCTTGTGTGCTTCTCTTGGTAAAGGTACGCTTCTATTAGTAGAGGTACGTTCTCTTGGTATTGTGTTGTTTCTACAGTAGTGGTGTTTTTTGTTAGGGTTTATCTATTGGTTCTAGTGTGGACTTGTCGAAATCATTCTATCTAAGAAAAGTCTAGTGTTCTCGGGGGTGTCATAGTGAATTCTATGGTTGGGTGACAATGATGTGACATTGTCTATGGTTAAACAAGCATACCAAAATTTTAACATGGTATCAGAGCTAGTTTCCTTCATAACAGTCTAACCGCTGGAAGGAAGATCCTCAGTTTCCCCCCTTGTCAATCTCGTTGAGCACTTATTGAACCCACCAAGAAGGTCACCTTAGTAGGGTGTATATATTCCCTGGGTCATATATGCAATTTTATGAAGTTGATAAATTAGGGTTTTCTCATAAAACCCTAGGTCTGCAGTGCCAATTACAGTTGCAGTGCCAATTTGCTTCTTGTTAGTTGCTTCACACTAGTTGCAGTACCAATTGTAGTGAAAAATTTTGTGAAGTGTTGGGCCTAAACTTTAGTTGTCCTAGTGTGCCCTACCCTAGTGCATCTCCGGCTACCTTCAGATTACAAGTTAGAGCACTTTAAAGTTTTAGGATTCTTCGTTTCTTTCCGTTGTTTTCCACTCTTGCCAGAGGTATGTACTTGTATATGTTTAAACTATATCACTATCTTGAGGGTGTTTTCAGGAGAAGGGATCTTTTGCTCAAGCAAAAATCGTAGATCTAGAGGGAGCTTAGATCCAGCACATTCAGAAGAACAATGCACTCCTCTAGTTGTTATGGAATTATTGTGATCTTATGAACATCTAGTTGTATTTTTATCTATTGAACTTATGATTATCATACTAACCTTTGGTCAAAGTTAAAGTTATAAGTTGACTCTAGTCAAAGTATTATATTGATTGAATTCATAAGTTTCCAATTTTCACATATCAAGTTTGATAATTGCTACATTACAAGTAAACACTATAGTTGTGACAACAATCTTTGAAAGGTTTTATTACTATTAGATACAATGATTACTTGGTAGCATGTGAGTAATATTGATATAAATGCTTATTGTACTTGTTTGCAAGATGAACTAACATCTCCTCTAGGAGATATTTCTTGTTTTGCTTCCACACAGATCACAAGTGATAGCTCTGAGAAGGAGGCATTATGACGATTTTTCTCGTTATTGTTTTTATTATTATAAGAGTATTATCCTTGTCTATTGTTTTCCCTCGTTGTTGGTCTTATTCTAGGCAGGTCACAGGTGATAACTCTAAGGGAAGATATAATGATGCTTGCAAGAGGCAACATATTAGATGGTCTCCAGTTTGAGACATGGAGCGGACTATCCAAATAAGAAGGCATATACACGACGGCATAAATCCATGTACTGAAGAAAAAGAGGACAAAGAAAGGTACTTTTGCGAGATACAAAGTATCTCATATGGAGATTGATTATAAGGAGAAAAAGGCTCCAAATATGACCGAACAAATCCCTTTAGTTTAGTTGATCACTCTTCATATAATCAGGAAGAGTTAGTAGAGCCAGAAGAGCCTACCCAGAATCGTTTCAGTAACCAAGAAGAGACCAGCATGGTCCCGTGACACTTTGTAGGATGCAAAGATATATAGAATTGATGAGACATATCATGAGGAGCAGATAGCTCCACCAATGACGAGGCAGGAGGCCCCACCAAGTACCAGCTCATTAAGAGCCAAAATTCAAAGAGAGTCAGCCCTCACAATTCAGTAGGGAGGAGCAGCCTCCCTAAGACCATTCATAGCAGACTTTAGAGGAAATAATCACACACGGAGGAAGTAGATGGCTCTAAAGATTATATAGACTCAGAGAGAATCAAGCTTCAGAGGGATCATGGAGACTTAGAGTGAGCCTGATCTCAGAGAGAGTTAGTGGCTTAGAGACTTTCATTCAAAAATTATTCCTCCTCGGATTAAAATGGGAGACAGAGACATATTCCAAGACTTACAGACATGTGCCATGAGTTGAGGAGACTAGATTGAAGCTTCAGAGGCTTCGAGGAGATATGAGACCTCCTGGGAAGATTCCCTTGTTTTAGTAACAAAGGAGGAATTCAGTCAAAAAGACTTGGATATGGATTTTCCCTTGGTTATGAGACCATAAGGGAAGTCAGTGGTGACTTCCAAGATCAAACATGTTGTTGATGGCAGCATAGATATGTACAAAGCCTTATTTGTGGCCAGAGGATTCTCCCATCAAGAGGGAGAATATTATGATGAGATACTTTCTCCAGTGGTCATAATAGGTATAGATAGAGCAGCCAAAAGGTACATGAGAAGGAGTATCATGTCTACAAATTGAAGAAAATTTGTACGGGCTTAAGCAGGCACCCAGGGCATGATGTGCCAGATTAGACAGTTTTCTGATGAGCTTGGGCTTTTCCAAGAGTAAAGCATATTCCGACCTTTACTACAAGGTTTTGGATGGTGGACCAATGATATTACTATTATATGTCGATGACCTATTTCTAACAGGTGTTGAGAAGCTCATTGATGAATGTAAGAAGATGCTTTCTTTAGAGTTCGAGATGAAGGACTTGGGTATAATGCATTACTTTTTGGGTCTAGAGGTATGGCAGAGACTGGATGGGATTTTCCTTAATCAAGGAAAGTATGCAGTGGAGATCCTGAAGAGATTTTGGATAATGTATTGCAAGGCCATGCCTACCCCGATGGTGACGAATCTGAAGCTATTGTGTGATACTTCTTCAAAGATAGTGGATGTCACCATGTATAGACAGTTGGTTGGTTCATTGATGTACTTGACAAACATGAGACTGGATATATGTTTTGTGGTGAACACATTGAGTCAATATATGGTTGATCCAAGATGTGTTCATTTGGTTGTGACAAAAGATGTGTTGAGATACCTGAAGGGTACAGTGGATTATGAACTCAGGTATGATGCGGATTGTGAGATTAGACTGCATGGGTAAATAGATTCAGATTGGGCCGGTAGTGTTGCAGACCTAAAGAGTACATCTGGATGTTGTTTGATTCTAGGATCGGGTATGATCTCATGGTTCAACAAAAAGCAGTCTAGTGTGGTGCTCAGTACGGCTGAGGCAGAGTACATAGAATCATGTTTAGCTAGCAATGAAGCAATGTGGCTTTGAAAGTTGCTAGCTAGTTTGTTTGATCTCGAGTTAGAGGTGACTTGCATCTGGTGTGACAACCAGACTTGTGTGAAGTTGTCGGAGAACCCAGTGTTTCATGACAAGATAAAACATATCGAGATCAGGGATATGGTGAAGCTCCAGTATGTGGCTACAGATGATCAAGTAGTTGATGTGTTGACCAAGTCTCTATCAAGGGTGAAGTTTGAGTACTTCAGGGACAAACTTGGTGTGGTCTGAAAGGACGTGCCCTTGTGATAGGGTATGATGTGTTACAGATGTGACTCCAGATAACAACATGGTATAGTGTGGACAGCAGGTTGTCATGCCCGGGCATTGACTGCGGCACCAATCGGGATGATGTGTACGCAGATCCTTCAAGGAGAGTGTGTTTTCCTAGCTATGGAGGTCCAACCATTTTGTGTGGTTGGAGGATTCATGCAAATCCTTCAGGGAGAGTGTGCCTCCAGGACAACTAGAGGGTCAACCTAGTGTGTTGGACGTCTACTACTCTAGTGAAACAGTATGGTACGCAGGTCTGCTACTCCAGTGAAATAGTTTGGTATGCAAGTACTCTAGTGAAATAAAATGGTATGCATAGTTACTCCAGTGAAATATTCTGGTATGCTGATATATTGTTACTCTAGTGAAATAGTCTAGTATGCATAGCTACTCCAGTGAAATAGTCTGGTACGCATAGATACTCTAGTGAAATAGTCTAGTACACTAAGATATTGCTACTCCAGTGAAATAGTCTGGTACGCATAGTTGCTCCAGTGAAATATTTTGGTACGCTAAGTTATTGCTACTCTAGTGAAATAGTCTAGTACGCATAGCTATTCCAGTGAAATAGTCTGCTACGTTGAGATATTGCTACTTTTGTGAAATAGTCTGGTATGCATGTTACACTGGTGTGCCAACCGGTGGGACTTATTCATATGAGAGCGCAGCATGTGGGATACCACATGAGACTTAGCCCCTTAAGGACTTATTCATGGGTTAACTATGTTTGTGTGACTCCATATGAGACTTAGTCACCCCATTACCTAGTTCTACATGAGATGGTTGTTTCTATGACTATATATTTATTGTTTGGTTATTGTGGACCAGAAGAAAGTCCCATCATGACTATTGTGCCAACTAGTGGGATTTGGTTTATGCTGGTTACTACTCTGGATACATGTTGTGTGTGGTTACAAAACTTCTTGTGATGTCATATTATGTGTGAGCTAACAAGTTATTAGTTCTTTATGAACTAGATGTCAAATTATGTGTGAGTTGACGAGTTACTAGTTCTTTATGAACTACATACTAGATTCTATGTGAGTTGGTGAGTTGAAGCCACATGATGACATACAGCCTGGAAGGATGATGAGACCCCAGATGCATGACTGCGACATGACCATTAGATAGTATGTATGTGTGACTATGATAGAGCATGTGTGGCTATGATGGTGATACTTGTTACATGATCTGTTTGATCATGAGATGGCATGTTTGTCCATGCTACTTATTACATGATCTGTTTGATCATGAGATGGCATGTTGGGCCATGCTACTTGTTACATGATCTGTTTGATCATGAGATAGACTGTTTGGCTATGGTGATGCTAATTGTAGACTGGTCTACAAGACCATGTGAGTCTTTCCCATGCTATGTGAGATGGATGGATGTGTTCGAGACCATTACATGAAGAAAATATTAGTTAATACCTCCCTAGCTAAGAGGGAGTGTTGATGTTTTGGTATCTGAGGGAGGTATTAACCTCCAAGTGTAATCTTTGTATTTAGAATAGAATATTCTAGAAGTAACAGAACCATTAAATAGATGTGTGAAAACCCTATAACAGAATTCAACCCAAAGAGAATAATAATAAAGCATTAAAAGGCTCCAGAAAGTAAGGTCGGCCCCACATGAAAAGACACCTTGGCATACTAGTATAAATAGAGGCTAAGCACTCCTCATTTGCATATACTCTCACTCAGCAAAAAGAGGGTGAAAGTTTGAAGAACAACAGTTGCAATTGCAATAGAAGGAAGCGCAAGTCTAGAGTGGGTGGCGTGGTATTTGTCGTGGTGTAATCTCATTCTTTCCGGTATCTCTCTTGTGCGATTTTCTTGGTAAAGGTACACTTCTATTAGTAGAGGTACGTTCTCTTGGTATTGTGTTGTTACTGCAGCAGTGGTGTTTTTGGTTAGTGTTTATCTGTTGGTTCTAGTATGGACTTGCCAGAATCATTTTATCTAAGAAAACGTTAGTGTGCTCGGGGGTTGCATAGTGAATTCCTATGGTTGGGTGACAATGTTGTGACATTATCTATGGTAAAATGAGCATACCAAAATTTTAACACCTTATTGTGGGGCTAGAAACAAGTGCCCTTCATAGGCCAATTAATACCCTTGACAATTAGCATCGGAATTCATCTCCTTGTGTTGCTTTATCTCATGGATAATTGGGAATTGTTGTATTTCCTTCACTTGTGTGTCCCTCGTCCAGTGAATTATGTTACCATTGGTGGATCCCCCCTCAAATTTTACTACCTTGGGAGGATGCATGTTTGGAATGCCCGATGTTGATTCAATCAATGTGTGTGTGCATAATACCTAGAGTCTATTAAGAGTGTGTTAATATTTTTGTGTGCTTTCATTACAATAGAAAACCTTATGTAACAAAAAGGAATATTAATTAGCCAGTGCTAGTCAACTTTGCTTGTTGTAATTACCTTGCCTTAGTGATAAATTAGAATTAATAGTGATCACTATTTTGAAAACTTGGACTTTGGTAGCAATGAATCACATATGCACATAAATTTATCAATGTGGTGCAACCTAACCATAGGTAATCTCTGAGGTTTATAAGACTTGAGACTAATATTCAAGGTTCATTGTGAAGGAAGACTCCATATACAAGTAATTTGGGTGTTCATCTAAGCCCTATTATGCAAGATTGTCAAAGCGCTCCTTATATCCCTTGTAGGAAAAGACACATCCCCCCTGACCATTCAAAGAGTAACATTAATATGTTTTCTTCCAAGAATCCATTAGGAAACCCAACCATGGATAATTTTTTATGGAATACCAACCAAAGGAATCCTCCATGAGAAAATGCATGCACCCTTCTTCCACCTGGAAATGTCGGTGCCCAATCATGGCCACCTTGCTTCTTACGTTCACCATAGCATTGTTGGATTAGTTTTTATCCTTTCCTAATGGCCTCAATTCCCATTATTCTTCTGAAGTGAGAAGGGAATCAATTTAACCTTACCCCTTTGTTGTCCCCACAAGGTACCTTTGTTCCACCTCCTTTTAACCCACCCAAAAAAAATATAGTTCTTGACTCTAGCCAAACTAATAACCATAAGTCTAAAATGAATAGCAGAAGGAAGAATAGGAAATGGAACCAAGTGAAAGGGGTGAACCTGCCAACCAATGTGAATAATACTAGGGCACTCATAATGTTGAGTAACCTAGGAAACGAGGACACAAACCAATCTTTCTATGTAATACCTACCAAGAGGATCAATTTACACATCTATATCTTGCCATTGAAAAGGTACATATGTTATGGTCCCAATGATCCATTGCTCCTAAATATATTATGGCCCCACATATCCACTACTCCTAAGTAGATTATGGTCCCAATGATCCACTGATCCTAAATAGATTATGGTCCAAATGATCCACTGCTCCTAAAGAACATAGAGTTCCCAAAAAAATATTTCCCAACATCCATTAGTTGATGAGATTCTCAAACCCTTCAAACTATGGCTAGATACCACTCTTGCACTTGAGAGTGTTGTGTCCACTGAATAGGTCTTCCTCACTCTAGTTCAAAACCCTCAATAAATGGGGTCATACTTTCCACCTTTGGTGTGCACCTTTCAATCTTTGGGCTCATTACCTTTGACTTGGAGAAATTAGCGAAGTTGCACCTTCCTTTTTCTACACCCTTTCAAACAAGGGTGACTTTTAGTTCATCAATGCTTTATGGATGAGGGATCCTCCTCTAGTATTTTTCATCGTCCACTTAGTAGTACTTGGTTTTTCCCACCCTTGTCCCAACCAAGAGCACGTTGTAGGATTTTTGTGGTAGACCTAGTGATCCTATAAGGATTATCCTTAAATTCCCTATTATGTTAGGTGGTAAGATTGTCTTAGTTTATGTTGTAGTAGTGACAAGCCCCTTGGACTTCAATATGCCCCTTATGCATGATTACATGTATGATATGAATGTTGCAGTGTGTTTCTCTTTCGTTTTATGCATTTTACTCACAAAAGAAGCACTATTTCCATTAATAATCTCACATACAATGACCCTCAACCTTCTTCAAATTTAGACCATGCATTGTTGTTGTTGTTCTCACTAATTCTATCCCTATTGTTTGGTTGGACACTATCATGCCTCATGTGAATTATGTAACCTCATAGTCCATTTGTTTAATTTCCATTGAGAATGAACCTTTGCACACTGACTCACTTTCCTTAGACTTAGGTCTAGTTGTTGATATAATGCTTTCTCTAATGGGGGTAGAAGACCCTTTTATTCCTTCATTGGCCCAAGTGAATGTCTCAATTTGCATCCCCTTTTGGATGATATATTCCCTTTAGATTAAGCCCTCCTAGAGGCTATGATTAATTTACGTGCTCCTTGGGATAAACTTCAACATAGGTCTTCCATCCTTTTTGAAGATACTCTCCCTAGATTAGACATTGCCACAAGTAAATCCAACTCTGACTATATTTATGAGTTTAATCACTATAATACTAGTATATATTTATACTCTTTGAGTCTTGGTTTATTAACACTACCACCAAGAAATATGTTTTGGAAGATTTAAAGGTAAAGAAAATCGCTACCATAGTAATTCTCAATAGGTCTCTCTTTCTAGATTTTGACATGTGATCTTCTTCTTGTTGTTTCATGGGTGCAAGACTTTGCATTCGATTCATTATTAGACTTGGTTAGGTATATTCCAATGTTGGTGTGTAGGTTTAAGTTTCCCCTTTGTTGTGATGTAATTAAACCTTTTACCACCTAAATTTGTCATGGTCGAGTCCTTGTTATTGCAAAGTGTGTTTTGGACTCTTTTGTTTCCTCATCGCACCCACCCAATGGAAGCAATTTCATATGATGGTTTTCCCTATTTTAGCACCCTTTGTTGGATGGTACTCATAAAAAAATTTATGGTAGGACTAGGATCCCTTAATGATCGAGATGGCATTACAAACTTCATGTATGTCTATGTATTGTTGACCAATTTCCATAGAGACCCCACTTTTTATCGTTGAATTGATACTATGCTGCAAATACCTCTACTTGCACCATTTTCACTTGTTACATTTTGTTGTTATCATATCTCAACTTGCTTCATCTCATTATTTTCTCATGATTGTTGCTTATATGCTAGAATCCTCTCTTTACACATAAATCATTATTTCTCTAGAAGATGAAGGAAATCACGTTACATTTCATGCTTTCTTTTGTTTTAGCCTCTTATAATCCTTGTGTCCCTTTTGTGCTTAGGATTGATTCAATGATCCTTATAATGAATCGTTTCTCCATATATTATGGAAATTCATTGATACTCTTGTCCTGCTTTACTTGAGGTGAAAAAAACAACAAAACTTTACAACTTTAAAAAGAGATAGGGGTAAGAATCAATATCTTCATTAAATTTGAGCCCATGCAGTTGTCCATGTCACCTTTAAATGGAGCACTTGCATTGATTCATTGTATTTGCAATTGGAGTATAAAAATATTCCTTGGTGCATATCTTAATTATTGTCGTGGTTCTTGAATTCTTTTTCAAATTCCTCCTTGTTTGTTACTCTTCAAATATTAATGGAGTCCTAACTTAGTGGATTTTAATTGAGTTACTATGTCCATGTTGATATATTTTCATGTTAAGGACAAGAGTCAACCTCCTAGGGTATTCTTAAATAATTTATTAAGATACCCTTTACGTTCTTAAAGAGGTTATACTCCTCTTTCTCACTCGGTTTTTCAATATAATTTTTCAAACAATAGGCTTAAGCATTCATATCATCTACATCTGTGAGTGGACAAGGTGGTAAAGTATCTGAACAGGTAGAAAATAAATAATAGTCGAAAATAAATAACCTCACATACAATAAACATAATAGATACATCCATTCCATCACTCCATTCATTCAAGTAATGAGAGAAAAAAAAAATTGAAGCAAGACTCGTAGACAAAAAATAAGATTGATGGCCCAAAAATTCAGAGAGCTTTAAATGATTCCATTCATTTAAAATCACAAGATGCATACGAGAAACATACACGAGATCTCATGCTTATATAAAGTTTGAAACCAAAAATGTTATGAACTCCTGGAATAGCTCTCTATGAGAGTAAAAAATATCATAGATTGATATTCAAGTTTGAATAAAGATATTGCCTATCACAAACACAGTGTCCTAATACTTAAACGATTAAAAGAAATGAATTCGTCCAAATGGACTGGGATGGGGCTCATAAAATAGTATCCGTAACTTGGAAGAAAAGGAGAAATGCAGTCAGGGATCAGCTTTATAAATTAACAATACATTAAAGTTGGATGATCAAATATTTGGACGAAAGAAGGGAAATTCTTGAAAAAGAAATGCACCCACAAAAATAGCAGGGGAATAGTGGATGCATGGATGTCTCTCTCTCTCTCTAATATCCTTTTGGATTCAGGGTGTTCACATATATATATGGTTGTTCCAACCTTTCTGGTATAACCACTTCTAGGTAGTTATTCTAGATTAACTCTTTGTGCTAACGATCTTTTGAGCCACTCATCAATGCATTCCTTCATTGGTGGAACAATGATGTCTTTCTTAAACCGAAGCGAGAATATTTCCTCTTCCATTTCTTTGAATTCAGAGTGCAATTGTTCAATTGATGTCAGGTGGTCTTCATTATCATTCACGAAAATAACTAACCACTGCTTAATTTCTTCTTCCAAAAAATCAGTGAGATTGTCAAACTCATTGGCCCGTGAAGCTTTAATTACGCTCAACTCCATATCCAATTGCTCCATAGGTATAAACATTGACTCTCTTACTAGTTGTGGGCCCTCAATATATTTAACAATTTCAAGTTCTTTAAGGAATGCGTTACTTATTTTATCATTAATCTTTGTGTTAGCACTCTGTAAATCTGTTCGGCTAATAAACATATGATAGAGGTAACTATTTCAAACAACTTTGAGATCTGAAACTAGCCTTTCGGACCTGGAGAGGGCTCTCTCGGGAGATTTTGTCTCAGTACAGGATATGGCTCTAAACTATCGGCTAGATTTAACACCTTTGAAATAATAAGTTCTGATTATACTGGCACAAGAGAGTAAGACCTTGGGCTATGGAGTCGGTTCGAGAAAACGATAGAAACAAATGACTCGATGACTGAACTTGAGAGGATAAAGTCTAACCAAGCAACAGTCTTTAGTTTAAGGTCGCAGCGTGTGGTGCGAGAAAAACACATGAAGCAACTCGAAGCACCACTGAGGATGAATTCAGAGTTAACTTAGAGAAAAACGGTTTGTCTAAATGGCGTGAATCCCAGGGCACTGCGCAGTGAATCCCAGGTTCAAAAATACATTCCTATTTAGACAGAAATAGATATGAATAAATAATACAGGAAGTACGTACGCAAAGAAAGGAAACAATACATCCAACTGCTACAATTAGAATCTTTTCATCAAAGCTTCAGGACTTTTGCATTAAATTTCGATCGAGCTAAAACTACATTCAATAGACACTGTCTACAATAGTTTTCCAACCAACCTGGCTTACATCGAAAAGATCAAATATATAGGCGAGGGAACCGCTTGGGATACCCTGCTCTCTAGCTAATATCTCTAAAAACAAGGAAATTGATTGTTCTGTGCTAAATGACTCTTCGCATTACGCTTTTCCAAAAATAGACAACAAATACATCTAGCTACATCATGATTGCTTGTATTCTGCCACGGTGATTCAGTTATCAACCAGATCTCGTCATGAGAGAGTGATGTGTCAACGCCTTCCTTCGATCAAATATCTAAAAGGACAAGTGTTTTGTCAGAGTCCTGCTATCTACTGTAACGACTTTGATTTATGTTGCGCACTCATTTGTTGGGGAATGTGCACGGAAAGTGGCTATTGACTGTCATGGCCATTATCAAAACGACAAAACGTTTTAGGGTGATGCCTCTTTCAAAACTGTCAAAATTTTCTCTCCATTTGTGGATATGAGAACGAACTCAGTTAATCTTGTTTCTTTTGTGCACTGGCGAGAGTTGTGCAGGCTTTATCCTCGACCGCTTCACATTCTCTAAAATGCTTTGCATACCTTTCTTCTGATAGCCTCTGTGTTTTGTGCAGTTGTACGATTGTATCATGTGCCTCTCTAAGTTGTCTCTTGAGCCACATCATTTTTTCTTCATGGCCTTGCACCGCTGACACTTGAACGGTCTTTCTCACTAGCTATTGTCTCGGCTCCCTGTTTTCCTGGTAAAGTTCGATGATAGCTAGTTTCGCATGTTTTAGTTGTTGAGATGGCTCTTGAACATTAGTACCCGAGACATTTGTCCTCCTCGTTCTACTCCCACTTTCTTGGATTGTACCTTCAACAGGTTCCAGCCAAATAACGCGCATAAGTAATTCTTCAGCGATCGACCTTGCCCGTGGCTCGTTTGGGACTTTGGTTTCCCTAGCTTCCTTGTTCTTCCTTGGTCTGCCCCTTCTCCAAGGTATCTATTGTTGGGGAGGTAGGGCATCGAATGTCCTTCCTTCCTGTGCAGGTCTTTCCACTCCAGGTTTTGTGTGGTGTGATATCATCATTTCCGCGGGCAAAGGGGAAACTCCCTTTGGATCCTTGGGGATGCCTATTGTGAGTAAGAACAAATCCCAGTCACTTTGGGGCTTGGGCCTGGCGATTCTACCACTTTGCGTGCCCCTTCTTATATTTTGGGAGGTATCCATGGCGTGTCCAGTGTTTATTTTGTGCATAGTGGATCCGGCAAAGGCCCAAGGTGGTAAACTTGATCAACCTGGGCTTGCGAGAGAAATTAAGAACAGTGCATGAACCTGATTTCGTGAATAAAATGTGTGTACAGGATCTGGACTTTATAATAGATCGGGTGAAAGGAGGAATTTTTCCAAGGAAAATTGAATTCATGATGACTGGATGTTTCGAATCGAACTATGGATTTTCCATAACACATCCCCACGTGTAAAGTATAGGCGATAAGGGTTGCAGGGCATACATGATATGAAGGCCTCAATTTTTCATTCTCCCAACCTTCATAATGAGCTAATAATGGTTACTGCATTTTTCGATGCGACTTCTATTAACCACTTGAATCGACCTGGGGCACATAGAGACTCCATTTTTAACAGGACCCGACTCTCTGGGAACAACATACCCGTACCATTTACACGTGTTTCGACTCTGACATCCCTTCCCGACTCCAAGGAACAACTGACCACTTGCTGACTTTGACCCTTCTATTGTTAAGTATGTAATGTTCCTGACTTGGCTAGTCTAGGAAATGCTACTAATGTGTGTGTAGGATCAAACGTTTACAACATATAAACGATCATAAATAATAAATGCGATAAAGGACTGCAAGTTTGTATTATGATATCTCTGTGGATTACAAAAATGGTCGTATGCAACTGAATACTGACAATACTCGACTAGATCAACATACAAAGGATCTTAGTCGGAATATAAATAAGCAATTGCGACTGAATAACAACACTCGGCTAGATCAAAAGACAAAAGGATCTT
>JZKD02S1674426.1:661270-708894 GCA_000966675.3 Picea glauca | reverse complement strand
GTGACCTCTAGTAACCCTGTTTACCCCTCTTTGGCTCTGGCTATAGTCTAACGGGGTGGTTTAGACCATTAAGCCTCCTCTTCTGGAGCTCCTATTTGGAAAGGGACATTACAAAGTACCTGATCTTACATACCTTGACATACAAGCCATGACTCGACTAAAAAAACCCTAACCGAAGGAAAAATGGCAGCGCTAACAGCTGGCTCCAACGGGGATGCTATCCTCCCCATGAGGTACCAAAGAACAGCAGACCAGGTGCCTGACCATTGGGCCTTATTCAACTTTCAGGCATATGACATATGAAAAACAAGATGCAACCTAAACCTATCGACACATTTCCTAAATAAACTCGGCATAAACTCAGGGCCTTAACCTCGGGCTTCAATTTTTTGTTGACTTACTAACTAAACACAAAAACAAAATGACTATTTACAATGGTATGTGACTTAAACGGACTTTACTTCACTGGATAGTGTTTGAGGAACCTTTCGTTTAGAGGCCCCCAACCAACATACTCTCCATTTAATTCTTCTAGAAAATAAGCATTATTTCTGTGATATGCACCGATTTTGAAAAGACATGTCCAAAGATTGTCGAACTTTTAGTGCTTTCCTTTGTCTTCATTTCTCACATCCCATTTCAACACCAGATCCCCCAATTGAAACTCCTCTTTCTTAGAATTCTTTTCAAAGGCTTTTGTCATCCTCTCATGATGGAGTTGTGATCGATTCTACACCTGCTCTCTCATCTGTTGTGTGTGAATTAGTTGATTTATTCTCCTCTGCGTGTCATTTGGCTAGGCCTCCTACTCTTGTAGCAACTTTCTGACGGGCCACCCCAGTGTGGTAGGGAAAATTGTGTCTGCGTCGTATACAATCTAAAAAAGAGACATTCAGATGGACTTCTTGGTGGTAACCCAGTCTGCCCACAATGCATAGATAAGCTTTTTATGCCACCCTTTCTTATTGTCTTGAAGGATTCTTTAGATGATCCTGGACGGGATTTTATTTGATGATTTCGCTAACCCGTTTCCTTGTGGGTAGTACGTCGTAGAATGCCCCAGGGTTATATTGTAATCCTGATAAAACTTCTCCATCTTTTTGGACTTGAATGCGGTCGTGTTGTCTGTTATGATCTTGACGAGGCATCTGAATCTCGACAAGATGTTTGTCTCTACAAATTGGATGATGATTGTGTCAGTAGCTTGCTTCGTGGGGATCGCTTCTATCCATTTTATGAAGTAGTCAGTGGTCATGAGTATCCATTTGTGTTGCATTGAGGATGACGGATTTATTTCCCCTATAAAATCCAAACCCCATTGCATGAAAGGTGCTTCGACTGAGATCGGCTTTAGTGGCAAGGGCTGCAGCTTTCTTCTTCCGTCAAAAATATAACACTCGTGGCAACTAGAGACTTCTTTCTATATGTCTGCGAATATTGTAGGCCAATAGTAACCCGCTCTCAGGATTTTGTGCGCGGTGTTTTTCCAGTAGTGGTGCCCTCCACAATCTACCTTGTGAAATTCTTCTATGGCTCGCTTCGCATCATCTTCCAGCAAACAGCTCGGCAATATTCCCACAGGATCTTTCCAGTAGAGTGAGTTATCCGAGACGCAGAACCTAACCGCTTTGAGCTTTAAGAATCTAGCCTTGGTCTTACTTAAACCCGGAGGGGCCTGTATATTTTTCAACACATAGATGATGTATGTGTACCACGACGAATCGACGAACTTCTAAGACACCAGTGCGGTTTCTTCTTCCTAAGGACTTTCCAAAAGATCGGCGATCAAGTTGATCCCCACAACGTTGCAGTCCGCCTACACCATCAACTTAGCGAGGCCCTAGCCCTTAATTGTTAATGTTTAAGCCATTATTATAGTTCTTTTTATTTCATTAAATAACAATAACATAATACAAGATCACTGAGAAATACACAATCACAAGAGACACAACATTTATCCTGGGAAACCCTCTAGGGGAAGAAAACCCAACAATTCTTCCTTATTATAGATAGCCAATACAATGCCAAGAGATCTCTTAAACTAATGCAGAAGATCCTCTCCCAGATATGCGCCACTCTCTCTCCTTCTTCTCTAACTGCAGATCTGAAACTTGTCTCACAAATGAGCAAGTGAGTTGTGTGTCTAAGTGAGACGCTAGCCTCCTTATTTATACAAGACTAGCACGTGTGAAGTGTCTCTTCACTGGCAAGGCTGACTTCTCCAACTGTGTGGTTATAACCATCTTTATTATGTTTCGGGGCCTCTCTGATATATTCTGGGGTTGACTTTTTCTTTTTCCTTTTACAATTACAATATGACCAATCCGCAAAAGGGGATTTGGTCCTTTTAAAGTAGTCGACATGATCAATCCACAATGGGGATTGATTCAATGAATAATATATCAAATAATAATAAGAATACACTTTGTAGTTACATTATTTCAACACTCCCCCTTAAAAGGAAGGGTATTCTTCAGCAGCATCATGCGAGAGAGAGAGGACAACATCATCAACAACATCAAGTGGGTGAAAGGACAACATCATCAATATCATCTTGGAACACTGACTAGCGTATCTATAAATCATTGGAAGTTTTCTTCATCGGCAGCATCGTCATTCTCAAAGGAATGACATCATCATTTGCATCAATATGTATTAGTATAAAAACTAATACATCATCATCATCACAGCACAAGGTTGGCTCATCATAATACAAGACTGGCTTTACGTCACAGTTGTCAAGCTGGAAGCTCAGTACTCGTCTCATCTCAATGTCTTGCTTTACATCACAACACTCAGGCTAGAAGCAAGATACTAGACTGGCTTTACGTCATAGCTATCAAACTGGAAGCACAGTACTAGTCTCATCTCATCGTCTTGCTTTACATCACAGTACTCAAGTTGGAAGCAAGATACTCGTCCTGCTTTACGTCACAACCATCAGGTCAGAAGCAGAATACTAGATTGGCTTTACGTCACAACTATCCAGCTAGAAGCTCAGTGCTAGTCTCATCATATCATCTTGCTTTACGTCACAACCATCAGGTCGGAAGCAAGGTACACATCCTGCTTTACGTCACAACCATCAGGTCGGAAGCAGGGAACTAGACTTGATTTACGTCGCAGCTATATAGCCGGAAGCATAGTACTAGTCACACATCATCTTGCTTACGTCACAACCATTAGGTCGGAAGCAAGGTACTCGTCTTGCTTTACGTCACAACCATCAAGTCGGAAGCAGGATACTAGATTGGCTTTACGTCACAACTATCCAGTTGGAAGCACAGTACTAGTCATATCACATCATCTTGCTTTAAGTCACAACTATCAGGTCGGAAGCAAGAGATGTCTCATCACAGCATCTACTCCCCCTTTCGAGGAGGGTCCTTTCGAACTATACCAAGCTTATCTCGAAAGTACTCAAACCTTATATGAGATAATGGCTTGGTCAACACGTCAGCAACCTGTTCATTCGTGCTAATATACTGGAGCTTCAAGGTTCCTCTCTGCACCAAGTCACGGATGTAATGATAACGGATCTCTATGTGCTTCGACTTGTCGTGGAATACAATATTCTCTGACATCTTTATGCAGCTTTGGTTGTCACATAGAATCAAGGTTTCTCTCATCTCTAAGTCAAATAGGTCGGTCAACAACTTTCGAAGCCATATAGCTTCGCAGCTGGCAGAAGATGCAGCAATGTATTCTGCTTCTGCTATGCTGAGAGCAATGTTAGATTGCTTCCTACTCTACCATGAGATCATATATGATCCCAAACTGAAACAACATCCTAAAGTGATTTTCCTGTCAGAAACACTTCCTGCCCAATCTGCATCAGTATATCCACTCAATGTGAATTCATGATCTCCATCATAGCTGAGACCACAATCTATTGTACCTTTAAGGTACCTCATCACATGTTTTGCAGCCACTAAGTGAACACGTTTGGATTCTACCAGAAACTGACTCAAGGTGTTCACGGCAAAACAAATGTCTGCTCTGGTGTTCGTCAAGTACATCAGCGATCCAATAATCTATCTGTATAGTGTGGCATTAATCAATTCTCACGAAGTATCGACCAGCAGCTTCAGCTTCACTTCCATGGGTGTATTCATGGGCTTGCATTCCAACATGTTGAATCTCTTCAGGATTTTGACCGTATACTTCCCTTGGTTAAGGAAGATCCTCTCAGGACTCTACCATACCTCAAGACCTAAGAAATAATGCATTAGGCTAAGGTCTTTCATTTCAAATTTCGAGGCAAGTCTCTTTTTACATTTAGTGATGAGCTTTTCTTTTCCAGTTAAGAATAAGTCATCCACATATAGCAGTAAGATTATTGGCTCATCGTTCATGATCTTGAAGTAGAGGTTAGAGTTTTCTTTACTCTTGGTAAAGCCTAAGCTCGTCAAGAAACTATCTATATGTCCATACCAAGCTCTAGGAGCTTCCTTCAATCCGTATAAGGCTTTATTCAATCTGTATACATGAGACTTCCTGTCTTCAACCTCAAATCCTTGAGGTTGCTCTATATACACTTCCTCTTTGATGACATCGTTTAGGAAAGTTGTCTTTATGTCCATCTGGTGCAGCTTCCATTTCATCTTAGCTGCAAGAGCTATGATGGTTCTGATCGAACTGTATCTGGCCACAGGAGCGAATGTCTCTTCATATTCAATGTCTTCCTTCTGGGAAAATCCATGAGCGACAAATCTTGATTTATACTTCTCAATACTTCCATCAGCAACATGTTTTATTTTGAAGAGCCATCTGGAGGATACCACATCTTTATTATTTGGTCTGGGAACTATCCCATACTTCGTTCTTCATTATGGATTGGTATTCCTCTATCATGGCATATGCCCATTCTTTCCTCTGAATGGCTTCTTCAAAGCAGCTAGGCTCCTCTTCTAGGAGATCACACATCAAAGCCGTATAACTGGAGAATGGATTTGGTCTTTTTACTTGTCTCGTAGTTCCTTGGGGAACACCGTACTTCTCTCCATATTGAATAAGCTCTCTAGCCCAAGCTGGCTTCCTTTTATGGAGGATCGTCATCTGAGGAGGTTCTTGAACTTCTATCGTGTCATGATCTTCTAGTAATTCCTCATCAGGGGAAGGTATGACTTCCCTCACTGGTTCAACAACTCTGGGAACCTCCCTCACTGGTTCAACATTCATGGGTATTATGGGTTCCTCTTCATATACTTCTTCAAGTTGGCATCTTCTTGATTTCTTAAGCACTGCATCTTCATCAAAGGTCACATCCCTGCTGATCTCAATGTGATGGTGACCTAGTATATAGATTCTGAAGGCCTTGGAGACCTCACAGTATCCCACAAATATTCCCTTCTTTCCTGAAGGGTCTAGCTTGTTTCTCTTTTCTTTCGATATATGAATAAACATTGGGCAGCCAAATATTTTGAGATGGCTTACCTTTGGCTTCTTTCTAGTGAACATCTCTTCTGGGGTCTTGAGCCCAAGTGCACTATGGGATAATCGGTTCTACACATATACAGTTTCCATTGATGCTTTTGCCCATAAGCACATAGGAATATCTTGATCATGGATCATAGTCTTCACAGTTTCCATTATGGTTATGTTCTTTCGTTCAGCTACATCGTTTTGTTGGGGATTATAGGGAGTAGTGAGTTCCCTCTTGATCCCAACATCTTTGCAGAAGTTCACAAACTCTTTTGAGGTATATTCTCCTCCATTATCTGACCTGAGTATCTTAATCTTCCTTTCAGAAAGGTTATCTATCATGGCTTTGAATTCCTTGAACTTGTTGAACACTTCATCTTTAGATTTCAAGAAATATATCCAGGTTTTACGAGAATAATCATCAATGAATGATACATAATATACATACCCACTAATGGAGGATGATGTCATTGGGCCACATACATCTGAATGAATGAGTTATAGGACTCCTTATGCCTTGTTGTCCCTCTTCGTAAACGGGTTCTTGATGTTCTTCCCTTGTGCACATCCATTGCATACGCCTTCATGGTCACCTTTGAGTTCTGGTAAACCTGTGACCACCTTGCATATGTATGGTAGTTCCTTGTAGTTGATGTGGGCTAACCTTCTATGCCAAAGTTCACATGAGTTTTCAATGGTGTGGGTCATGGCAGCCTCTTAGTGACCCTTTAGTTTATACAAGCCATTTTCTTCACTTCCAATGATGATTGGTTCATTTAAGGTTTCTCCTTTAGCCCACATAAGAACTTCTCCATCTATAAAGGCAACGCTGAAGCCTTTCTTTTCTAAAGCTAAAATGGAGAGTAGGTTCTTCTTCAAGCCTGGTACATATAGTACGTCCTTAATTTTTAGTGAATTCCTTGAATTCCGTTTGTGGTTTGATTCTCCCATTCCCTTGATGGGATATTGGTAATCATCTACAAGTGTCACTTTCTGAGAAAAATTCTTTTCTGAGATACAAGAGAGAATCTTCTTTGTCCTATCATGTGCTTGGATGCACCACTATCAATGAGCCAAGTGTCCTCTCCAAGTGTCACAGATCCTGAGAGGGTTGAGATCAAGACATCATATTTGATATGCTCTCTTATCATCTTTGTGGGTGGCTCTTCATCTTTGACTACATGGGCATGGAGCCTCTTATGTTTTCTCTTGTATTCTTCTCATCTGGTTGGAAAAAACTTCACAATGTGTCCCATCTTGTCACAATGATAGCATTGTACAGATGAGTAGTCCCTTTCCTTTCGTTGTCCTTTGTTTTGAAATCTCCTTGGATGAGATTCTTTATGATCGAATTTGTTTGATTGTTGAGGCTCTTTGTGAGTCTCCTTTTGGAAGTATGGTTTCTTCCTTCCTCCTTTGGTGTGAGTAGCTAGGGCTTGATCATCATCTCTTGATAGTAATGCTTCACGATTTGCTACTCTTATTTCTTCTTGGATGCATTCTTCCCATAGACTATCAAACTTCAGTTTCTCCGTTCTAGCACATATCGTTTGGATGAATGCATCCCAAGGTCTTGTGAGACCATTTAGGGCCATCATTATGAGTTCGTCTTCATCTATGGTATCTCCAATCGCTTCTAACTGTTCTTTGAATTCTGAGATTGTGGAGAAATAATCTTGAATCGTTTCTCCTTTCTGCATCCTTGTATTCTTTATTTGAGTTCTTAGATTCATCTTTCGGTTTATGTTCTTTCCTTCATACAGTCTAGTCAAGGCATCAAACATTTCTTTTGGAGTCTTCTTAGATGACACATAAGGAATTACACCAACTCCTCTGCTATATTTTGACTTTAGGCACTTCACAAATCCACCCAATCAGGTACACTAGTGCTATCAACCTCCATGTCAAAAATATCTCTAGGTCCTCCAAAATTTTGAGAACCTTTCTTACTTGATCTTCTCTTTCTCCTAGGTTGTGGAACCACATGTGTCTTTTCAACATTAGCATGAGGAGGGTCATCTTCGTTCTCTCCCCTAACACATCATTCAATATTCTCTTCTCTGCTTACATTTGACTCTTGTTTCTTTTGTGCAGAAGAGGAACTCCTACGTGGATACGAGGCAGAAGAAGATTGCACATTAGTTGCACTTTTCCCTCTTTGCCTTGTGTCGGTTTGTTGACATTAAGTATTTGAACAAATACCAGTGGCCAAGTCATCATTGCATACTTGCTTTTAATTTTTCTTAGGAGTATTTGGGTCGTTGTCGTCAATTCCTTCTGCAACCCTTGTGAAATGGTTGTTATACCTCATTGATGCCAAATGTTCTGAAATATATCCCTTCAGGGTCAAAACCTTTAAGGGTCATGATTCCTTCAAGTCAAATACATTAAACATTTCAGAGACTTTTATTAAATGGGAGGAACTTCTTATTGTCACAATGGCTACATTAAAGGGTAGGGAAATGGATTGACTCTTTCTCTTTTTATAAAAAATAGTGGACCATGTTTTGTATTGCCTACAGAGTTCGACAACAAAATATCGATCACAAAAAAATGTAGGGAGAAGAAATGGGCTTCCCTCGTATCCATACAACCTTATGTAAGAATGGTCTTCTTCGTGCATACAAATTCCTTTTCCCTTAAGAAAATCCTCTGCCTCTTGAGTTATCCTTTGTTGAAATATTGTAACTGTGAAGTATATTATAGTTATAATTGAGTTATTATTAAATAGATCAATCCCCTTTTGTGGATTGATCATGTCGGGACTTATGTATGACAAAATCCCCTTTTGTAGATTGGTCAAACCCTAATTAAATGATGTTAATTGAGAATTCGGACCCTACGGATAATTAAATTGGCTTTAGCCACTAATTGGAGAATTCAGCCTTTCCTAATGAAGAGACACCACCCTAGTGCTCCTCATCTAGTATAAATAAGAGAGGCTAGTGCCTCATTCAATGACTCACTCAAGTCACTCATATAGTGCGCAAGTTTGAAGGAAACTGCAGTTGTCAGAAGAAGGAAAGAGAGGCGCATTGCTTAATCTTGGATATTCTCTAGTGTTTGGTTTATTATCTTGGAATTGTATTGGAAATCTATATTAAGGAAGTTTTTGTTGGGTTTTCTCCCCCATAAGGGTTTCCAAGGATAAATGTTGTCTACCTTGTGATTGTGTTTCTTTCAATAATCCTGCTTATGATATTATTGTCTAGTAAAATGAAAAGAACTTAATAGCAGCTCTAAAATTAACATGGCATCATAGATTGACAAAATAGAGCACCTTTCACTGGGTAACCAAAAACGTCATTGTTGTCGTACAAGAAAATTAGGGCTTTTATTGGAAGGGAATTTCTGACTAAAAACCATCTAGGAAAGTGCACCCTAGCTTAGTGAACTCATTGGCATCTTGAGTGCAACTTTTCAGTGGTCAAAGCCTCCATAAAGTCAAACCCTAGTTTTGACCGATACCAAAAAACTAGAAAACCAGGAAACCAGAACCAATACCAAAAGTACTAGTCCAGATTTGCGCAGGCTCAGTTTCAAGGGGTAAAATTTGGATTTTCTGAAAACAGACTGCACAAGACTACTCACCTCAGCCCATCGCATCTAGTCCTTATATCAGAATTCCAAAATTTGAAAGTTGAAAAATTAGGGTTTCCTCATAAAACCCTAAGTTGCAATTGCATTACCAGTTGTAGTGCCAGTTGCAACACCAGTTGTAGTGACAACACTAGATGCAGTACCAGTTGCAGTGAAAGTTTTGAGAAGTGTTGGGACTCTTGTTTTATTGTCCTAGTGCACCTTATCCTAGCAAGACATTGTTAGAGGTATGTAATTACATGTGGTTAAAATGTATTATTATTCTAAAAGGGTACTTGTAGAAGAAAGGATATGTTGACAATCATAGATCCAGAAGGATCTCAAATCCAACTCGTTCAGAGGAATAATACACCCCAGGTTTGATTATATTGATATGCATCTATTTGTTATTATTTTGACTTCTAGGTTGTATGTTGAAGTTATGACCATCATACTAAGCCTTGGTAAAAATTAAAGGAAAAGTATTAGAATGAAATTAGAGTTTATTCTCTAACTTAGATTTTCGTCAAGATAACACATTGTCTTAGTACATAGGACATGCTGAAGAAAGCACTTGTCATCTTTAGTGAAGGAGACTTGAAGGAAAAACAACACACTCATCCTTGAGCACAAGACTCCAGGTTCCAAGTCTGATCGGTTAAGTTGATAAGATTCAGAGTTGCACATGACAAGTTTGATAACTACCTCATTACAAGTAAACACTATAGTTGAGGTAGCAGTCCTCGAAAAGTATTATATTTGGTAGCATGTGAGAATATTGAGATAAATTCTTATTGTAATCATTTACCAGATACAACTAACATCTCCTCTAGGAGAAACTTCTTGTGTTGGTTCCAGGTTACCATGGAGGAATGATTGAGCACAACACTAGAAGAGTATTTCTCTCGGTATTGTATTTCTTACTTTTAACCCTTGTTGTAGGCAGGTCAGAAGTGATAACTCTAATGGAGCCACTGTGATGATTGTTCTTACTATTGCTTTATTATTATAGAGAGAATTATTCTTCTATGTTGTTTCTCCCTCGTTGTTCTTGTTCCGGGTAGGTCACAGGTGCCCTAAGGAAGCTATAGGGACTGTTGCAGAAGGCAACAAATTAGATGAGATATGAAGCAGACTATGTACATGACCATATACATTCATGTACCAAATAAGATGAAGAAGAAACTACTTTTGAGATACAGAGTATCTCATATGGAGGTTGATTGTAAGGAGAAGAAGGCTCCAAAGATGACTGAACATTAGAACAAGAACTCACAATAGACTTGTTCAAAGGATAATGAAGCCACCTTGATAGGAAGCAGAATTTGTTTGAAGTCTAACTCAACTTTTCATATTAATATTTGGTATTTTACACCAAGTATATCCTGTAGAGATGATGAAGTCCTTGTAGACTTTGAACAAATCAAGAATAGAGTGATCATGATCTTAGAGAGGATCAAATGAGAAAAGGAGACACCTTCCAGGACTCACAAAAAGATACCAAGAGTTGAGAAGACTAGCTCATAGTTTCAGAGACCTATAGGAGACATGAAATATTCTCGGAAGATTCCCTTGTTTCAGTGACAGAGAAATAAGACAATCAGAAGGACTGGGATATGGATTTTTCCGTGAGACTAGAAGGGAATTCAGTGTTGACTTCCAAGATTGATCTAGCAGATCAAGCATGTTGCAGGTAATAGTATAAAATATGTACGAATACTGAATTATGTCCAAAGGATTCTCCATCAAGAGGGAGAAGACTATGACGAGACACTTACTCCAGTAATCGAATAAATAGTTCCAGTATTTGAAGACAACCAAAAAAACCATGATTCATATACAGTATGAGATGTAGGGGGAACAATCCCCATATTTAAAATTGAGTGGCAGTTGGTGCAGTACATTAGTCGGGCCATGAATACATGACTACAATAGCAGATAGAGTTACCTCCATGAAAGAAGAAGAGCTATTTTCAATATCATTTATTGAGCCACTCTCAGTTTCAATTGAAGCTGTTTTCGTAATAGAGTAGAGGAACTACTCTCAGAGTTCAGTAGCTACAATGATTCTCAACTTCAGAGAAGCTGTAGGTGCAGAGTCCCAGTCCTAGAGGAAGAGTTGTAGAGAGAGTAGAAGACATACTCTCAGACAATGAGACAGATAGTGCTTTACAAAAAGCACATGATTGTGCATATTAAGTTGGAGTTGAAGCAAGTGTACCAGGTTGGTACAATGAGATGTGAAAACTTGGTTTCAAAGTAGAGGACAAGAAGACTCATCTATAGAAGTTGAAGCAACCTCCAAGAGCTTGGTATGGTAGAATTGATAGTTTTCTGATGAGATTGGGATTTACCAAGAGTAAAGATAATCCCAATCTTTACTTCAAGATTGTGGATGATGGACCAGTTATATTGTTGCTATGTGTGGATAACTTATTCTTGACGGGATAAGAAAATCTCATCATAGATTGTAAGAAGAGTTGGTTAAAAAAATTGAGATGAAAGACCTAGGCCCGATGCATTATTTCTTAGGTCTTGAAATTTGACAGAGCCCAGAGAACATCTTCCTTAACCAAGGGAAGTATGCAGTTGAAATACTGAAGAGGTTTGATATGTTGGAATGAAAAACCATGAACACACCCATGGAAACAAAGTTGAAGCTCTTGGTTGATACTTCATCAGAATTGGTTGATGTTACTCTGTACAGATATATTATTGGTTTTCTGATGTATCTGATGAATACCAGGCCAGATATATGTTTTGTTGTGAGCCCAAATGTATTCACCTTGTAGCTACAAAACATGTGATGATATACCTTAAGGGTATGTTGGAATATGGCCTTTGTTATTCTGGAGATCATGACTTCGGAATAGTTGGTTATAATGATTTAGATTGGGCTGAAAGTGTTTCTGATAGAAAGAGCACATGAGGATGTTGTTTCAATCTGGGGAAATCATGACTTCATGGCAGAGTAGATGGGAATCCAGTATTTCTTTCAACACGATAGAAGCAGAATACATTGCAGCATGTTCCACCAGTTGTGAAGCCATATGTCTTCGAAAGTTGTTGACATATCTGTTCGATCTAGAGATGGAAGCCACCATGATTCTATGTGATAACCAGAGTTGCATAAAGATGACGGAGAACCTAGTGTTCCATGATAAGTAGAAGCACATAGAAATTCGATATCACTACATTCGTGATATGGTGCAGAGAGGAGTTGTAAATCTCTAATATGTTGGCATAGATGAGTAGGTTGCAGATGTGTTGACCAAGCCTCTATCTTCCGAGACAAGCTTGGTGTTGTCCGAAAGGACCTCCCTCGAAAGGGGGAGTGATGTTGATAATACTATGGTATCCTGACCAACAACGGGTAGCTAAATTAGGATTTTATATCCTAGTGGAATGATCATCCTTGGACAGATCCCAAAGGTTCGGTAAGGACAATATGTCAGAGTACCTATGCATCTATATGCCAGTTGTGGTCAGTAGTGGTAGCTTCGTTAGGATTTTATATCCTAAGGAATATTTTGATTCCTGGGCAGATCCCAAGGGTCCAATAAGGACGGTCTATCAGAGTACCACAAAATGTTGTTGTTGCACCTACCTCATTATGTTTCCATATGATGATGATGTTGTTATCTCAACCTCGTGTTGATGATGTTGTTATCTCGGCCTTGTGTTGATGATGTTGACGATGTTGTTATCTCAACCTTGTGTTGATGATGTTATTATCTCAGAGTCGTGCTAATGATGTTGATAATGTTGTTATCTCAACCTCGTGTTGATGATGCTGTTATCTCAGCCTTGTGTTGTTGATGTTGCTCCAGCCTTGTGTTGTTGATGTTGTTGTACCATCCTTGTGTTGTTGATGTTGGTGTACCAACCTCATGTTCATGATATTATTATTCTAAATTCATGCTATTGATGTTGATGCTTCAACTTCATGTTGAATGATGATGATGATGTTATTTGAGCTCCATGTTGTGAATGATGATGATGATGCTATTCCAGCTCCATGATGTGAATGACGATGATGATACTATTCTAGCTCCATGTTGTGAACGATAATGCTATTGATGATTAGAAAAACTTCTGATGATTTATAGATATGCCAGACAATGTTCCAGATGTTGATGATGTTGTTTCCTTCTCTCTCTCTCTCCTGACGATCTTGTATTGTAGAATACCCTTCATGTTAAGGGGGAGTGTTGAAATATTGTAACTACGAAGTATATTCTAATTATAATTGAGTTATTATTAAATAGATCAATCCCATTTTGTGGATTGATCATGTCGGGACTTATGCATGAACAAATCCCCTTTTGTGGATTGGTAAAACCCTAATTAAATGGTGCTCATTGAGAAGTCGGCTCCTAGGGATAATTAAAGTAGCTTTAGCCACTAATTGGAGAAGTCGGCACTACCTGATGAAGAGACACCACCCTAGCGCTCCTCAGCTAGTATAAATAAGAGAGGCTAGTGCCTCATGCACTCACTCACTCAAGTCACTCATCTAGTGCACAAGTTTGAAGGAAGTTGCAGTTCCAGGAAGAAGGAGAGAGAGGCACATTGCTCAGTCTTAGATATTCTCTAGTGTTTGGTGTATTATCTTGGCATTGTATCGGCAATCTATATTAAGGAAGTTTTTGTTGGGTTTTCTTCCCCATGAGGGTTTCCCGAGATAAATATTGTGTACCTTGTGATTGTGTTTTTTAGTGATCCTGCTTATGTTATTATTATCTAGTAAATTGAAAAGAACTTAATAACATCTCTAAAATTAACATCCTTGTTGGTGATGCTCCAATCAACATGTATCTAAACTCTTTAAGAAATTTATCTTGAATAAGGTAAAATTGGAATGGTGCCTTATGCTTCCAAAGGACTAGCTACTGGAACTGGACATGTTCAATTTCAACATAGAAATTACCCCTCAAGGGAAATCCTTCAAACACATTACAATAAGCAACCATCAGGACCAGATATACAGTCCTGAAAAATCTTTGAGTTTTCAAGGAGTTGGTCAGCTGGTAGAAAATTTCATTTGAGATTAATTTTTTGGCCCAGTCAAACATAGCTTCTTTTTGGAATGAAAAATACAAGACATATAAAATTGACCAAGGAATTGAGATGTAGATTCTCATCCCATCAAACGCGCAAATAGCCACGAAAAATATCGATACGACTTTGCCAACAGAGATATATCAATGGCTAAAAGATTAGTCGACATTTTTGTTGATGGATCTAAGAATTCCTTCAAAAAATTCACCCCACCACCCTAGGAATCCTAGAAAGAATCAACATTTAGAATATTGAGACTTTTGTTGGAGTCAGGCATTAAAAGCATCCTTTTTAAAACTTTGGGAGTTAGCAGTGTTGATATTATGGTAGTTGCGGGAGGTATTAACCTCCATGTGTAACCTTTGGCTAGAATAGAATATTCTGGAAGCAATAGAAACCCTAAACCGATGTGTAGAAACCCTAGAAGACAAGTCAACACAATAAAATAATTAATATTAAAGTGTTAGATTCTAAAAGGACAAGTCGGCCCAGACAAGTGACAAGAACCACAATAAATAAGAGATGATCTAGCTCATTTGTACACACACACTTCACACACGCTCGCATTCATGTATGGCGCAAGTTTGGAGCTGCAGCTGCAAGGATGGAAGGTGGATCTTATGGGATGGTTCTTGGTCTCTCTCTCTAGCGCCATCTAGCATGAGATGTGTGCCATATTCTCTAGTATCTCTTGGTGATGATCTTGGTCATATTTCTTGGTGGTATTCTTGGTAAGTGCGATTGCAACTACAACTGATTATTGTTCTTGTTCTGTGGCTTTGGGACTTTATGTTTGGTGAGCTATCTTTGGATAAAGATGAGCTCTTGTGGTTATCTATTGGTTCCAGTGTTGCTTTTGGAATCATTCTATCTAGAAAAAGTTATGGTGCTCGGGGGTGGCTCCGTGCCTATGGTTGGGTGACAATAGCGATATTGTATTTGGTAAAATGAGCACATCAAATATTTCAATAAGTTATGGGCCCACACCACCTTCAGGACAATCTAAACACTGAAAGGTAGCATGGCATTTCTTTGTTGAGCTCATTGTGGCACCAGTTGCAGCTGCAGTTGCAGCTAGGGTTTCTGATTGTGCAGTTGCAGTAAACCCTAATCCAACTCTTTTGGCACCTTGAGTGAAGTGTTGGACCTAATTTCTAGATATTCTAGTGTGCCTTATCCTAACGCACATGTTGGTACTCTCAACAAGAAAAAACGTCAAGTTTGAGTTTTTGGTCAAATTCAAAGTCAAAGGTTGAATTTTGATCAAAATTGATTTTGTGGTCAAAGTTCATCACTGCCCATATGTTGCATCACCGCTCATATGTTGGAAAGTGATTTATTGGCAATATGAACAACTTATGCACTTGCTTTAGGGAAAATTCCCTCTTAATGTCTCGTAACTTGTGCAAGGTGGTATTTCAACTTGTTGATTCCCCCCATCATTTGCTTCCCACACAACTTGCAATTCAACTTTTGTTGACTATTCCCATCAGCAGGATCATTGTATTCCCACACAGGCTCTAAATATTTTCTTTATGGTTCATATAGCAATGATTAAACCTAGGGGAAAAAATGAAAATCAACATTTAAGAATCAAAAAACAAAAATGTTGCATAAAAAGAAACAATTCTAGATTCTAAATAAATGGTAGATCTCTCACAGTATTCGAGAGAAGTTCTGGTAGAAGAGATTCTAAACCCTGGTCGAAGAAACCCTAAAGCATTAAACCTAACCCTAGAAGACAAGTCAGCTCAATGAAATAATTAATATTAAGAATTTTAGCATACATAATGAGAAGTCAGCCCAGACAGGTCAGGAAAACAGTATAAATACAAGTAGCCAGACCTCATTTTGTACTTGGCAGCTTGAAATTTCAGCTGGGAAGAGGTGCGCACTGTAGAAACTGGGCAAGTGCACAAGTCTAGGCAGCAGCTGCAGTCGGCAGCTGCTGCAATCTATATTCCTGGTTTAGGCTCGAACCTTCTATTGGTTATGGTTTGACTTTCTGATCAGTCTTGGTTATATTTATGCATTAGTCATGGTTGGCTATTGGTTTGCTTCCAAAATCATTCTCTATCAAGGTTAAGATGTTGGGGGGTGGCTTCGGCCTATGGTTGGGTGAGAATATTGTTATATTGTCTGTGGTTAAACAAGCACATCCATTACTTTCTAACAGTTTAATACCTCTTATAGGGTTATTGTCCATATCTTTTAGGGTTTCTCTTGTTGATCAGAAAGTCCAACCCAGAAAAACCAAAATTTCAGGTTGCAAGAACTGTAGCTGCAGTTGCTCCCCAGACTTGCGCACTACTAGATTTCTGCAGTGCGCATAAGTGGATTTCTGCAATTTCGAGATGTTTGTCTCAAATGAGAATTGGCATCCTTATTTATACTTCTTTCTCTAAGCTATCTGGGCCAACTTCTTCTTATGGAGGCTAAAGACTCAATATAAAATATTTTCTTTGGCTGAATTCTCTTCTAGGGTTATGTCCAAGTCTTTTAGGGTTTCTCTTGATTCCTGAAATATTCTAATCTCATCAAAGGTCACAAGTGGAGTTTAATACCTCCTGCAGCTACCATAATATCAACACTTCCTCCTAGCTAGGGAGGTATAACAGGTAATGGTCTTGAGCACAAACATACCATTCAACCAGTAGCATCATTATAACCACACAAGATATCTCATGATCGAATCACGAGCACCATCATCATTATCCAATTGGATAATCTCCATGACAATCAATACAATGTCATCTAATAGAACACAACTGTGTCTATCCATAGTAATACACAACTACTATCCAGTGGTACACAACCACACCAAGTAGTACACGTCTACTTAATCAGTGACACATAGTCACAACCAATGGAACATATCTTGTTAGAAATAATAGGTGTGCGCATTTAACGATAGACAATATAGCAATATTGTCACCCAACCATAGGTCGAAGCCACCCCCGAGCACCTTAAGTTTGACATAGAATAGTTTCGGAAGCAAACCCTGGGCCTAATAGCTAATCAATGTAGGGTATCTCTCTCCAAAGCTAGCACACAAGGCAGAAAGTCCAAACCATAACCAATAGAAAGTCCAATCCTAAACCGAGAATACAGGTTGCAGTAGCTGCAACTGCAGCTACTCTCCATACTTGCGCACTTACTCGGTTTCTGCAGTGCACACTCTTACATTTTTGCAGTTTTCGAGCTGTGTGTACCAAATGAGATCTGGCATACTGTATTTATATTGTTTCTCCTTAGCTGTTTGGGTCGACTTCTCATTTTGGAGGCTAAACACTCAATATTAAATATTTCCTTTAGTTGACTTGTCTTCTAGGGCTATGTCCAATGCTTTAGGGTTTCTTCTTGCTTCTCAAAATATTATATTCTCATCAGGGTTACACGTGGACGTTAATACCTCCTGCAGCTACCATAATATCAACACTCCCTCCTAGCTAGGGAGGTATTGAAGGCAATGGTCTTGAGCACAAACATAAAATTCAACCGATAGCATCATCGTAGCCATATCGGATATCTCATGATTAGATCATGAGCACCATCATCACTATCAATATCATTCGATAGCATCAACTGCATCATCTCTCGAAGCCATACTCCATCTGAGTAATCATGCATGATGATGATTAAGTCACTCACTCCACATAGTGATTCAAGAACCATTCTTCTAATCTGGACATATGTCCTAGAAGAATAATTATTCCAATAGATGTTGGAAGCCACACCCTAGGCTACAAGGACTATTCTTCTAATCCAAACATATGTCCTAGAAGAATAAATGTCCTGGACCATTTTTCACCTGGAGAATGTTTTTCCACTAGCACACTGACTATCTATCTTGTTGATAATCATTTTCAACACTACTGATAGTCTACACGGCAATCGAAACAATGTCATTCAATAGAACACAACTATGTCTATCCATAGTAGTACACGACTACTATCCAATGGTACACAACCATGCCAAGTAGCACACGGTTACTTAATCAGTGACACGTAGTCACAACCAATGGAACACATCCACCACAATAGCATACACCTACTGTCCAGAGACATACAGTCTCCATAGCAATCATACCATCTGATATCAACCTGCATAGAAATAATATCATGATATAAATTGAGTCATCTAGGCCATTCTTCCACTCACATCTGTGAGATCTGGAAGAGCATCTTCCCTTAGAAAGTAAAACATCAGCCATGGGCTATCTAGACTATTCTTCTTAAGCATAGAAGAATAATTGTCCCTGATTTCTGAGCCTGGACCATTCACCTAACTGGGCCATTCCTTCGGCACTAATCATAGTGCAACCTATAGAGAATGAGTCTAGCCTAGGGAATGCATGTCCCTGATTGCTGAACCTAGACCATTCACCTAACTGGGCCATTCTTCTAGCACTAACCATAGTGCAACCTGGATAGAATGAGTCTGCCCTAGGGAATGATTGTCCGGACCATTTCCTAATGGAAATGACTGTCCTTCACCAACCTCCAAAATGGACCATTCTTCAAAATTGCTCACAACTGTGAACTTCGAAAGAATGATTGCCCGGCGAGGTGAACCAATCTACTTGACCACTACTCAGAGTGACTGCCAAGAAGAATGACTATCCTATACCATTTCCCCACACTGGCCATAAGAGGAATCGTTGTCTATGGTACATCGGCAATCCATCGAACCATTTTCATTACGAAAATGATTGTCTGATATGGACCATTTTCCGAAATGGAAAATGCATGTCCGTCAGAAATCTCAAACCACTTTCTGAACTGGAAAGGAACTGTTCATCCTAGACCATTTTTAAAACTGAAAAATGATTGTCCATAAATCAATAGCACATCAATGTCCCCTCCCAACCTGGGAGTAATCTCTTCCTTTTTCAATAAGGAAGTCATCTCCAAGAGCCCCAGCTTGCAAACATTTTTATCTTGGACAGAGGTTTTTACCAAAATATTTGCTATCTGCTCATATGTGAAGATATATATTGGAGAACCACTTCTCTTTTATGGACTTCATCACGGAGAATACAATGCTTGATCTCAATGAACTTCGGTTTGTCATGGAACACTGGTTTTCTCTGAAGGATTCATATAGCTCAGATCATTACAATATATCATGGTCAAATTCAACACTTTTGTTTCATGCTAGCTCATGACATCGTGGCAAGGCTCAAACTGAAACATATCCAAGTAGCACTTCTTCTGTCATCATGAGAGTTTTCCATGGATTAGTAATCCATCATCCCAGCCTTCTGAGTAACTATTCTGATACACTATCTTTGTCATAGAAAGTTTTCACCACGCTTATGTTATATGTGAGATACTCTGCATCAAGTCATTTGAATCCATACAAGGTCTTCTTATATCTGCATACATGGGTCTCTTTCTGGTATACCTCAAAACCTTGAGATTGCTTTACATAAGCTTTTTCCTCGAGTGATCTATTGGGAAGAATAGTCCTTTACAACCAACTGATGTAAACTTCAATCCATGGATACTGCAGGAGATATAATAGCTCAGATAGAGGTATATCTAATTTACGGGAACAAGTTGTTATCATAGTCTTATCCTTCTTAAATAACCTCTAGTTTTGAATCTCGCAATGTTGATTGATTGAACCTAATTTAATCCAATCATGTTGATCAATATTGAACTATCATCTGATAGCATCATTCAACAATGTTTTTGTTCTCTGTATCTATGTGTCATTGTATTCAGTCTGTTATTTATTTTGTTCTGCTCATAAATCTAGATCATCATCCTTGGTCACCTCCACAAAACTCATGTATTGTCAAATTTCATTAGGAGCACCATTGGGGTGAAGTAAGGGTGCCCCCTATCACCTACCTTATTTGGGATCTACATTAACGAGAACATCTAGCTAAGTGATTGTTGTCTCCTTCACCATGTCTTGATATACGTACTTCTTTTTGCAGATGATGTGGTTTTAAAGGCAACCAACTGATGTGAACTTCAATCCATGGATACTGCAGGAGATACTTCAATCAATACATGAAAACTTTAAAGGCATTGTCACAATCATATTGCCTTCTTTCATAACACAGAGAATTCTTGCTCCTTTTCTCCTTTAGCATTTTACACTAGCTTTTCCCGAGGAGTGAAGTACACCTTCCTTAAGTTATTATTTAATAGGACAGTTCAGACCCTTCACCCTAGGGTCAACCATGCATCTATGGCATTATCCCATCCAGAAAAGTACACATCTTGCCTCACCTCTCTTTTATTCAGGCAGTCGTACCATTCATTTTTGAGCATGTATACATACAAATATCATGCATGTGAATCCCTTGCACACATTTATATCATTATTTCATATTTATTTGGTATTAATATCAACCTTTATACTAGGCAACCTTGTAATGCATATAACCCATGCAATAAAGCATATACATATATACACACATTGATGTCATCATACACGTTCACTGGTTGCACCTTTTCTATGTCATTCATACACATTGATATTTAAACCTTAACATCAATGTTATTTAGATCATACAACCATTCACATGGCAAGTCTTGCAAGAATAAATAATTGATTATGTTTCCCTTTCTACTGGGTAATAACCAACAAGAAACCACGCTTGCCCTTCCTTTATAACAACATTCCAAAATTTAGAAATGCAATCTAGGAAATTTCAACATCACCCAAGGCAAAAAAATAGCCATTTTAACTTCTTTTCATGCTTTAATTCAATTCCTGGACAACATGCCTCTACAAAGGGAATTTTTCCCTAGACACTCTCTCGCTACCACTTGCCTACCAATCCATACCTATATGGATACCATCTACCTTTGGATGTTAATCCAATCCATTGGTTATCTAGAAATGCCCAAACATTTCCTTTACTAGACTTTAGATCCGCATTTCATTAATCATTCTACCTGATCCTCCTAAGGTAATATGCAATCAACATCATCAAAATTCTACTCATGCTATTGTTTTTCCTACTAATACCAAATCATCCTTAACTAAAAGTCCACCCTCGGACCATACTTTACAACCCTCCACGCGTTATAATACGTCTATTTGCATGTTGCATACATGCTTATTCATTACAACATATCCACATATTACATTTTCATGCATGAACAAGTATTTAGGTCAACAAACAGGTACACATTTTTGTACAACCATGAGCTCATAAATTGGTTCATATAATCAAGTCATTTTGCCTCTTTTATGAGGACTATCATCAGTTCAAATAACTCATTTTTCTTTACTTAATTAGGTCATTTCAACAACAAGTTTCATTTAATTACAGGTCAAATAAACTAACCTTACACAATTTCCTTCAAGCCCCTAAACATAGGGAATTATACACACAAGGCCAAATCTTTTATGTAAGCAATAATTTATAATTTATGGTGCTCCATCAACCCATATCCAACAACGACATTACATCAACCAGTTTATACATTCTATAAACTTATACAATCCCTATAACGGGTCTTGCCATTTTTTTCATTCGCATTCAGGTCTTACCATTAATGCATGACAACATGTTCCCCCTACTGTAGGAGTAGTTATCACTCCAATAAAGAAACAATGTAACTTTGTTGTTGCAATCAATAGGTTAAAATTTCCTGCTGTAAGTAACATTTTTAAAGCAAGCAAATTTGAATCTGCATTCCTTCCTTTGAAAGAGATAGTGCAGATCGAAAATAATCTTTTAAGGCATTAAACACATTTCAATAGGCTCATCTTAGTCTTAACATACCAGTCTTGTGACTTCTCTCTTGCCCATCCAAACCTAGGGTTGTAGCTTGCTCTGATACCACTTTGTAACACACCCAACCCCCTAAGTACCCTTTTAAGGGATGGGGTATTGCAATTTCACTTTTTCCTCTATCATCTCAAAACCTTTTCTTGAGGGCACCATCGTCCTCTACTCATCGAGAGCTTTCCAACGACTGTCGTCATGCTAAAAACCAAGCTTTGGATCAAATTTATGACCCCTTAAAGTTTTGGGATCCTTACCATATCCACCTCAAGTCACTTCATTTCCATGTGGCTCCTGCCACTTATCTTCCGACGTGGCATATACCACCTAGCCCTTTGATCCTCTCCTTATCAGACCCTCGACCCATTCTCTAAATTGACGACTCTAATTCTTTCGAGCCCCTCTCGTCGGAGTGCCTTTTCCACGGAACTGTATCCCACTCTGACTATATACTTCGACCATACGTGCCCCGACAAATATGATGGCTCTCGGGGTCAGTTAATCAACGGCTTTGGACGCATCAGAGTCTTTACCTGCACGATGGTTAAAGCTTGATGCTTTTAACCCCTTTTTTCCTCGACCAAGTGGGACTGACAAAGATCGATGGCTAAGATCACATCTCATCCTATTCATCGATCTACGATTATGATCACCTCTCAGAGTCCCTCCTATCAGAGTTCCTAATAGAGCCTATGACAGATCAATGGTTTTCATTTCATCGCAACCCTCTCTGATCAATGACTCAGATCTTCCCTCAAATTTTTCACCTACATGTGCCCAAATCCTCTTGTCATGTGATGCCATCTTTGCATGACATGTGGCACCATAGCCACCTAACACATGACACTCATATTTCTCATATACGTCCACCTACAGGTGCCAAATCACTATGTCATGTGGCACCTTCTATGCTCAACGCATGGCAGCATCCACACCATCCTCTTGAGGTCTTAGTGAAAAATCAACGATCTAGATCGTTCGTTGTATCCCGCTGAACTTGGTAGATCAACGGCCTAGATTGCATCTCAGAGTTTCTCTGTCGAAGTGTCTTCTTGCAACCCACTATGAAAAGCGCCTTGCAACGAATGGTTTAGATCTCCTCTGTCAGAGTGTATCTTTGTAACCCACTACAAATACCACCCTATGATGAATGGTCAGGATCTCTTCACCTGAGATCTAACGGTAAGGGTCAAGACACTTGTCCCCCAAAATGAAACCCACATGGCTCATATTAGGCCTATCCTACGAATTGCAAATTGACATGTGTACTCCTATATATGCGTTGGTTGCCACCTGTCTGGACACGTGGCCCTGCCACCTAGTCATGACACGTGGCACTCAAAATCCATTACGTGATCCTACCTAAGAACTCGATTCTACTTGACACGTGGCACCATGCCAACATGACACGTGGACCAATATTTGTATGCCACGTGGGCCAATTGCAATTTGACACATCTCCATCATGTGTATGACCCTCCTTAGTGTGTAGGCTTATAGTTCAAAACCAACGGCTAGGATTTGATCTTCCTTTCGTTGATCTACGGTCTTGGTCATCCCTCATAGTACTTCCATTGAAGTTCCCTCCCCACCGGGATCACCCTCATTCCAACCAACCCTCTCCGATGAACGATCGATATCTTTTGACGCTTAGATCTAATATCTAATGTTCAAGCGGAGTATTTAAGGCCCTTCTTGCCCAACTGGGCCATGCTTGACCCATCGGCCAATCGACTATCACCACACCTCACTATAAGGGACACATAAGTTACCACACTAGTATTACACGTAATCATGGTGTCATCATACTCTGTTATTCCCCCCCTCGAGATGGATCATAGATCGAATGACTCAGGTCTCACCTCATACTCAACCTATTCTACAGTCGAGATCGCCTCTCAGAGTCTTACCGCCGAAGTTCCTCATCAACCTCATGCACAAGCATTCTGACAACCTAAGCTCCAAGCAATGATGGAGATCTCTCCACCCACAAATCCTATGCTTGAAAACTAAAGCACCCATTCAAAAGCCTAAGCTCGATAGGGGCCCACTCTTGATTCCTTTAACCAAATACAAGTTTCCACGTCTGATCCTTGGGTACGTAGGCGCTCCGCGTCAGCATGACATCAACAACATGTCACCTTCCTTCTTAACCTCGCTTAGACAAGACCCCACGAAGATCTACGACTGAGAATTGATCTCATCCCTACTTTGATTAATGGTCTAGATTGTCACTCTGACCTCCCTCATCGAAGTGCCTTCACTTCCGGTCTCCAGGGTTACTCCGACCATCATCCTCTGACCAATGGTCTGGATCTTCTAACCCCTGATCCTTCAACAAATCGACGGTCCTGGGTATGTCTTCCACAAGCCTCATGTTCTACTACGATGAAGGGTCAGGATCTATTCGCTACGTCGATCCAACAACTGTGATTCCTTCAGGCTTGAAACCAAAATTTTTAACGGTTGAGATAATTTCACCGTTTCAAATCAACGACTGCAATTCAATCATCTCAGGATACAAGATTTTTGCATGATAGTAACCTGAATTGGACTTAGACAAATTTGGGGATCCCTTCAGACTTATCACACCACATCAACTACCCTACTGCGCACACAGAAAGCACAGACATTCTGCTACATCCATGATCGTGTTCGGAGGAGGGAACCTTTATAAGGTTCCTTAATTTATTGACGATAAAATGTAGGGTTATCCTATTCAGATATGCATTACACATGAATTTTCATACTGATACAATATCATTCAAGCACACAGACTTGCATAACTCACACATATGTACAACATAGTGGATATGCAATCAATACCAATTCAATCATAAAGCTTGAATAAATATCCATGCATACATGTACATGAATCCAACCATACAAGTACATGCATCCAACCATACATTACAATTCAATTACATAGGATATAAGGATACGTATATGTTCAATGACAAAGTTAACCAACCAACTGACTGTGGGTGTTCGTCTTTCCACCCAGCCATAGGCTTTGCATGCTCAGTCACTTCGGCTACAATCCACCCCCGTGCCAAGCCATGACAACACCAAGAAATTATGCACTCCCTCATGTGTTCTCTTACAACAGTTCTATTCCTCTGAAGCCCTAACATACTTCTCCTCTCTTCTCCAAACACAAACTCCCCTTTCTGTCTACCCCCTCCATTCTTCTCTTGCACGCCCCACACATGAAGGTTCTCAACATGTTCTCCTTCCTTTTGTTAGAAGGAATTCATGGAGTCAATCTGGGCTACAGGAAATGGTACTCTATCGTATCTTTGGGTTGACGGATTCTTTTTTCTTATCTAGGCCTCCCATACTCTCATTCATTTGGGTGGTTGGATGTTCAACTACCATCCCTTGTCTCATTAACTGATTTTTTTCCCTTGAAATCAGAGTAAAGTGAATAACTTATTATTTCCCAACTAAATATTTCAACAAGAGGGATTGGGTCATATTAGAACAATGAACCCCCTCTCTGGGGTTTTCCCATTCTTTCCCTTGGTGGTATTATGGATTGTACTTTTAATGCTTGTATTATGGTAAGAGTAAATGATTAACTATATCATTTTATAAATGCTCAACTCCCATGGAAAACGTAAAGTAAAGTGAACAATGGACCTTTTGTAATCTATGCATAATAATGAAATATTAATTAATGATAATTTCTATATTATAGATCTAAATATTCTTTGTAATTTATATTTTATAGATCTGAATAATTTTACAAAAAGCTTGAAGGAATAATTGTAATCTTTGCAATTTTTCTCTTATAAGCATCGTCTTTGGCATCATTTAAGGTTACATCATTGTTTTCCTATCATCATGAAGGAAGTATTTGTTTTAAAAAATTGTACAAAGAGTATGAAGCACATATCAAAGAAACGAAAGTTCAATTTGGAATAAAATTCCCATTACACATAGATAAGGATAGATTACCTTGTGTATTATTGTTGTAGGCTATCGAGCTAAATAAGAACATAAAAGAAGCATCTCAATTAAGTAGTCTCAACATACCATGATTATTATGTCATTGATGTTAATTAAAAGGGGGTGGTGTCTCTTACTAGCATTATGGTTGATTGGTTGATTGGTTGCATTGTGAGTTTGTTTGCTTTCTTGACCTTCCCCTCCCCCTACACGGGATGTGTTGTGTGGATGCATGTCTTGGAATAACTTCTATGACTATACAATTTCCTCTTGTCCTTGTATATTATTCCACATTGGTTGTGAGTATTGGTTCGCATCAACATATAAGTCCCAACATACCAAGATCCTTGTGCCAATGGGCACAACCACAAGAAAGTGCCATCTCCTACCAACACAACGGTTAATTGATTGTGGGCAAGTTTATTTGCTTATCTTGTTTATGTGGGTGCATATGTATGAAACTATGATCGATTATGTCTATTTTGTGGAATAGCTTTTATGACTATAAAATATTCTATTCTATATTCTCTATAAATAAAAAAACAAGTTCAAAATGAATATGCACTAAAAAACCATCCACATCTTTGACATCATTATCAAAGGGTATTCTAGATGTTTATTTAAAGGCTTACCAACACATGTTTTGATATGGGTTAAAGGCTTGCCACCATATGTTTTCATATGGGTTAAAGCTAGTATCAAGATATCAGTTCACAATATACATGGTTTTAACATGTTGAAGGTTAGAGTAGCAAATTGGACACAACAAGGACAATGTGATAGGGTAACTATTACAAAATAAGTGGATTGTCTAAAGTGATGTTTAAATTATCAAAATGCAAGAACATTTTATTCAATGGAGTATAGGAGCAGGTAAAATTATGATTGTATTATCCTTAAATGTAATAGGTTTGTGGAGCCCTTCTAAAATGCTAGCTTAGTGTGGTTGGTGAAGGTGTACTGAATTGATATCATTTTGCTAGAAGAAACAATGAGTGAAGGACAAAAGATGATAGGAACCCTAAAAAAAATTATAGTGGAATTTCTTAGCTATAGATTTTATAGGGAATTAAGGGGCATTGTTAATCAAATGGAAAAAATCTATACCCATGTTATATTCTTCTTTACTTGCCTCGTCTATCTGCATTGAATTCTTAGCTCAAGAACTAGGGTAGAAGATCTCTATGATCAACTACTATGGACCATATGAGGTAAGGAAGTCTTTATGCGAGGATTTTTTTCTCATTAGACATGTCAAGAATGAGAGGGTAATAAATGCTCTACATTTAAATTTTATTCTTGATAGAGAAGAGGTGTGGGAAGAAGTAGCAAGACTAGACAAATAAAATGACTTCTTTATTTTTAAGATAGAGTAGGCAGGCTTTTTGGATGTTGAACCAATCAATTTTTTCCTTGGAGAAATAAGATAGTGGGTGAAGCATGTGTATCAAAAAGACTCGGCAGATTCTTGGTGGTGAAAAGCTTAGTGGTGGAGTCAAATAGGGTTAGATCCTGTGTGGAGACCAAGGGTTGCTTTAATCATCTACCAATCCCAATTCAACTAGAGAATCAAGCAAACACTTTTAAATTTAATCCGATATGTTTAGAGGATGAAGAGTGTCTAAAGTGGTAAAATAAGAATGGGTAATCTATAATGAGAACTTCAGAGACACAACAAGCTTTCAATTTGTAACAACACCGAAGAAAGTAAAAGTGGTAGGGTTAGCATGGGCTACAAATAAATTTAAAAACATGGATAAGGATTTGAAGGAAGTGGGAAGAAAAATAGTAGAATTTTGTGAGAAGAAAGAGGGTGAGTTATATTAAAGATGGGGAAGTACAATTAAAGGAACTAAAAAATATGAAAAGAATTTGTTAGACTAGATGGATAACAAAGAGCAGGGTAATTTGGCTAGAAAAATGAGATGAAAATACAAATTTTTTGCACAATTATGCAATGCGTCAGAAGAGAGTAAATACAATTTGGGAGATGAAAAACATAGACAACAATAAAGAAGGGAAGTTCCATGAGATACGTGACATGTAAGTCTCCCACTTCTGATATACATTGAGCCAGATGGAACAAACATTGTAGAAATGCTAAATATAACCGCCTACTTTCCAATATTTGTGTTTGATAAAGCAAACCAAATGTTGGCGGAAGAAAGAAATCTCAAAGGAAGAATCAAAGAATGTCTTGGCATCTTCTAAAAGGGATAAAATCCCTAACCTAGATGGATGGTCACTTGAATTCTTCATTGGATTTTATGATCTATTAAAAGAAGATATCATTTGGGTGATTGAAGAATCAAAGCATTCATGGAAAGTATTGGTAGTATTTAATTCTAGCTTTTTAGATCTTATTCCATAAAAGATAGACCTAGATCCTTTGACGAATTTAGACCAATATCCTTATGCAACTACATCTACAAGATCCTGGAAAAATTATTGGCAGTGAAAATTAAAATTATATTTTTAGAGGCTATATCCCACGAATAGTTTGGCTTTTTATCTAGAAGATAGATTCATGAAGCCATTGGAGTAGCTCAATAAGGGCCACACAATATTAAAACAAAAAAGCTACCAACAATGGTTATGAAGCTTGACCTACCATAATCATATGATAAGGCAAGTTGGCTCTATATTAGGTTGATGCTTCTACATGTGGGATTTAGTCTACTTATTGTCAAAAGGATGATTGGGTGTCTAACATCTATGTCATCTGTGTCTTGATAAATGGACCAACATCCAAAATTTCCAATCCTTCAAGGGGATTGAGGCAAGGATGCTCACTTTCACCCCTTCTTTTATTAATCATCGTCGAGGGCTTGAGTAGGGAAATATTGGGGGTGAGAAGATTTGGAGCTATATCAAGACCAAAAATGGGGAGAACCCATTTGCTAACTCATCTTTTGTTTGTGAATCCATTCCAGTATCTTGCCATTCTTTACCTTATATTAAAAGGGGATTGTAGAAAAAATTAGAAATAGGTGTTTTAAATTATTGTGGATGGGGAAAATAGATAATGAAGGTATTCGTCTAGTGAAGTGGAAGAATATAACAAAACCTGAAGAAGAAGGTGCTAGGGGTTAAACAACATACACTTTTTTGGGAGATCATTGGCAACTAATAACTTGTGGAGAGTAATTAATTAATTTGAGGGCTTATGGAAACAAATAATAGTATAGAAATATATGAAGTCTAGAACTCTCGTAGTCTAGATAAGAAGTCAAAAGAAGGATATTTTTAATATTTCAACTCAGTGAAAAGCACTTGTCCTAACCTTCCTTGGGATAGGCAACTGGTTGGTATGGAAGACGGGAAACGATGAACATGTCAGAACTAGCGTGGATCCTAGATTGGGTGTAAGAATATGCACAAACTTCCAGAGGGTTTTATTGAGATCATATGGGAGTAGGGATACTGTACTATAAACCAAGTAGTAAATTTGGAATCAACAAACATATGGCATCAAGGTTAGGTAAGTGTATGATGTCTTGGGTTGGAAGGAGAAAATGCATATTTATGGTGGGTCTATGTGGATTGTCTCAATCGAAGTCATGCATGGACAAGAGATGAAAAAGACTCCACAATATGGCCTAAAATCTAGACATTATGAGACTATACATCACATATGGGTTTCACAACAATGTTCTCATATGAAGTAGATGAACCAAGTTGGTGGTGGAAAGTGATATGGAAACTTAAAGCTCCTAAAAATACTAGATTCTTTATGTAGTTAGCTATAAAGAACAAACCCTTGACATGGGAATTGTTGGAGGGCTTAGACGACTATTAGACTAGGCCAAAGAGTCAACCAAATGCAAAGAGTCAATTGAATGGGAAGCTCAGTCTACTAGATAATTGGGTCGATTGACCACTAGGCCGAGTCAACAGTTGCAACTACCTTCTACTGATTGTAATGTATAAATGGGCATGGATTCATGATGTAACGAGGTTGTTATTGATCATATATAATAAAAAACTACTTCTTGTTATATCCACCACTACTTTTCTTCTCTTCCTCCCTTTATGTATGCATGCTTTTATATTGCTTTGTTGTATACTATGGTCGTGTGATTGCATTACTGGTAACTACTTACTGTGTAATCCCTTAGATTGCAATATTGGCTCCGTTGTTGGGTTGGGAATATGCATTCTATGTAGGGAGGACGAAGAAACAATCTCCTTCCTTCTTATAAAATGTCCTTATGCAAAGAAAAAGTATGGAAAGAAGTTGAGGCATTAACTAGAGTAGAAGATGGATGGGTGGGAGAAATTATGGAAGAATGTTTAAGAGCATGAATAAAAAAGATAGAATTAAAGGATTTCAAGGAACTACCATGTATGATCATTTGGGGCATTTGGATGTCTAGAAACTCTCAAATTTTTGAGGAAAAATATACACCTTCTTTTCAATGTTTCTCATAGATCAAATTAAAATTTTTAGGCTGTAAAAAGGTTACATAACAAGAGAGAAATACATAAATTGAAGAACTAAACATTGAAAAAACCCAAGCCTATTTTTATTTTTATTTTTATGGAGTTAGTCAAAGACAACCAAACTTTAGTAATGTTGGAGTTATATTGTTCCTTTTGGAGGCTCGTTGTGTAAAGTTCAAGGATGGATTGGGAGACGGCACAAACAATAGTGATGAACTTATGGCTTTAGGATTCACGTTGAAATGTGCAATGGACAAGAATGTTAAACATCTACAAGTACTTGGGAATTTTAGCTTGGTTATAAATTGGATGAAAGACACGAGTCAACTTTCTAATATTTATCTCAGGTTCATAAGTGAGTGAATAGGACAATGATGATGGAAGAATTAAGAGAAGACACTCTTGCTATTTCTTCTGTCATCTTTTAAAATCTTATTCCCGATTTAATAATTGTTTATAGAGTTTATTTACATACATATGATGTAATTAAATCCTCTTGTTTTAAGTATACATACCTTTAAGAAATACATACAAATGCTTAGAATACAAATACTAAACTTTTTTGTAATCAATTGAAGAACATTATTTTTTTTTTTTTTTTTTTTTTAAAGGAAATACAATGTGATAACATTTTTTTTTAAGACAACCTTGACGCTCTTGGGATATGCAAGTGCTAAGGCACATAAAAATGTAATTTCCACTCTACTTGAATAGAAATGAAAATAATGATTTTTTCTTTGAAGGAAAAATAAAGTGTGGGAGTAAATATATAATATACTAGAAGCAAAGTGTGTGATAGAGATGAGAAAGTGTGCATGGAGGAATATAAAGAACCATTGTATTTACATATTATAGTAAAATTTAAGTGTGCAAATAATATATTTATAACTCATTTATGTGGATTAAACAATGAACCATAAATCAAATAATGTAACATACAACACCATATATGGTTTATATATACATTTATTGTTGGTATAATGACGCACTACAAAATTGAGATTGATCAAAATGTTGTGAGAATGTCATGGCTCTAGTCGTGTAAGAAAATGATTACGTGAGTTTGACCTCGTAAAAATGTATAATTGAAGATAAAGATAATAAAAGAGCCCAAGTAGATATGTGTGCTAGAACTTTTTGAATGCTATGTTATCCATAACTTGAATTCTACTTATCTAGACAAATGAGTGTCAATTATTGTAATTACAAATGTGATTGTTACACATTCCTACAAGGTGAAGGAGAATCAAATGATCAAGGGAGGTGGTGCCTTAAACGAGTCTTATGTACATGGATAATCATCTTAAGCCTTGAAATCAAGCTATTCACAACACCCATGTTCTTGATCAAACTTGATTACACATTTAGATGGGTGTGTTGAGCTTGTAAGTTGTGACATGTTGTTGACATGGACATATGAGTCATCAATAAGGTGGCATGTCAAATTATGTGTTGAATTGGTGCTACATGGATTGAATTTTGGAGCTTGATCAATGGTGTGCTAATGATTAAGTAGTGGTCATTAGCGCAGGGTTGAGCACAATGAGGGGCATGCATTGGTTATATGCCATGATAATGCTACAAGTCTCGGTTAAACTCTACCATGTTGAATGCCAAGAGAAGCTTATCATAGAACACATTGATGCACAAGTCATGCATATTCTTGTTGTCACTTTTTATTGCCACCTTTGGTTCTATCAACTTAAGTTCATAACACTCGTGTAACCACCGACAAAGTGCAATATACATGTCAACCAATTGCTCCATGTTGACCCCTTCATCCTCAATAACTACCTAAAATTGTAGTTCCAAGGACCAATCCTTCTCAAACAAACGATGAAATGGTTCACAAAGATAAGAGTACAACATGCACAACCTTCCAATGAAATATGGAGACTCGATGCATTTGTAATTTTTTTAATGCATAAATCAATAATTATAAGTTAACTTTTTAGATAACTTTATTAATTAACATAGTTGCACGGGAACCGCTCTCGGCATTTCTAACATCTCTGAAACTCGTTCCTGAAGTTCCAGGTGCTTGGGAATGTCCCCAATTGGCTGGGAACTCTTTTGGGAACTTACGAGCTTTTTGGGAGCTTCAACATCAAGAAATGGGAGATTGGGAACCAGTTTCCTAAAAGAAGAGATTTAAATTAGTGTTATATTAAATTAAAATGTAAATATATTTATTCCATTATTACAAATACATAATTTATTACAAATATTTCTATTATATTTATTCAAAATATCACTATAAAACTAAGACTAAACTAAGGTAAATATTATTTCAAAAATTAGTTAAGTAAAAAAATTTAATAATACTCACTTTATAGTTGTGGATGTGAAAAACTTTTGAAATAACATACCATTAAAGAAGGGAAAACTAAAAAATGAAGAGACATACGCATTAGATCTTAACACAAAAAACTTGATAATGGAGTTTGTCCCTGGTGGACTACGTCTTCGGGTCCTGCTCTCAAATGAGTAGGCTCTTTCATTAACTCAACAAAAGAATTTGGCAAATACATAAATATACCTCATTTTGAAATCAAGCTGCAGAAATAATGCTCAAATCAGAAAACAGACATCACCACTGAATTCATGGCATCGAATTACCCAAAAATGATTGTCTCCACGCCTCGATCTGGCTCTAGCACTCCCAGGCCCAAGAAGAATTTTGTCTCGATTTTTGTGCCCTCTACAACTTGCAATAATGACAGAACCCGCCTCGTAATCCATGCCCACAATTATACGGTCACGCCTCCCCCTTTCGGTTGGGTGAAACTTGGCTTAAATAGAAAAGTGGTCGACGGATTTTCCAACGGGTTTGTTGGCGAGTTGGTTTTTGGCGCTACAATTAAAACATTATATGTGGGGGGAGGTCCCAGAGTCAAACCCGTGGGCCTCCCTTTTGGGCCATTGGTTATAACCCCCGCTATGTTTGGATATCGACTTCTATCGCTGGCAATTGTGCTAGATACGACGAGACCTCCTCCAAATTTGGTAGGGGTCCCTTTATATTTTTTTTAATTTTTCAGTCACAGGCCCTCCTTGGGCATTTTGGGGGTGCCACGTGTCGCCCGTTGATTGGGCCATGTGGCATCCGCTGATTGGTCCACCTGATCACTGACTTCACCTCCCCATTAATGCGTACATGACATGTGGTGCTTTCTGGGTGGTGCCATGTGGCATCGTTTGGGGGTCCCACATGGCATTTTTCTACTGGTCCACATGGACCCCTGAAAAGCCTATTGGCGGGTGACACATGGAAGCCTTTGGTGCTGCCATGTGGCATGTTGACATCAACATCCATCATGATGATGTCATCCTTCCATGTCATCTAGTGATGTCATGCTAACGTCAACAGTACGGATGATGATTTGGCCCATGTTGACTTGCCTTGTTTGACCACAACTTTGACCGCGAATATCTTTCAAACCATAACTCCGTTTGATGAGCCGTTTGCATCATTAGAAATCTTGCAACGCGCTCTTCACGATCATGCCATTTTAAATGAGTTTTGAGAACTTTGATATTTTTCCCTTTATCTGTCTACTGAAGTCATTCTGAGCATTCTGAGTTGCCTCTGTAAGTTCTGAGTTGTTCTTTGCCTTCTCTTGATCCTTTTTGGATCACGCCTTCCCACTAAGAGTGTTTTGGACCACCAAAAGCTTTCATCAATCAACATCTAAGTGAGGGAAGAGTCCTCTCACTTTGTCCTTCTCGATCCACTTTGCCTTGCTTGGATGTGTGCCTTTTAAGCCTACTCGAAGATAATCAACATCACCCCTACCTGAAGTCCTCATCCTCCTATCCAAGATGATATCTTCCTATAGCTCATCCAATTACTCAGGTGCAAACTCATCAACTGATGGTATTGAAACTTCATCGTCTTGATCCATGATCATGGGAGGCTAAAAAAGTTTCAAGTTCTCAACGTTCACAACTGAGTAAATCTGCATATAAGGTGGAAGATCCAGACGAAAAGCATTGGTACCACTTTTCTCCAAGATAGTGAAGGGTCCATAACGATTGGGCTTGAGTTTCTTTCCTTCTCCCTTCAATCTCTCCTTACTGATGTGAAGCCATACCCGGTCTCCAACTTGGAACTAATGATCAACCCCGTGCTTGTCATGCTGAGCTTTATACTGTGCTTGACTTTTCCCCAACTGTTCATTGACTGCCTGGTGTATCTGGTGGATCCTCTGGATGAACTTGTGGGCTCTGTCCCCTGTTCTTTCTTCATTTACATCGACATTTATCCCGTACATCATCTTCAAAGGAACCTTTGGTAGGTACCCAAAACATGTCTCAAAAGGTGAATTCTGAGTGGATGAATGTAAAACTCGGTTGTACGCATGTTGTACATAGGGTATCTATTCATCACATAACTTGGGACGCTTGCTGCAGTAGCCTTGAAGCAAAAGTACCATTGTTCGGTTTACCACCTCTGTCTATCCGTTGGTCTGTGGATGGAAAGCAGTGCTCCTCTTCAATTTGGTGTCCATCATTCTCCACAAGCTAGTCCAAAATTCCCCAAGAAATCGAGTATCTCGATCCGAGACGATAGATGTGGGTAATCCAAAGTGAACCCAAACATGTTAAAATAAGAGATTAACAGTTTGCTCAACAATGATATGCTTTTTACATGGCATCAAGATACACATCTTGTTGAACCTATCCACTACAACATACAAATAGTCATGACCCCCTTTGGTCATTGGTAAACCTCTTACAAAATCCATAGAGACACTTTCCCATGGATGGGATGGAACAAGAAGTGGTGAGTATAGCCCCAGTTTTGTATTAGTGCGCTTACAAGTAGAACACATCACACAACCCTTTACATATTTAGTTACAATTGCTTTCATTTGAGGCCAGTAACAAAACCTCTGCAAATGAGCCATATTTTTTCCCACCCCAAAATGCCTAGACACAAGAGAAGTATGAGCTTCTCGTATTACATGGACTCGTTCACTTGTAGGAATACATAGTTTTCCAAGATGGTAGAGTAATTTTCCCTGCAGATAATAATTTTCTACCTGTGTACCAAGGGTTAGCTTCGCATATACTTCTTTAAAATATTCATCGATGGCATATTGTTCTACATAGCTATCATGAGATAAATAAGTATTCTTCAAAATAATAGAAGCAACAATAGGAGGTCTAGAAAGCATATCAACTACCTTGTTACTTGTACCCTTTTTGTACTTGATTACCAAGTGAAATTGTTGTATAAAACCCATCCACCTGTAGTGTCGAGATTGTTGCAATTTGGTCTGTGCTTGAATATACTGTAAGGGTTGGTGATCTATATGTATGATTGTTTCCTTCCCTAACAAGTAGTGCTTCCATTTCTTTATGCTCTGGACTAATGCATACAAATCTTTAGCATATGTAGGATAGTTAACAACAACTTGGTTAAAAGTTTTAGAGTGGTAACATATAGGCTTATATTGCATCAATATTGCACCCATGGCGTATCTGCTAGCATCTGTATCGATCTCAAAAGGTTGTTGAAGATTCGACAGTGCTAATACTGGTGCAGTACTGATCTTCTCCTTCAAAACATTGAAAGCTTTTTGTTGCTTTCCTTGCCACTGAAAAGTGTTCTTCACATTGGTTAAGGCATGCAAAGGAGCTGCTATAAAGGAGAAGTTGGGAATGAATATCCTCCAATATTGGATTGCACCTAAGAAGCTTCGGACTTTGGTTACACTTTTTGTCTCGGGCCAATTTACAATTACGTCAATTTTGGAAGGGTCAATTTTCAATTGTCCTCCTCCTACAATATGACCTAAGTACACAAGTGCAGTCTTGCCAAATTCACATTTAGACAGTTTTACATACAACTTTTGTAATATTCCCAACCAAATCTGACATAAAAAAAATCAGATCTCACTGATTGAGAACTTTCATCAAACACTTTGCATGTTTTCTCAAAGTTCTTGGGCAAATCGACTCTCTTGTTGCCCCAATTCTCAAGGAAGATTATTGATGTGTTCAGAAGGTCAATGGGATGAGTTCTAACCTCCTTAGAACCCCCAAAGTGTCTATTGTTATGATTATTTGTTTGTTGTTATGTATATGACAATTTTCTCATTGAGGCATTATGTCAAACAGATTGCATGCATGGTTGTAGCTTGCATTTCCATCCATGTTTTTGAGTTTAATCTTGTATAAAACAACATGAAATCATATGGAACATAGACTAGAGTAAGAATAAGAGTAAATGCAAGAAATACACAACAAAAACACAAATACCCCCACACAATCCTTGCTTGTTTATTTATTATTAATGGTTGTCCAATGGTAGTAATTTTCAGATCTAATATAAGTAATACAACAACCACTTTATTGGCATATAATGGCTCCAAAAGGCAAGAAATAGTGTCAATGATCCTCCTTTTTTATCCCCTAATGATGGCTTCCCAAAAGAGAAGTTCTATCATGAAAAATCCACAAATTCCATACCCATAAATGTGCCTTCCTTGTTGCTTACGCCCTGCTGAAATATCCATAACAAATCTGATGTAAAATCTTCATGAAATGGTTGCAACTTGTAGATCTGATAATGGCTAAATCATATGTGAAGATTCCCTAGCTGTAGATGGCAAATCTGCTCATAAATCATTGGATCTCCAATCCCCAATACACCCTCCTTCATGAAATTCACCCCACTGGTAGAAGAAATTAATGGCTTGATGAATACCCTCAAACATGATTGTAATAAGGTGCTATTGTGATGGCTAACAACCTTGGAGTGATAGCTACCGAGAATCTGATCATCTCTGTGCAAATCAAACCACTCTCTCAAGATGAGTGCACCCTAGCTATGTAGAAACCCTCCAATAATACGCCTGCCTCCACAGAGGCTCCTAGAACTGAATAGATCTGATGTAGAATGGCGAGAGAGGAATCTTTCACCTCCGTGACCAAGATTGGACCAGGTTGGGTGGGATCTTTCACCACCGAGCTAATCTCTAGGGTTTGTTAAGTCAAAACCCTCAAAACCCCCAAGTGCATGGGATCACTAGCAAGAAGCCAGATCTCAAAATGATAATCAACATAATGAGAGAATAGAGGCCCCTATCTCTCTTTTATCCTCCCTCCCCACCTTGTCTCTTCAAGTGACTTTTACTTTATTTAATTATTAATTAATTAATTAAATCACTTTAATTAATTAATTAACCATTTTACCTCTAATAAGTAGTTTATCCCTCCTTATGGATTCCCTGGCCACTGAAAGTCACTTCTCATCATCCTATCCCGTAGTGCTATTCCTCCCGATTCCAATGAGCTATTACATTAAGAGGTTCCTCCAAGTATTATGCTCAATATGACCTCCTTGGTGAATTTAATTAACATATAGCCCAAAATAACTCAAACTTGCGGAAATCATCGGAATGCAACGAAACCAAAGTCAAGCTGTGAAGAATGGATCATGATGATGAAATAAGATGAGCGATGCAAGCCAGACCCCAAAAAACCCCTCAATAGCTCATGTACTCACTATAACCTCCATCTGGCTACTTTGGTCATCATAACACTCTGTAATATAATAATGTCCCAAAGTATCTAATACTTGCTTTACATGCCTCACATGCTCATCCCAAGTCCCGCTAAAAACAAGAATGTCGTCTAAATATACAATCACAAAGTCATCTAGGAAAGGCCTGAATACATCATTCATCACACGCATGAAAGTTGCCAGAGCATTTCAAAGCCCAAACAACATAACTAACCACTCGAACAATCCTTGTTTGGTTTTAAAGGCAATTTTACATGCATCATGTTCTGCAACTCTGATTTGATGATCTCCACTGCGCAAATCCAATTTAGTGAAATAGACAACATTCTTCAATTGATCAAGTAAATCATCTATGCAAGGATGAGGGTATCGATTTTTTTATCATGATTTTATTTAAAGCCCAATAATCGACACACATTCATCATGTGCCATCCTTATTTGACACCATCACGATCAGAGAACCACAAGGAGATGAACTGGGCTTGATGACCCCTTGATCCAATAAGCCTTGTACCTGCTTCTTGATCTTTGTCATCTCCACAACTGACATCCTGTACATGTCCACATTAGGAAGAGGAGAATCCTGCTGAAGATGTATCTCGTGTTGGATTTCCCTCTTAGGAGGTAATCCATCTGGTTCCTGAAAAATATCATCATACTTAGAAACAATATCGATTAATTCCTTTTTATGAGATGGATCACACCCTTGGAAAGCGTCGGATGTCCCGACATCTTTCTCTTTGACGACCATGAGGACATATCTCTTATTAATGTTTATGAGTATTTTCATTTTCCCTGCACTAACAAGTGTTGTATTTACCCTCATGCTGTGAACCCTAACAATATATTCCACTCCCCCCTTAGTAAGGTGGTATTTGTTCTCATGGCGAAAGAAGACTTCTTTTCTATCATAAAGATAAGGACTTCCCAACACTATGCCACACATATCAAGTGGTACAACATCCAAATCCACTTCATCAATCAATTTTGAAGCAATAACAAATCTAATCCTACATTGTTTGGTGACATTAAGTTTTGCTTTATCACATACCCAACCAAGAGGATAAGGCTTCGGATGTGGTTTCATTTCAAGACCCATCTTTTTGACAAGTGCTTCAGATATTAAGTTTACTTGGGAACTCGAATCAAATAATGTATCTATCTTAGTATGTTTAGATACAACTCTTATATGAAATAACTCATTCCTCTTTCGTTCATCAACATGAGATTCATCATTGGAACTTGAACTAGCATGAAGAGAATCTTTACCTTGTACTCCAATTGTTGTGATCTTTCCTTCATCTCCTGAATCGGATTCAAGATCTTGCTGCACTGTAGTAACGGTCTTTGTCTTCCCCTTTCTGCCAAACTGTTTTTTTTTTTTTTTCTTTTTTCTGGATGTAGTTTCCAACAACGTTGTTCATCTTGACAACTCTTCTTGCAATGGGTGCAAGATTGTTTTCCTCCTTCTCTTGTCACTGTAGCGGTCTTCTTGTCCTTCCTTTTAAACTTCTTAAAAGTCTTTTGTGGGAAATTGGAAGGTTTCTTTGTGGGATCTTCTTGAACATGTTTCCCCCTGTTCTTAAGGTGAGTGCCTTGCACACAAACTTTGTCAAGACTACTGGGGTTAAACAAGAGCAAAGTATGTCGAATATAACTGTGAAGTGCGCCAATATACTTCATTAAAGTTTCATAAGAATCTAAAGGAATGTTCAATGCAAGAGCTTTCTTCTGTGAAAATTTGTACAGTTTGTCCTTTACTTTGCCTTAAAGTTTGCCATTCCATCATTGCCTTATGTAAATACCCTAATGGATAAAATTGCTTCCTTATCGTTGATTTAAATTCCGACCATGAGGAAAGAAGCTTACCACACTTACTTCTGTTATGAGGCTTGCTCTCCCTCCATACGAGAGCGACGCCTTCCAACCGAAGAGAGGCCAGTTGCACTTTAACTTCCTCTTCATCAAAATGTTGGACACGACAATACACTTCAACCCGTCAGATCCAATTATCTAGCTTTTTAGGATTAACATCTCCATTAAACATAGGTAAAACAAATTTTACATCAAGCTTTAATAATGGTTTCTTAAAAGAGGATTTATGGCTAGAATGATGAGAATGCTCAGAGGAAGAAGAACTATAACTTGAAGGTGAAGATGGAGGCTCAGGAGGATCTCCTCCAACCCCTTGGTTTACCAAAGCATTATCATCTGCATGTGCCTCCTTTTTCTTCCCTTTCTTCTTCATCCTCTTCTCGTAATCTCCATACATTCGTTCGACCATTTCTGACATGCGATAAAAGACCATGTGAAATTTTTTCTCCTGTTCATCACGCTTGTCCTCCTCTGCCATTTTCTTCCTTCTCGATACATGACCAACTTCGTGATTGAACATCTTAAGAGTTCCTTCACCCTGCTTATGCTTGGCCCTAGCAAGCATTCACACTCAACAATTCAAGTCAAAGATGACTGCTCTGATACCAACATGATCCAAGATCTTTTCATTGTGACTTATAAAGAATTGTATTAAATGAGCATAAATTAAAGTGCACCATTAAAGAAGGGAAAACTTAAAAATGAAGAGACATAAGCATCAGATCTGAGCACAAAAAACTTGATAACGGAGTTCATCCCTGGTGGACTACGTCTCCGGGTCTTGCTCTCAAATGGGTAGGTTCTTTCATTAACTCAGCAAAAGAATTTGGCAAATACATAAATATACCTCTTTCAGAAATCAAGCTGCAGAAATAATGCTCAGATCATAAAACAAACATCACCACTGAATTCGCGGCGTCAAATTACCCAAAAATGGCTGTCTCCACGCCTTGATCCGGCTTTGGCACTCCCAGATCCAAGAAGAATTCTGTGTCAATTTTCGTGCCCTCTGAAACTTGCAATAGTGACAAACCCTACCTCGTAATCCATGCCCACAGTCATACTGCCGCGCCTCCCCCTTCTGGTTGGGTGGAACCTGACTTAAATAGAAAAGTGGCGGACAGATTTACAAACGGGTTCGTTGGCGCTATAATTAAAACGTTATATGTGGGGGGAGGTCTCGAGGTCAAACCCGCGGGCCTCCCTTTTGGGCCATTGGTTATAACCCCCGCTATGTTTGGATACCGGCTTCTATCGTTGGCAGTCATGCTAGATACGGCGGGACCTCCGCCAGATTTGGTAGGGGTCTATTTATATTTATATTTTTATTTTTCGGTCACGGGCCCTCTTTGGGCATTTCGGGGGTGCCACATGTTGCTCGCTAATTGGGCCACGTGGCATCTGTTGATTGGTCCACCTGATCGCTGACATCACCTCCTCGTCAATCCGTACATGACATGTGGTGCTTTCTAGGTGGTGCCAGGTGGCATTTTTCTACTGGTCCACATGGACCTCTGGAAAGCTTATTGGCGAGTGACACATGGCAGCCTCTGGTGCTGCCAAGTTGCAGGTTGATGTCAATAGTTGTCATGCTGACATCATCTTGCCATGTCAGTTGCTAACGTCATGCTAATGTCAGCAATACAGATGATGATCTGGCCCTTGTTGACTTGCCTTGTTTGACCACAACTTTGACCACGAATATTTTTCAAACCGTAACTCTGTTTGACAAGCCGTTTGCGTCGTTAGAAAGCTTGTGACACGCTCTTCACTATCATGCCATTTTCACTGAGTTTTGGGAACTTTGAATATTTTCCCTTTCTCTGTCTTCTGAAGCCACTTTGAGCGTTTTGAGTTGTCTCTGTGAGTTCTGAGCTGTTCTTTGCCTTCTCTGGATCCTTTTTGGATCAATGTATGTTTTCCTTCTAGCCCAAACTGAACATGAAAGTTGAATAAATCAATACCCTCTCCACGACAAGCATTTGCTCCACTCTTTTATTGATATCAACTAACCATATCATTGACTTTTATTGTATTTTCATATTAGAAGAGTAGTACTATTTTGTTTTTTCCAATAAAAAAAGAATAATACTTCAAATTTACAAAGATGTTTGAAGTTTATATATGTAAGTTTAATTTTAAAAAGATGTTAAAATTGTATATATGTATTTTCAATTTTGTTTCTTATTTTCTAATGAAATATTTATGGATATAGAATTTTCATATAATTATTAGCACAAATTAATTAGTAATTTCAATATTGTAGTTGTTGCAATAGGAGAAACGTTGTCCCTACCTTCAATTTTATTGAAATAAGATTTAAAATGTATCAATATCTCTATACATTGTAATCTAAAATATTTTTTATATTTTTTTTAATATATATTATTGTGGTTCCTAATGAAGGAAACTTCTATTAGTTTCCACACTCATATCTAGTTTCTCAACTTTCCCATGTTTAGAAAACTTGTGAAACAAAGTTATTTAATCTACATTTTTAATTTAAATTGAGATTTTGTTATATCATTATTTTATTATAATAAATAACAATTTATTTAAAATTTTCTTAATTAATAAAATAATAAATAACAATTTATTTAAATATTTTAATTTATAATTAATTAATCTACATTTTTAATTTAAATTGAGATTTTGTTATATCATTATTTTACTATAATAAATAACCATTTATTTTAATTTTTTAATTATGATTTAATTAATAAAATAATAAATAATAATTTATTAATTTTTTTAATTATAATTTAATTTAATTAATCTATGAAACTTCCTTAGTTATAAAATTATAAAAATCCTTCATCTTTTTCTTTTTAAATTTTAAACTAAAAACACATAAATGTTTTATAAATAAATGGTATATAAAGTAAACACTGTCATTCCCTCGATCTATCCTGCAATTCACTATAAAATATTTTCTTTCTTTTCCATTTTCATTTTCATTCATTTTCATTTTCATCTTCGAACTGAATAGTGGAGGTTGAAGACTACATCAAGCAAGTCACCATCAAATGTCTTCACCCTTTCTCATTTTCATCTTCGATCTAAACAGTGAAGGTGGATCCTCCCATTCAAATTTGAGTAGTGGACGCCACTTTTCACTTTATAACATTATTTTGAACAGAAACACTTGAATAGCACTGAAAAGTCTTCATATCCATTTCATCCTCTGCATTACGAGAGAAAGAGAGAGAGATCGATCCATCTGGAGATTCGAACGCGGGTTGCTGGAAATCTGGATTTTCTTCGTGCCCAGTCCTCTGGAATTCATCAGTGATGGAATTGGACCTATGGCTGGAGAAGGTTAGGGGTGGGGAGAATCTCACAGAGGACGAACTCAAGCTTCTCTGCGATTACGTATGTGAGCTTTTATCTATTCTTATTTTGATGCGTTCACCCAATTGGATCATATTTTTTCTTACCACCAAAACCCGGAAATCAAACTTATAATTAGGAGTTAGTTTTTTTAATAAATAATTGTGTACTCTGATGCATTTAAGCTGGCATTTGCCAGCCGGAGGTCCGCAGTTCAATTCTCATGCTGTACCTCACCTGTTTGTGTTGCAACTAGGGTTTTGACCACAGAAGGGCCTTGTTTGTTCTGCTTTTGTTTTTACCTTCCTGGTGTTTTTGTGTAGTATTTATGGATCATTTTTACAATATTCTCAAAGCTGGCAAATAAATGGAGAAATTTGGACCATTTTTCATCCATTGAACTCTTTACTTTTGCTACGAGGCCTTGGTTCACTGGTGAGGTTGTCCAGATATTAAGCCGCCTGCCAGGGTTCCATTATCGCGGTGATCTGTTCACCTGATTGGGATGGTGAGAAAAGGACGAGCCCCGGTGTCAGATATGGCACCTTAGTCTAAAGAAGTTCATGTTATGCAGTGCGGTTGCTATTCTGAGGGTGTGTTCTCAAAGTAACTCTCCCCATAGTAATAGTGAGTCCCGACCTTTTGTACTGCACATTATGAATGGCGTCTTTAATACAAATGTACTTATTCATCTCTCACGAGAGAGGCTAAATCGAAATTCCTGACATGCTTGATATTGCTGCTTCCAACTAGAAGGATTTCTAAATTCCCGAGGTCCATTATAGTTTATAACTGCGAAATCAGACTTTAACATTGAACAACAGAATTATGGAAATGCTTTAACTAAAACTAGCGACAAGGCAGAGACCATGTAAAAAATTTGTGAATTCTAATCTCCATGACCTGTTTAGAGTGCCCTAGGTCACTGGGACTGCAATATCTTTGTAGCCAAATGGATACTACACTATACTAAGTTCTGACAACAAATAGAAATAACAAAGGGTTGGGGACACTTGCACACTTAAGGTTGGAATGCACCTGCAATTCCTAAAATTTGAAGGAAGACATCTCCACGTGATTCTCAATTAAAAGAGAAAAATACTCAAATGAGCAACAATGTTGATTGATAATATATTGAATTATTTCAATAGAGGGGGGAGACCCATTTTAATCCAAATCTCATGCCCATTTTGATACAAATCTCATGCTAACACCTCTCCACTAACATAGCGGTGAGCAAAGTTATCAAAATTGGAGCCAGATTGGAACCAGAAAGCCAAAATTGAATTGGAATGGGGCCAAACTAGAACTAGGAATAAAATTGGGTTGAAACACTAGTTGACAAATGTTAGAATATGAAGGATTGTGCTCATTTTACCATTGACAATACCCTTGTCACCCAACCATAGGCCGAAGCCACCCTCCGAGCACCTTGACCTTGACAGAGAAGAATACTGGTAGCAATCAATAGCCAAGCAAGGCTAATGCACCAAGCAAGAATAGAAACCAAAGCTGATCAGATAGTCCCACCCAGAAACTGCCGCAACACCTTCCCCAGAAACTTGCACACAAAACTGCCAACTGCAATGCGCACAACTGGCTCTTTGCAATTCTGAGAATGTGTGTCAAATGATAGACTGGCGCCCTGTATTTATAGTGGTTCTGGCAGACTTACTGGGGCGGACTTCTCCTTCTGGGTACTAATTAATTCATATTAATTATATTTCTGCATCCGACATCTCCTCTAGGGTTTCCTTTACTTCTTTGCTATAGGTCGCAATAGAGGTTCATACCTCCCGAAGCTACCATAATATTAACACTCCCTCCTAGCTAGGGAGGTATGGTCTTGAGCACAAACAAATTGTTCAACTGGTAGTATTACGAGGACTGCCATTATTATCCAACTGGATAATCTCCTATGACAACTGGTACAATATCAATTGATAGAACACAACTGTGTCTATCCATGGTAGTACACAACTACTCAAAGTCTCAAACCGTGACACATAGTCACAAACAGTGGAACATATCCACCACAGTAGTATATCTCTACTGCCTGGAGACAGGCAGTCTCCATAACAATCATCTGATGACAACCTGCACAGAAAATATTGTTAAAATAAATTGCACCATCTGGGCCAATCTTTCACTCACATCTGTGAGATCTGAAAGAATATCTACCCTCACTATAGAACATCAACAATGGGCTATCTGCCCTATTCTTCTCAAACAAGGAAGAATGGTTGTTTCTGATTTCTGAGTCATGGACCATTCCTCACCCTGGGCCATTCTTCCTACACTAATCAAAGTGCACCCTGGAGAGAATGTATAAACCCTAGGAAATTTCTGTACCTGATTGCTGAGCCTGGACCATTACCCACCCTGGGCCATTCTTCCTACACTAATCAAAGTGCACCTTGGAGAGAATGTATAAACCCTAAGGAATGACTGTCCAGACCATTTCCTCTGTTAATCACAAGAGGAAAAGATTGTCCTGTATCAACCTCCAAAACAGACCATTCCTCATGTTAACCACAATGAGAAATAACTGTTCGGTGAGGCGGGCCAGTCTTCTTGAGTAACCCTCAAGAAGAGAGACTGCCCTAGACCACTCCCCATGTTAACCACAAAGGGAAGTCACTGTCTATGATACATCAACAATCTAGACCATTTCCCATGTTAACCACAATGGGAAATCGCTGTCTGTCAGAAATCTCAATCCATTTTCCGAACAGGAAAGAATTTGTCCAATCTGGACTATTTTTCAGTCACAAAGATAAATGTTTCAATAATATTTTTCAACAATATTTTTCAATAATATTTTTAGTGCTCCCTCCTAACCTGGAGAGTCTTCCCTTTCAGCTAAGGGAGTTATTTCCACGATCCCCATCTTCTCTCGGAAATATGCAAACTTTATTCTGGATAGAGGTTTTGTGAGAATGTCTGCTGTCTGCTCGTCAGTGGGGATATACTCGAGCTTTACCTCTCCTTCCTGGACTTTATTTCGAATAAAGTAGTATTTGATTTCAATGTGTTTCGACCTTTCATGAAATACGAGATGTTCTGATAATCTTATATAGCTCTGATTATCATAATATATTATGGTCGATTATGGAATCTGATCAAATAAATCGGAGATTAACTTCCTTAACTATATTGCTTTTGTGCATGCTTCACATGCTGCCATATACTCTGCTTCTGCTGTGCTGAGTGCCACAGACTTTTGTTTCCTGCTGCCCCAAGATATCATAGCGGAGCCCAAGCTGAAACACATACCTGAAGTGCTCTTTTTGTCTTTTGCACTTCCTGCCGAATCTGAGTCTGTGAATCCATGAAGCTGTATATCACTGGATGTGGTATATCTCAAACCATAGTTTATTGTTCCACGAATATATCTTAATACATGCTTTGCAACTATCCAATGCTCATGTCTTGGTTCCACATGGAACTGGCTTGGTGTATTCACGGCAAAGCAGATGTCTGGTCGAGTATTTACCAAATACATCAATGACCCAATTAGTCATCGATATAGAGATGGATCCACTGGATCAGAGTCTGGAACTTTCACTTTTCGTATATCTGCATTCATAGGAGTGTCCATGGACTTACAATCTATCATTCCAAATTTCTGAAGGATCTTTATTGCGTACTTTCCTTGTCCAAGGAATACTTCACCACGCTTCTGCCATACTTCTAGTCCCAAGTAATAATACATGAGACCTAGATCTTTCATATCAAATTCAGAAGCTAATTCCTTCTTGCACTGGATAATAAGAGACTCTTCACCTGTTATGAATAGATCGTCAACATATAATAGTAGAATCACAGGTGCATTGTCCACGACTTTGTAATAAAGGTTTGGATTTGCATGACTCTTGGAGAAACCAAGTCTCGTTAGATAGCTGTCCATTCTGGCATACCAAGCCCTTGGAGCTTGCTTGAGTCCATATAAAGCTTTCTTCAATCTGTAAACGTGAGTGTCTCTGGAATGTACCTCAAACTCTTGAGGTTGTTCAATATATACTTCTTCTTCAATAGCTCCATTGAGGAAAGCTGTCTTTACATCCATCTGATGTAAGTTCCATCCCATGGAAGCGGCAAGAGATATGATAGCTCTGATGGAAGTATATCTAGCCACCGGAGCAAACGTCTCATCATAATCTTCTCCCTCCTTTTGGGAGAACCCTCTAGCAACGAATCTTGCCTTGTATTTATCCACGTTTCCGTCTGTTGCATGTTTGATCTTGTACACCCATTTTGAAGTTACCACTGATTTTTTTTTAGGTCTTGGTACGGTTTCCCATACCTCATTTTTCATAATGGATTGATGCTCTTCCGTCATAGCTTCTTTCCATTGTCCCTTTTGAACTGCTTCTTCAAATGTGGTAGGTTCTTCATATAGAAGCTTTGTCATGTATGCTGCATAACTTGAGAATCTTTTAGGTCTTTTACTCTTTCTGAATGTTCCTTCTGGAACCTTGAGTCTTTTCACGTCTTGTAAGGTAGCTTCAAGCCAAGCTGGTCTTTTCTTGGTCTTAGGTACGATATCTGGATTCTGAATCAATGTTTTCACATGGCTCCATAGGATGATCAGGTAGTTCCTTTTCGTCATTTACGTTTTCTGTGCTTTCTTCGTTAAGTTCTTCAATCTCTTCTTCTTCTATATTTT
>JZKD02S1674426.1:623854-646721 GCA_000966675.3 Picea glauca | reverse complement strand
GCCCTCCAGGGCCATGCTCAAGTCGCTCCTGCTCTCGGTACTCCATGTCTAGGACCATGTGGGCCTCGAGACATGATCTCCTAGTTATCCCTAGATATCGGGGATAACAGGGACAATTTCCCCTTGAGAAATGAACATAATGGCTATGTTTTGTCTATATTGAATATTATTCCTTCCAACGGTTAGTTTGACTTGCCAAATCAATTAATGAGTAGTTGCAATTTTCCCTGTTATAGCGCAAGTTGTAGGTTGGGCAAAGCCCGACCCAACCACAAAGCAAGTGCTACAACTTGGAATCCTATACCCAATGTTACCTCGATGTAGGTCCCGCACTTCAAGGGTGACTAGGTCACTCTAGGGAGGTGATCCCGATGACCTTAGGGGGATTGAGATGGAGATGGATATGGATGAAATTGAAGCCCCTATAGGTCAAGTCTAAGTGGGATGAAAGGTGGGAAAATATGCCTTGTAAGTCAAGTAATTGTTGTCCCACAAGTATAGTACTTCTCCGGATGATTGTACCTGCCCGAGACACAAGAAAAGACACTTTGCAATGATATATGTTAGTTGGATCAGCAAGTTAAGCTTGTCGTCCCTTATTTGCAGCAGTAAACGACAATTTATATCAGTAAATAAAATATCTAAATCAACATACAAAGATCTAAACTAGTTAAGTAAATCAACATCAAGATTAGCAATGAATTTAGGTTGAAAGATGGCACTTAAGAAGCTAGAGAAGATGGCTGTTCTAAACATGTGTTTTCTGCAGAAAATTGCATCCTTATGGCTGTAGCATTCAATGGCATGCAACAACAAAATCAACCATGAAAAAGTGCCAAGAGCTAGCCCAAAAGATGCGCCCTAGTTAGTAGACTAGGTGAGTGAAGTTAGAGAGCTAGTCTAGGGTAAGTTTAGGAGTTATGAGAGTGTTAGTAGCTAGGGTTATGCAACCCTAATGGTTGTAGGTTAAAGTTTGTAACAACAATTAGCGTAGTGGGAGAGAGGGGACGCCCTAGTGGGGGAAGACTCCTCTCAATGAGATAAATCAACTTCAAGCAAGAAACCTTTCAAATGACCAAAAATTGTGTTTCCCAAGGCAATGATTTTATATTTCCAATGCAAAAAAGTATGACTAGTGCCTTCACTATTGGGTTAATGGAGTCTAATAAACAAAGAGCTTAGCGAAGCTACCTCCATGGGGGTGTAAGCCCTTTTACTTCCCAAGGCAAGTTTCTCTAGGCTAGGGTTTAAGCTAAGAGGGTGTATGCCCTTATACTTCTCTTAGCAAACCCTTATATAATCAATGAGATGAAGCAATAAAATGATGAAGACTATGGTGGGGGTGTATGCCCTTATACTTCCCACCTAGCTCCTAGCATAACAATACTTGACTTGAAGAAAATGATAGCATAATAGTAGAAAACCATACCAAGATCAAGAGAAATGCGAAGAAAATCCACCATAAGAGCTAGAAAAGCATCATCCAAGGCTAGCGCCTCACTACTCCATCAACCATTCATCAATATAGCCATAAACAAGTGCACAAGAGTTAAAAAGAACCAAGTGGTGCAAATTTTGGACCAAGGCCTCTCATAAGAGGGAGAGTTATGATTAAAATGAGATCTTATGATCTCTATTTATACAAAATGTAGCTAACATATTGTCCACAAATTAAGGAGTAAACCACAAGATTAGGGGTCAACAACCCTAATCTTGCCCCCTTAACAAAGTAATATTAAACAATCCATTTAAAATTTCACTTTTTGCACAAATAAAACCCTAATTTAGGAGGACGTCACCCCTTTAGGGGACGTTTTGCTACTTTGAGGAAGTCGTTGGTGTTGGAGAAGCATGGGTAGGCCTCCAAAGGCCACATGTCAAGCATCTAAGCACGCTCATCATGGTGAAGACCCTCTCCTCCTCAAAATGTCCATGTGTTAAAAGAGTGGCACCTCACCACCATGTTCTAGCCCCCAAAGCATGACGTCAAGCTCAAAAATAGGACGTTTTGCCCCTCCTGGGAAGATCGTTTGGCAAGTGAGGGTTGGGATAGGTCGTCCAAGTCATCATCAAGGCCTTCCAAGTTTGATCTCTCTCATCCGACATGCGGGCCCCTGGCATCCAACTTGTGGGCTTGTAGCCCCATGGAAGCCCAAGCTAGACATGTTCTCCCAAAACTGTCCACCAATTGTTGATTTTTCATTAAGCTAGGCTCAAGCTTGAAGTTCATTCCAATTTTAGCATTTTACTTGAACCATAGACAATTGCAGTTACACCATAAACAATTTGTTGCATCAACCAAGATCACAAGAAGAAATACCATGCACAAGTACACAAGAAGTATCCTGGTAAACCCTTCTCAACAAGGGAAGAAAACCCAACCAATCCTTTGCTATATTCTTCAAGAGAAAGACCTCCCACACCATAAACCTAGCACACAAAAGGGTCCTCACAAAACCTAGAAGACTAGCGCCCAAGAGAGGTGCACACTTCAGCCCAAAAATTTCCAAACTCACACTTGTGTTATGTTTCCTCAATGGGGAAGTCACCTTTATTTATATTAGACTGGACATATCAAAAGTAGTGTCTATTGGCACAAGAGGGCCGACCTCAATAACTCAAAATATAATTAATAATTACCATATTAATTATCTTTCACTTTGTGGTGGGGCCGACCTGTACCCTTTACATCACAAATAGGGTTACAGGTAAGTCTGATTCTTAGACAATATAACAAGGGATTTCATACACCCACTAGTGCTCAACCACTTGGGGCACGTCCTCCTGTGCTCAGCCACAGGGACGTCAAACTCTCTATCTCACTTCGTCTCGCAGGAGAATCATCAGAATACACACTCACTAGTGCTCAACCACTAGGATCACATCCACCTGTGCTAAGCCACAAGACCGTCCTACTCAATAGATCTCTATCTCACTGCGTCTCACAGGAGAATCATCTGGAGTATCACATCATCTCAACTCTCTACACAAAATAGAACAGTAAACCCATCACATGGGCTTCTTCACCCCTCACAGGGGTACACATCGTTTCATCTCCGTCTCAGAGAGAATGACACACCCAACTCATGGGCTTCTTCACCCCACACAGGGGCACACAGGATTCCATCTCCGTCTCAGAGAGGAACAACACACCCATCTCATGGGCACACCCACCTCATGGGCTCTCTCACAGGCTGACTCACTCAGTCCGTGTCCTAGAGGATGTCTCACGCAGCTGTAATCATCAACACAACCTAGGTCCTGCAAAGACAATTGAACACGCCCTCCAAGGATCTCAAGTCATAGCATCATGATAAGTGAATCCAATCAATAAATAAGCCATTCAAGCATGTGCTTCAAAGATCACTATATCAAACACTTAACAACTCAAAGACACTATGCGACTTGTCAAGCTTGAATATGAGAGGGTTGACGAGGTGTCCTATTGGGTAGATCTTGTTGATGATTACAGCTGCGTGAGACATCCTCCAGGACATAGACCTGAGAGAGAGCCCCTGAGTTGGGTGTGTGGTTCCTATCTGAGACAGAACTGTAACGTTGTGCTGGCCTCCTCTGTGCAGAGAGTTGAGATGATACTCCAGATGATTCTCCTGTGTAACGCAGTGAGAAAAAAGATCTGCTGAGTTGGACGTGCTTGTGGCTGAGCACATGTGAACCTGTGAAATCCCATGAGCTGGGTGCATCGTTTTGAGACAGAGATGAAACGATGTATTAGCCTCCTCTGAGTAGAGAGTTGAGATGATGAACTCCAAATGACTCTCCTGTGTAATGTAGTGACAAAAAAGATCTGCTGAGTTGGACGTGCCTGTGGATGAGCACAAGTGAACGTGATCCTAGTGGCTGAGCACTAGTGAGTGTGGTTCTCCTGTGAGACACAGTGAGATAGAGATGTGGACATCCTTGTGGCTGAGCACATATGGATGTGCCCCTAGTGGCTGAGCACTAGTGGGTGTATGAGATCCCTTTCTATATTGTTAAAGAGTCAAACTTACGTGTAACCCTATTTGTGATGTAAAGGGTACAAGTCGGCCCCACCATAAAGTGAAAGATAATTAACGTAAAAGATAATTAATGTGGTAATTATTAATTATATTATAAGTTATTGAGGTCAGCTCTATTGTGCCAATAGACACTACTGTTGAAAGGTTCAGTCTAATATAAGTAAAGGTAAATTCCCCATCGAGGAATCATATCACAAGTGTGAGTTTGGAAATTTCAGCAAACACTTGTTCTTGGGAAAAGTGCGCACCTCTCTTGGGCGCTAGGTTTCTAGGGTTTGTGAGCACCCTCTTGTGTGCTAGGTCTTTATGGTGGTGGAGGCCTTTCTCTTGAAGAATATAGCAAAGGATTGGTTGGGTATTCTTTCCTTGTTGAGAAGGGATTCCCAGGATACTTCTTGTGTACTTGTGCATGGTGTTTCTTCTTGTGATCTTGGTTGCTGCAACAAATTGTTTATGGTTTAAGTAAAATGCTAAAATGGAATGAACTTCATGCTTAAGCCTTGCTTATTGAAAGATCAACATGGTATCAGAGCATAGGTCTTGAAGAACCCATTGCACAAGCATCTACCAGTCTCCTCTCTTTTCTGCAGAACCGTACGACCCTCCTAGGGTTTCCAGAAAATCCGTACGACCCTCATTTCTGAGGTGTTCCAGCCCTTAATACTTGGACGTTGGAGCTAATTTTGGCATAGGAGAGTACGACCTCCTCCAATGCACCTCTAGAGACTCTTAGAGTGAAATTTCGAGCATTTTGAAATTTTGGCCCTAGGGTTTCTAGGGTTTCGCAATTTTTTGTAGAATTTTGGCTTTAGGGTTTCTGTAGCTCATTGAAGGAGCCTTTTTAGCTCATCAGTATTCCTGTGACTTTGTTAAAGTTTATTGTTGGCAATCATAAGCCCAACAATACCTAAAAGTGCTAGCCTAGCCTAACCATTAGGTTCTCTAAGTCCAGTTGGCGAGAATTTGTGAAGAAATCTGAAAATATGAGGAACAAAACCTTAGTGGAAGAGAGGCTTGATGGATCAAGCAACTTCAGCTCCTTGAAGTCAAGGCTTCATGTCACCCTTGAAGAAGATGACCTTTTGAGTGTGATGCAAAAGACTACCAGAAACAGTTACCGATGAAGAGAAGGAAATAAGAAGGGAAGAAGATGTCAAGGCAAGGAAAATACTCATCTACTCAGTAAGAGATCATCCCTTACCTCGTATTGCTAACCTAAAAACAACTTATGAAATGTATGAAGCACTAAAATATATGTTTGAAAGTGACAACACCCTCAGAGCCCTCACCTTAAAGGGCCAAATTCAAAGTACCAAATTGACAAAAGGTGATACAGTGGCTACCTTCTTTATGAGGATATCAGAGATCAAAGAACAACTAGGTGCCATTGGAGAAATCATGTCTGACAGAGAACTTGTCTTATCTACTCTCAACAATCTTCCAAAACACTGGGAACCTTTTCTTCAAAGCATCAATGGAAGAGAAAAGTTACCAACTTTTGATCGTCTGTGGACAGATTGTACTCAAGAAGAACTTAGACTCAGAAATAGAGGAGTGGAAGACTCCTCTGATGACAACCATGCTCTTGCACTTCAGACAAAGAAAGGAGGAAGATTCAAAAGAAACTTCAGACAAACATTCACAGATGAGAAGACTCCATCAGCTTCAGGTCATAATCAGAGAAGAGATGTTTAAGAGATTCAATGCTTCAGATGTGACAAATATGGACACTATGCAAGAAATTGTCCAACCAGGAAGAAAGGAAGACAATATGCCTCCACCGCTGACATTGAACCAGACCCACCTCAAAAAGATGAAGATAAGAGAGATGAGAAGTATTTCCTCTAAAACAAATATAAAGTTGAGCACCACTGCAGATCCAGGTAAATTGTTTGAACTTTGATCATTAAATTTATAGTTGATTGCATTCTTAAATAAGTGAAGGATATTATCTTTAGTGTGGGAGCCCTCATGACTTGGACCATTATCCCTGTTACGTGAGTCCAAACCTTATTGATTGATTATTATACTAGTCAAGAAGACATAAAAGATCTAGCAAGCAAGTAAAGGAAGACGTCTATCCTTCAGACTTCTAAGAGATTTACTTGACTCAGAGGGAGTCAAAATGAAATGAAAAGAAGGAAGAGACAAAAACTTCTCCTTTAGCAGTTCAGAGGGAGACAAACATTATTCCAGCTGATACAGTTGCTCCAGTTGATATGCCCAGAGATATTGCAGTAGGGCATAAAAGGCTTGTCTAGGCTACCCTTCAACCATGAGCCACTTCATTGATTCTGAGGCTCCTTGTCATGGAGAAGCAATAGGGGAACAGATATGGCAAGATGCCATAACAGAAGAATATCGGTATATCTTAAAGAATGATGTATGAGACATTGTTCCGAGACCAGTAGGGAAGTCTATGGTGACTTCCAAGTGGATCTATAAAATCAAGCATATAGCTGATGGAAGTATCGAGAAATACAAACTGATATCTGTGGCTAGAGGATTCCCACAAACAAAGCAAGTTGTCTATGATGAGACATTTGATCCAGAAGTCGAGTTGTTGGATACAAGCAAGATTTGACTTCTGATTTCGAGATAAAGGATCTGAGTATGATGCACTACTTCTTGAGACAAGAAGTATGACAGAAGACCAATGAGACTTTTCCCGAGTCAAGGAAATATACAGTGGGGATATTAAAGAAGTTCAGTATGACTAAATGCAAATCCATGCCTACATTGATGATGATGAATTTGAAATGATGATGATTCAGACGAGATTGTTCCACCACTGATTGGATCACTAATGTATCTGATTAAACCCAGACTTGATATATGCTATGCAGTGAATGTACTTAGCCAATTCATGAGTCAGCCGAGACAGACTCACTGGACATCAGCGGAACATGTATTGAGATATCTACGAGGCACAATTAGATATGGCCTGAGATATGCCTCCAGTGGAGATTTGAGTTTGCAGGGATATGCAGAACGGGTAGAAAGTACAGTGGACAAGAAGAGCACATCCGGTTGTTGTTTTACCGTGAAGTTTGCCATGGTTTCCTAGTGTAGCAGGAAACAAAGCTCTGTGGCCTTGAGTACCATAGAAGCAGAGTATATAGCATTGAGTGTGCAAAGCAGTGTGGCTTCACAAGCTTCTGACAGATTTACTTGATCATGAGATGGATTCTATAATTATAACCAGAGCTGTGTGAAGCTCTTTGAGAACCTTGTGTTTCATGATAGATCAAAACACGTTGAGATAAAATATCATTTTTCGGAGACATGATGCAGAGGAAAGCAGTACACGTGTAGTACCTTCCTACACATGAGCAGATTGCACACATCTTCACCAAATTGACTTGGTGAAGAATACCTCTCTAGCTGAGAGGGAGTGTTGATGACTACATCCAAGACAAAGTTCGAGTACTTCCGTGCGAGACTTGGCCTGATGGAGAATGCCTCCCTAGCTGAGAGGGAGTGTTGATGATTACAGCTGCGTGAGACATCCTCCAAGAAACAGACTTGAGAGAGAGCCCCTGAGTTGGGTGTGTGGATCCTATCTGAGACAGAACTGGAACGTTGTGTTGGCCTCCTCTGTGCAGAGAGTTGAGATGATATTCCAAATGATTCTCCTGTGTAACGCAGTGAGAAAGAAGATCTGCTAAGTTGGACGTGCCTGTGGCTGAGCACAGGTGAACGTGTGAAAGCCCATGAGCTGGGTGCATTGTTTTGAGACAGAGATGAAACGATGTATTCGCCTCCTCTGAGTAGAGAGTTGAGATGATGAACTTTAGATGACTCCTGTGTAATGCAATGAGAAAGAAGATCTGCTGAGTTGGACGTGCATGTGGATGAGCACAGGTGAACGTGATCCTAGTGGATGAGCACTAGTGAGTGTGGTTCTCCTGTAAGACACAGTGAGATAGAGATGTAAACATCCCTGTGGCTGAGCACTAGTGGGTGTATGAGATCCCTTGCTATATTGTTCAAGAGTCAGACTTACCTATAACCCTATTTGTGATGTAAAAGGTACAGGTTGACCCCACCATAAAGTGAAAGATAATCAATGTAAAAGATAATTAATATGGTAATTATTAATTATATTATAAGTTATTGAGGTCGACCCTGTTGTGCCAATAGACACTACTGTTGAAAGGTTCAGTCTAATATAAGTAAAGGTAAATTCCCCATGGAGAAATCATATCACAAGTGTGAGTTTGGAAATTTCAGAAAACACTTGTTCTTGGGAAAAGTGCATACCTCTCTTGGGCGCTAGGTTTCTAGGGCTTGTGAGCACCCTCTTGTGTGCTAGGTCTTTATGGTGGTGGAGGTCTTTCTCCTGAAGAATATAGTAAAGGATTGGCTGAGTTTTCTTTCCTTGTTGAGAAAGGTTTCCCAGGATACTTGTGTACTTGTGCATGGTGTTTCTTCTTGTGTTCTTGGTCGCTGAAACAAATTGTTTATGGTTTAAGTAAAATGCTAAAATGGAATGAACTTCATACTTAAGCCTTGCTTATTGAAAAATTAACAGACCTTGCCCTAGGTCAAGGAGAGTTTCCAAGAGATCCCTCTCTAAGCCATGTAAAGTGGATGAAGTGGTTGGGGTCAAGACTCAATCGGCTTAGGGCTCATGACATATAAGGGGTCGTAGTGTCTCATTCATGGGTGCCTTTGTAGAGGGTGTGTGGTACCTTCGTCCGCGATGCATGTTTTTCAAGCCATCAATTGCCTTCTATCTTTCTTTCTTTATTTTCTTTCAATATAACATAAGGAGAGGTTGAAGGTCATTGCCCTGGTGTGTTGACCAGGTGGTGGCAATGTCACCCACAAACACCTAATAGAAATGAGAAGGCTGGCTCGTGATGAGACCCCCTTTCTCTCAACCATGCAACTGAGTGCCATTGCCCTAGTTTGGTGACCAGATGATGACAATGTCATACCACTAGATATCCATTGACGTGATAGATCGGCTCATGATGAGACCTCCTATACTTCAACTAACCTTTTAAGCATTCTTTATTATATTGTGGGTCCCCTTTATTCAAATATAAGCGTTTCATTGCTTTCTTGGGTGATCCTTAGCGAAGCATTTGGAAGGTGTATATAAGGCTTTTATTTTTTACCCAACACCAACCCCTCTGGGCCTTTAGCCCCTTCTTCCCATAGAATGAGGGACAACCCCTTCTTGGGTCAATACACCCTAAAATCCCAAGAGATAAGGAAACAAAGGGGAACAATGATGGAAAGTGGTAAGTATGGTCGGGAACGGTATGATGGCTCATTAAGGGAGTTCCTAGTAGCAAACCCATCCCTAAGGAAAACCACTTACTAGGGCACAATGTCAACCACCAAGGTGAAGTAGGGCAAAAGGCATAATGTCCAAGCACATATCATGAAATCTAGAGAAATCTAAGATACAACATAATCAAATGGCTTAAATATTGAAATGTTGCTCACCATAATACTGACTTTTACCTCATGGAGCAAGGCCCATTGCCTTCTGGAAGCCAACTGGTGTGGTGGATGCCATCTACAAAACTGTGACCATTTGTGGTGGTGAGTGGGTTTTCCATCTGTGCAAAGGGTACTGTTGGTCATGTATTCTCGACACTCCATATCTGCAACCTGAGGGCCTCGAGACACGATCTCCTTAGTTATCCACAAAATGGGGATAACAACTGGCTCCTACTTGGGGACATGTGCTCGCTGTAGAGTGCATGAGAACCACAACATCTCTTGGTAAATTTGTGCCTGCAAGGAAACATCAAACTGTCAAGTGCAGGATGGCCTACTCATTCTTGTTCTCATATGATCGTAATGCAAACCAACTGTCTAGAAAAAGAAAATTTGACATTTTTCAAAAATTCTAAGCTAAGCATGAAATTAATATCCAGATAAAGAAAAATGAGAATGGAATGCATCTAAACTAATATGAGCAATCAAGATACAAATGCAGGGAATCAAAATGACTTACCTACTTACTTGGGGCCTTGGGGTCCCGAAGATCACGAGCTAGATGATGTTAGGTGAAGTCATACAACCAGTGAAACCATTCGATCATCTTATCAAAGTATCTCCCCCTGTGCTTAATCATATAATACAACAAAGATAAGTTAAGCACATAATAATCATCTTTGTTGTATTATATGATTGAGCACAGGGATGATTATTATGTGCTTAACTTATGGGCGGGAGGGAGGAAATCCTGCTGGAAAGAGAAACTATCAGCGCGATCATCCTGCTTGAAAGTGTAGCCACAAGATTGATTAATCCATCTTTGAAGGGGGCTACTATACATAGACGACGACTCGTCTTCATCTTCACTTAGAAGATCACTGCTCCCTGAAGGTTGAGAAAGGACAAGAGATCCAAAGAAAACCCCATGATTTCTTAGACAAGAGTAAAAGGGGTAAGGCACAACCTTAGAGAAAAACTCCTCTGTCGGACTCAGGAAACGTCTCTTCTTTGTTTGCAAATCCCTGCCCAAAGTCTCAATATGAAAGTACATCCGTTTGGTAGTATGGACCTTGCATTGCTTTGGGCGGGCCACAACCTGGTGTCTATCAAAATCCGAGTATGGTGGTTGAAAATCATCCTGAAAAGGTTGCGTCAGGTCATCCTCGAATGGTTGGAACAAATCTGTAACCATATCATCGGGTTGGCACATATATGGACCATCTGGCTGTAAAAAGAAATCCTTTGAAGAAATGTTTTCTATATCTTTTATTTGAGATGTGCCTTCAATGTCGTAGATAAGATCTCCGTAAAAAATGAAACAACTCAAATACCATTTGCATCTCCCAATTTGTATGAAATCATCAATGTGATCGTCAACTGTATCCGGGGGTTGTTCCATGATTTCATTTGCATCATAGAAGTTGATTGTTTCTTCACAAGACTGGATAACTTCATCTTCTTCGAAAGGGACAACAGAGGACAATGTCTTGTTCAGACCTCCTGCAAGAGAAACTTCATCGAGATCCTTTTGGCAGTTTTCTTCATTTCCACAGTCATGGAACAAAGCATCATTACAGTTCTCAAAAGGATTATAACTCATCATGTTCTCTTCTTGATGTGCAGGAGGAGCAGAGGTCTGAATGTCCTCATCAAGTGGAAGAGCAGATACTTCATCTTCATCATACGTTTCATCCAGATCTTCTTCAAGCTTTTCTTTATATATGGTCTCATCATCGATCGAAAAACCTTCTCGGCAAAGAATATGTTTGAGCTCTTGGAAAGCATCTTGCAAACTTTGAGTAGTTGGCCGATATTGCCTCAGAAATTCTTCAACGAGCTTTGTAAAAGAAGGGATACTCTTTGGATCACATGAGTGTGCAAGCCAATCCTTTTGACTTGATTCCAGTGAAGACACAAAAATTTTCATCAACACATCTTCATGTAGCACATTTAAGCTTGATGCATACTTCATATAATTCACTACATGGGTGACTGCTAGAGCTGGATCACTGTCAAATTTGGGGCAACTTTCTCTCCATTCTATTGGACAATGATTTGGATAGCCAGAGACATTTTGAACATCAAGAGAAGGATACACATTATGGAATGCTCATGGTAAGTCCCGCGAGGCCATGGTTCCATTACTTAGGGTAATACCTCAATGGAGTCGCCAAATGAGCTCAAGGCTCGCCAAAGGATGGAAAAGGATAAGGGAAAAGTGGGTTCTGGGAAGGTGGAGTCGCCATATGAGCTTCAAAATGAGCTCATCAAGAAGGGTGGAAAGGGAACGTCCCTTGGGTGGAGTCGCCAGGCAAGCTAAGGGAAAGGCTTTGAGATAGCTTGCCAAAGTGTCGTCAGGGTACGAAGAAGATTCAAAATCTTCCTCGACAGCGACACCAAAATGTTATAGCGAAAGTTGTAGGTTGGGAAAAGCCCGACCCAACCACAAAGCAAGTGCTACAACTTGGGAATCCTACACCCAATGTCACCTTGATGTAGGTTCCGCACTTCAAGGGTGACTAGGTCACTCTAGGGAGGTGATCCCGGTGACCCTAGGGGGATGGAGATGGAGATGGATGGAATTGAATCCCCTATAGGTCAAGTCTAAGTGGGATGAAAGGTGGGAAAAGATGCCTTGTAAGTCAAGTAATTGTTGCCCCATAGTTATAGTACTTCTTCAGATGATTGTATCTGCTCGAGACACAAGAAAAGACACTTTGCAATGATATATGTTAGTTGGATCAGTAAGTTAAGCTTGCTGTCCCTAATTTGCAGCAATAAATGACAATTTATATCAGCAAATAAAAGATCTAAATCAACATACAAAGATCTAATAGGCTGAAAGATGGCACTTAAGAAGCTAGAGAAGATGGTTGTTGTAAACATGTGTTTTCTGCAGAAAATTGCAGCCTTATGGCTGTAGCATTCAATGGCATGCAACAACAAAATCAACCATGAAAAAGTGCCAAGAGCTAGCCCAAAAGATGCGCCCTAGTTAGTAGATTAGGTGAGTGAAGTTAGAGAGCTAGTCTAGGGTTAGTTTAAGAGTTATGAGAGTGTTAGTAGCTAGGGTTATGCAACCCTAATGACTGTAGGTTAAAGTTTGTAACAACAATTAGAGTAGTGGGAGAGAGGGGATGCCCTAGTGGGGGAAGACTCCTCTCAATGAGACAATTCAACTTCAAGCAAGAAACCTTTCAAAATACCAAAAATTGCATTTCCCAAGGCAATGATTTTATATCTCCAATGCAAAAAAGTATGACTAGTGCCTTCACTATTGGGTTAATGGAGTCAAATAAACAAAGAGCTTAGAGAAGCTACCTCCTTGGGGGTGTAAGCCCTTTTACTTCCCAAGGCAAGTTTCTCTAGTCTAGGGTTTAAGCTAAGAGGGTGTATGCCCTTATACTTCTCTTAGCAAACCCTTATATAGTCAATGAGATGAAGCAATAAAATGATGAAGACTATGGTGAGTGTGTATGCTCTTATACTTCCCACCTAGCTCCTAGCATAACAATATTTGACTTGAAGAAAATGATAGCATAATAGTAGAAAACAATACCAAGATCAAGAGAAATGCGAAGACAATCCACCATAAGAGCTAGAAAAGCATCATCCAAGGCTAGCGGCTCACTCCTCCATCAACCATTCATCAATATAGCCATAAACAAGTGCACAAGAGATAAAAAGAGCCAAGTGTGGCACAAATTTCGGACCAAGGCCTCTCACAAGAGGGAGAGTTATGATTAAAATGAGATCTTATGATCTCTATTTATACAAAATGTAGCTAACATATTGTCCATAAATTAAGGAGTAAACCACAAGATTAGGGGTCAACAACCCTAATCTTGCCCCCTTAACAAAGTAATATTAAACAGTCCACTTAAAATTTCACTTTTTGCACAAATAAAACCCTGATTTAGGAGGACATCACCCCTTTAGGGGATGTTTTGCCACTTTGAGGAAGTAGTTGGTGTTGGAGAAGCATGGGTAGGCCTCCAAAGGCCACATGTCAAGCATCTAAGCACGCTCATCATGGTGAAGACTCTCTCATCAAAACGTTCATGTGTCAAAAGAGTGGCACCTCACCACCATGCCCTAGCCCCCAGAGCATGACGTCAAGCTCAAAAATAGGACGTTTTTTCCCTCCTGGGAAAATTGTTTGGCAAGTGAGGGCTAGGCTAGGTTGTCCAAGTCATCATCAAGGCCTTCCAACTCTGATCTCTCTCATCCGGCATGCGGGCCCCTAGCATCCAACCTGTGGGCTTGTAGCCCCATGGAAGCCCAAGCTAGGTGTGTTCTCCCAAAACTGTTCACCAACTAGGTCCCGCAAAGACAAATGAACATGCCCTCCAAGGATCTCAAGTCATAACATCATGATAAGTGAATCCAATCAATAAATAAGCCATCCAAGCATGTGCATCAAAGATCACTATATCAAACAATTAACAACTCAAAGACACTATGCGACTTGTCAAGCATGAATATGGGAGGGTTGATGAGTTGTCCTATTGGGTAGATCTTGACCTAGGTCAAGGAGTGTTTCCAAGAGATCGCTCTCTAAGCCATGTAAAGTGGATGAAGTGGTTGGGGTCAAGACTCAATGGGGGTTCATGACATATAAGGGGTCGTAGTGTCCCATTCATGGGTGCCTTTGTAAAGTGTGTGTGGTACCTTCGTCTGCGATGCACTTTTTCCAAGCCAATCAATTGCCTTTTATCTTTCTTTCTTTATTTTCTTTCAATATAGCATAAGGAGAGGTTTAAGGTCATTGCCCTAACGTGGTGACCGGGTGGTGGCAATGTCACCCACAAAATCCTAATGGAAATGAGAAGGCTGGCTCGTGATGAGGCCGCCTTTCTCTCAACCATGCAACTAAGAGCCATTGCCCTCGTTTGGTGACCAGATGATGACAATGTCATACCACTAGATATCCATGGACGTGATAGGTCAGCTCATGATGAGACCTCCTTTCCTTTAACTAACCTTTTAAGCATTCTTTATTATATCGTGGGTTCTCTTTATTCAAAGATAAGCGTTTCATTGCTTTCTTGGGTGATCTCTAGGCGAAGCATCTGGAAGGTTTATATAAGGCTTTTACTTTTACCCAACACCAACCCCTTTGGGCCTTTAGCCCCTTCTTCCCATAGAATGAGGGACAACCCCTTCTTGGGTCAATACACACTAAAACCCAAGAGATAACGAAACAGAGGGGAACATTGATGGAAAGTGGCAAGTATGGTTGAGAACGGTACAATGGCTCATTAAGGGAGTTCCCAGTAGCAAACCCATCCCTAAGGAAAACCACTTGCTAGGGCACAATGTCAACCACCAAGGTGAAGCAGGGGAAAAGGAATAATGTCCAAGCACATATCATGAAATCTAGAGAAATCTAAGATACAACATAATCAAATGCCTTAGATATTGAAATGATGCTCACCATAATACTGACTTGTACCTCGTGGAGCAAGGCTCATTGCCTTCCGGAAGCCAGCTGGTGTGGTGGATGCCATCTGCAAAACTGTGTCCATCTGTGGTGGTGAGTGGGTTTTCCATCTGTGCGAAGGGTACTACTGGTCATGTATTCTCTCGACACTCCATATATGCAACCTAAGGGCCTCGAGACATGATCTCCTTAGTATCCACAAAATGGGGATAACATGCCCTAAAGAGGATAATTCGATCATTTAGTGGTTAAATTAACCACTTTGCTCGGAAATAGAGCATCTTTAAATAAAATTAATTATTTTGCATGTGGGGAAAGAATCTTTGTCTTGCCAAAATTATTCCAATGCTAGAATACCCCAAATATTCCACTCCTTGACCATTTGACCTTGTAAAATGTGCCCCACAATTTTATAGAAGTGGGACGATTTTCTCTTGGGAGGTAATATCTCCCTCAATATTCCATCGATTAAAATTCTGTAATATGGGTTTTGCTCATGATTTTTTTCTGGTCAATTTGAACCCATGTATTTTTCCCTTGGGGAACCACTGCCTCAAAATACGTGCACTGAATGAAAAGACGTACAATGATGAAAACTCCCTTAATAACTCATCAATCACGATTTTGCAATATGGGGTTTGCTTGTGAATTTTTTCTACTCATTTTGAACCCATGTATTTTTTCCTCCAAGGTGTATCTGCATGAAAAGACATGCAATGCTGAAAATTCCCTTCATATTTTGTCAATCGCAATTTTCTAACATGGGTTTTGCTCATGATCTCTTTTTGGTCGTTTTGAGCCCATGTTGTATTTTTGGCTTGGGACCTCTGCATGAAAAGACGTGCATTGCTGAAAACTTTGTGAGACTGCTATGTTGAGAACAAAAATGATAGTGCACCATGACCAAGGTATGCCTACAGATTCAATATAAGATAACCATGTGGGAAGACATAGCTGTGTAGGACATATCAGACTAGGCCCCACAAACTACAATCACCCCTACATAAGACAGGTGGCTTCACACAATCATGTGTCCCAATAGATCCGTGCTACAACCTCCAATCCTATCTAGGACGAGAGATTGTGAAACGGGGACATAAGGGGACTGATCATGATCAGACTAAGTCTGGAAGTCCACTACAAAAATCATCCACTATGGTTTACATTAGTTTAACTTGCATCCTTGGGTTTACAATGGTGTAGCCAAAATGAAAACTCTAGGGTACCTCCTAGAGAGGTAACAAGGCCTGTCCTTACTACAAAGAGCTTCCTTTTGCTTTGAAAAAACAACAATTCTCCAAGTTGGTTGTGATCCTTACAATCAACTTCCACAGTGATATTGTCCAATCTCCAACCCTTTCATACAACCCCTTTCATCATGCTTTCTTACAGGCCATCTCCAAGAGTTGGTTAGATCGATTCGATTGCCCTTGCATCCCTTCTATTATCAAAATGGTTTGAATTCCCTTTTGTAATTGACACTACTATCCAATAGACTCCTCCAATCATCGAATGCCACATAGCATCCCATCCTTGCTGACATTTGTCTAATTGAATTAATACTACTAACAAGGATCCCACCAATCCTTCAATCCACATGTTCATTGAATGTGAGCAATGCTCCTTCCTTGGTTGTTGCCCTTTTCACACTAGTCGATCCAATCTAGTTGATATGCTAGTTGACTTTGTTGTCAATCTTCTTTTACTTAGTTCTTTATCAACGAGTTGACTTGGTTCTATCAATTTTCTCAATTGATCCTACCTCTAGTCTTCTAGACTTCTAGTTGATCCAATTATGGATCAAGGAAAGGGTCTAATACCACTAATTTGGATTAAGGAGGAAACCGTTGGACATATACTAAATTGTATGCATGAAATTTCTGGATAAACACTGTGTTGGAAGTTTTGAAACATCCAACGTTTCGAGTGGACACTCCACCCATCATCATGGACTTGAAGCTATTAGATACTAAATTGCAGAATTCAATTTATATAGAAGAGAAATGAACCAAAAAAAAATTGCAAAAATGAATAAACATAATGAAGCTCACAAAGCATTGCAAATAAATACAAATCTCATTCATAAAGTGGTTGTGTAGAATGGCGGTGGCAATCTTTGTGAGTGGAAGAGATGGTTGCTACTCATATATAAAAATCTTCTCACAAGAAGTGAAATGCTTTTGTTTTATTACAGCAAAACATGAAAAGACAAGAAACCCTAAACCTAGAAGTTGTAAAGCCAAGAGTTGGGGGCTAAGTTGGACAAAACATGATCAACTTGTCATGGCCATAATTTTCACTTTGAACTTTGATTGGGGTGCATGGTAGCTTGTTGGAATGCTCTCAACAAGCTCTACAACATGGAAAGCTATGAAATCTCTTTCTTATTGGATTGGACCCCAAAACCATTGAGAAATCCCCAAATTCCCTCCGAAAGTGTCAAACCCAAATCTGCCCAATGGCCACCTGAATGGCACACGGTTTGAATGGTGGCCTAGATCAGAAAGTCCTTGTGTTGTTGTGACAACATCTGTAATGTCCCTTCCCGAATAGGAGCTCCAGAGAGGAGGCTTAATAGTCTAAACAACCCCGTTAGACTATAGCCAGGGCCATACAGGGGTAAACATGGTTACTAGAGGTCACTTCAGTCGAGGGTGTTATAATTCGAAAGTGACATTGAGCTAAAAGTGACTAAAAGCACTTTTAAGCCAAAATGAGCTAAAAATAGAACAGATGAGCTAAAAATAGAGTCAACAACAAATTAGGGTTTCAGGCAACTATAAGAGAAGGTAAAGCAACCTAATTCATCATTATGCAGAAGTTGAGGAGAGAGGCGCATCTCAGGAGAGAGCTTGTGGATTTCAGGAGGAAGACACCCAGAGGTTCATTTTGGTGTTGAGAGACACACCCTAGTCACTGGGAAGATCATCCAGATCTTCCATCGTACTTCAATAACAATTATCCAGTTGCAGCAGTTAGGGCGCACTTGTCTAGGGAGAGGGTGCAAATTTTGAGCATCAGTTGAGTCGACTTGTTCCAGCCAGGGAGAATCCAAGGATTCCCCTCTGACCCAGTTGAGAGGAAGGTAGGACGCTTCTATTGCCTGATTTCAAGTCAGATTCCGACGGAGAAATTATCTTGGGCTCATTTCCCAGCCATTGAGGGTGTGACAGTTTGGGAGGACACATTTGGGATTCCCGAGAGATCACCAGACCATATCCAGGTAAATCCTTCCGACCCATTTTAGAGGAGCCTAGGGCATTCAGTTTGAGACCCTTATCAGTCGATTCCGACAGGGGAATCACTAGGGCGCAATTTTCAGCAACAGAGGGGGTGTATTTCCCCAAGGGATCCATCCGGGGTCCAAACATATGAGCAGAGGGCCAGTTATCAGTTTGTCAGTCACCAAGACTGAGTGAGAGAGCAGGGCGCACTGTTTGAGACAGTTTCAAGGCAGATCCGAGGAGTTTAGCCACCAGGGCAAACTTTCCAGTCTTGTAGCAGTTTCCGTATGAGTTGTCGTAGCTTGCAGCAGATCCTACAACTCATCGATTGATCCAGCGACATTCTTCTATTACCGGGTATTATTATTTTAGTTTTCTTATTGTATTCCGGCTAAGATCCTTTTGTCACTGATCTAGCCGAAAGATTTATTTTCCTCAGCTGCATATGGCATTGTAAACCACAAAAATATCATAATTTATGGTTTGCAGTCTTTTGTCTCATTTACTATTTGTATGCTTATTCATATGCTGTAAACACTTATTTATCTACACACACATGCGAAAAACACCAAGCATGTAAAAGCCCGCAGCTTAAATGCATCCAGAAACCCCCAGTGTATCAGATCAGACAGTAGACATAGCAGATTAGCAGCACTTCCTAGACTAGCCGGATCTGGGATATTACAACATATACCTTCACTTTGGTACTAACATTGTTGACAATTTTGATGTAATGCCTTACGGGTCTTCTTTGGCTTGTGGTTGTTATGTATGTGATGTATTACAAACTATCACTAATATAGTGCGAGAACTTTTCCTTGGAATGGGGAACCTGTTTCTAGGAGTTTGGGAGTTGGCATGAAATGCTTCTGATTACTCAAGTGGGTTGGGACTTGGGAGCATTTTGGGAGCTGCGCTTGTGGCTTTCGCAAAGGTTAGAAGCTTGCATAAGCCTCTGACCTGTGAAGGAGCACCCAGATGGTCTTCAACAAGTTGAAAGATTCTGGAATCACGTGCTGCATGGGCCTAATTCTGGGTGTTGAAACATGGCCCAAGGGGATGTTTCAGTGCCGAATTAGCAATGCTGGGCCCCCAAAGGGCCAACTTGGCATCGGAAACCCTAACCACACTTTATACTTTTGAAAAAAAATCCAAAACCCTATATCTGTTTATAAAACTCCTGCACCCTCTTCTTTTATTCATTCTGGAATCTGCATTTGTGCTTTGAGAGAGTGTCTCAGAGCATCTTGGAGAGCCAAGGAGTTGAGGAGTGCCATTGAGTAGTTGAAGAGTGATTAATTTTCTGCAGAGAATTTGAGATTTGGAGAGGCCAGCAGTAATTAACGGCTTAATTTGGGATTTTTTCCATTACGAACTATATTGTGACTTATCATACTTCAGTACTGTTTTAAACTGTTGCCCATTTTGGCATTCTGGACTATATAACAGTTAACTCTTTTAATTAAATAAATAAACATTGGGGCTCATTTGAGTGTCAATATGGTATTGTCGATCAATATCATGTGAAACATTTATATTGGTGAAATCATGAATGGTATTAGTATGTATGTATCATGGTTTAGTTAATCTGCCCTATTTTTTCGATTTTTTAAATTAATTTTATATTTTTTAATAGGTATTTTTGCTGTTCCCAACCCGTCATTTCTTGAAAATTTGGGAGGAGCATATGGTTGTTCTGGACACACATACCTGATTTTTTCCTGTTCCTGCATTCCAGAAACTTGGGTAACATAGATTACTCCAATGGCATATCCCTGCGGTGAGATTTTGTTCTACATTTATACCTAGACCACTCTATCTACTCTGGTCCTATATGCATATTTTTTAGTGAAGGCATTCTTAGGATGAAAAGCCCGACACATACTTTCCTTGCTTCCATAAGAAATGATTTTTGGTGGGATAGAGCAGCTTTGCGTCCAGGCTTAAACTTGCTTCCAACCAATTAGAAATGCTTTGATGCAACAATGCAATTTAGGTTTGCTAGGTCGAGTTCGTTTTCTCAACAAATTAATAGGAAGATACTTTCTTTATTTCTTATTTGGAAATTCCAATCATAATATTTTACTGTTTTAATACCTTATGGCCTAATTATTTTCACAATTTGGATTTTTAGACATTTCTTTCTAAGCAAAAGTATTTTCCGATGTCCTTGTAAGAGTTTCTTCCCGATGGAGATTGGTTTAAATAATAAAACTTGTTATTCCCATTTATGTTCATGGGCAAATTCAACTTTTCTTCAACCAATCCAATTTTTGACCTTCATCTTTAATCACAATCTGACAGACCCTGTTCCTAAATGACGTCAGTAATTAATGATTATATGTTATAGATTATCCTGAAGAAACACAATTTGATTATTGCTGCGCTTTATTATCTTATATTGCATTTCAATTCAGGTGAAGGAAATACTGGTGGAGGAATCTAATGTACAGCCTGTTCATAGTCCAGTGACAGTGTGTGGAGACATCCATGGGCAATTTCATGATCTAATGAAACTTTTCCAGACAGGAGGTCAGGTGCCGGATACAAATTATATATTTATGGTAAGTGACATTGTAGATTTGAAATTGCATTTTTAATATTAAGATAATGCTGTATTAAGTGTTGGTTTGTTTCTTTTACTATTTTCAGTGTAGAAACTTAGCTTTGATGGAATTTTGGCAGGGAGATTTTGTTGATAGAGGATACAACAGCATTGAAGTATTCACAATTCTTTTATTATTAAAAGCAAGGTATATTCTAATTGCCAAATGACATTATTTCATCTGAAAAATATTCTTAATGGATCATATCTTGTGTAATTTTTATGATGTCAGTTAATTAAGTGTACATCTAGAGCCTAATACTGGAAGGTGGATATAAGTTGATATTGTGTAGTGTCAAAATGGCGCATTGGGTGGTCTAGATTGAAAAAGTCCAAGATTGATCAATATAAGAGATATTAATGAATAATACATTTAGTGATGACCAACAATCAATAAGAGCAAACAGCCTTAGATCTCAAATACAATTTAAAACTATATCCAATCATAAACAAAGTGGGTGTTTCGATTCTTTTAACTTCGTTATTCTCTTTCATAATGACTTTTGATCTAGATTCATAATGTTTTACTTATTTATATATCTTTTATCTTATTTAGCTGCTTTCGATCTCTTACATTAGAAAGGAATAGATGATAGTATTCATGAGCATTTAGATACTGAAAAATGGGCTGCAAAGGCAGGCCTCAACTAGCATGCAAAATAAAATTAAAAAGCAACATTAAATATTTAAAAAATGACACGGAGGAGCAAAAAGTAAAGCACCACTTGGCATGAGAAAAGTGTTAGAATATGAATGAATGTGCTCGTTTTACCATTGACAATATCGCTATTGTCACCCAACCATAGGCCGAAGCCACCTTCCGAGCATCTTAACCTTGATAGAGAATCACTCCGGAAGCAAACCCTAGACTAGATAGCCAAACAAAGGGTAGCGCACCTTTCCCCAAGGATAGCGCACCAACAAGAGTTGATCAGATAGTCCAAACCCCGACCAAGAGATAGTCCAAGCCAAACATGATTTGCTAGCTGCAGCAGCTGCAATGGCAACTCTCCTCCAAACCTGCGCACAAAACTGGGCACTGCAGTGCGCACAAGTGCTGCTTTGCAATTCTGAGACTGCCTGCCAGAATGAAGACTGACCTCCTGTATTTATAGTAAATCTGGCTAACTGCCTGGGCCGACTTCTCATTCTGGGTATCTGTCTGTTTAGTATATATTATTTCTTCTGGCCGACTTCTTTTCTTGGAGGCTAATAACCTAATACAAGTTATCGTCTTGAGCCGACATGTCTTCTAGGGTTATTAGCCAACTCATTAGGGTTTTTTCTTGCTTCCCGGAATATTCTATTCTCATCAGGTTTACATGTGGAGGTAAATACCTCCCGCAACTACCATAATTTCAACACTCCCTCCTAGCTAGGGAGGTATTACAGGTAATGGTCTTGAGCACAAATATACCATTCACCCGGTAGCATCAACATAGTTGTATAAACTATCTCATGACTAGATCATGAGCACCATCATCACCATCAGTGTCATGAGCTGCATCATCTCTCAGAACCATACTCTATCTGAGTAATGATACTCTCTCCACAGAGTGACATAAGAGCCATTCTTCTAATCTAGAAGAGTAAATGTTCTAAATCATTTTCTGTCTGGAAAATCTTTGTTCATTGATCATCCATCTAGCTGATAATCATTTTCAACACTGCTGATAGTCTTCAAGTCAATTGGAACAATATCATTCAATAGAACACAACTGTGTCTATCCATAGTAGTACACAACTACAATCTAGTGGTACACTACCACACCAAGTACCATATAGATACTTGATCAAACAGTGGAACACATCCACCACAGTAGTATACATCTACTGTTTAGAAACATATGGTCTTCATAACAATCATCTGATAACAACCTGCACAGAAACAATGTTATGATATAAAATGAATCATCTAGGCCATTCTTCCACTCACATTTGTGAGATTTGGAAGAGCATCTGCCTTCAGAAGGTAAAACATCAATGATGAGCTATCTAGACTATTCTTCTCAAGCAAGGAAGAATAACTGTCCTGATTTTCTGAGCCTGGACCATTCCCCACCCTGGGCCATTCCTCCGACACTAAACAAAGTGTAACCTGGAGAGAATGAGT
>JZKD02S1674426.1:552601-580521 GCA_000966675.3 Picea glauca | reverse complement strand
ATTTGCTAAAACGTTCCACTCAATTGTCTCAATTTTGACCTAAAAATAAGGCTGACGTCATCATCATTGCAGCAACAATATATAGTGACGCAACTACATTATATTTATGAGCAAATTTGCATTATGATAAGATAAAGGATTGATATTTAACATTGAATGCTCTTATCTCCTTATGCATTTATTGAAGAAGTGATATAAATCCTTGCCTTTGTTTTAGCAATCATTGACTTCGTCAATAATAGCATTTAATCATTTGCTCATATGTATACTTGAAGATAGTCATTAATGCTTTGAAGTACTAACCCACTGCAAGCACACATTCTAGTTATTTGTCTTGTCTCGCAAACAGGTGCCATTCAGTGGAAGATTCTTCTTGACTATCTCTTCTTTGGCAACAATCTGTGAAAGGGAACTTCTTTGACTTGATCCTTTACCCTTTAGCCCTTCGTTAACCCATATTGCTTAGGGACGTCTCCCTTGGACTAGCCCTCCTAAATAGAAAGAGCCCCCCATCGAGGTGACAGTGGGTGGGGAAGCTCCTGTTACGCCGGTTTTTAAAGCCTTGACTCAAGCTATCTAAACCCCTCCTACAAACCGTTCGATAACAAGCCCTAAAGACACTGATTCAGACCTTTTACTTGATTGATTGATGAGAACAACCCTTAAATCTTATACCTTAAGCTATTTGCTAACCTTTCCTAACCCTAGATTAGACTAATCTACTAACATTCTTGCTGCTGTTACAAAAGTAAGCTAGAACCATATATTACAGCAGTAAAAGCTACTAAAAACAATTATTAAAGTTGATTTTTACATTGCCTCATTAGCTTCTTACAAGTGCTAGCATATTACTATTGTTAGGTTATCATTTTGGGTCATTTTGAAGCTTGTTTAAGGCATAAATTGTGAAGCCATCATCATATATACATTGATGTTATAGATTTCTGTTTGCTTTATCTTATATCGACTTATTGCTTTCATTGACAAGTCCAAGGTTTTACGAAGCACTAACATCAATTGTACTTGCAAAATAGTGTTTTCTTGTTGTCTTGTTCTGGTCAGGTACACTTAAGCATATCACTGCTTCATATTGTTAAACCTTTGGGATTTTTTGATCGGTGTAACTTGTGAGAGGGGATAACTTTTCTTGATACACCTTTGCCTTCTCAAACCCCCAGGTCACCAGGGACGTCTCCCCTGGGCTTTCACCCATAAATAGAAAGAGGTGTCTTATTAAGGTGATAGTGATAGGACAACCTCCTGTTACGCCAATTTACCATCCACTTGCCTTTCCCTTTTGGACAAGTACAAATTGCGTGATAACATGCCCAAAGGGTAAAAGTAGCTGGCAAGAGTTAAAAGCCAAAATGAAACCTTTGAGATGCTTCATCCAGGGATTCTCGAGAAAGCAATAGAAGGCTTCTCAGTAAGAAAAGGGGACCCATAAGATAAATCAAAACTCAAGGTACTAGTTGGTGGATGGGGGGTCTCATCATGAGCTGGCCTATTAGGTCCATGGACATGTAGTAGTATGACACTACCATGTATCTGGTCACCAAACTAGGGTAGTGGCTCTTGGTGGCATAGCCAAGGGAAAGGGGGTCTCATCACGAGCCAACCTTCTCATTTCCGTGAAATGCTTGTGGGTAACGCTGCCACCTCTGGTCACCACGCAGGACACTATCCCCCAACTTTTTCCTTGAAATTAAAAAAGATCAAAAGCAATAAGACTAAGAATAAAAGGAATTGAATGGGCTAGGAAACAATGACATCCATGATAAGGTGCAACTTGCCCTCTACAGAGGCACCCATAGGCAAGACCTACATTTCCTTGTTATCGCTGCACCTTTTGCCCAAACATTTTCCCTACGCCACTTCACACACTTACATGACCTAGATTGGTTCTCACCTCAGAAACACCCCAAACTTAAGGAGGATTAGCCCAATAGGACATCCTGAGACCTTCTCCAAACCTGACTCGTTAAATTGCATAACGTCTTTGAGCATTTGTCTGGGTAAAGGGGGGTTTGATGCACATGTTTGGGTAATTTGATTATTGGATGTGATTGACATTGCTATGATCCCTGTGACTTATGAGCCCCTGGAGGGCATACTTGTTGTTGCTGCAGGACTTTTCCCTATGGACAGGTACATATGGGGGAATGATTAGGTCGGACCTCCATGGGGTTGAAAGCCCAACAGATGGATGCTGTGACCCCACCAGGGGGAAAGAGAAACCAGAGGTTGGCACCAGGAAGAAAGAAGGACGTTGCAGTAGGGACACTCTGACAGACCTAGACCCATGGGGGTTTTTCCTTTCCTCCTGGACGTTGACCCTTGAGAGCACATGACATCATCATTTTGACCTTGACGTCACCTAGAGTTAGGGTTTGCACTTATGATGGGCAGTTGTGTGCTAATTGGCACGTGTGGCAACATTCAGGGCCTTTGGAGGCCAAACATTCTGCATTTGAGTCCTAGTGTTTCACCTTAGGTGCCTAACGTCATCCTAGAAGGGCATGATGTCACCCTTGAAGATGAAATTAAGGTTTAATTAATGACATTTTTTGTAAAACTGGATTTTAAATGTAATTTGGCCATGTCATCTTTTTTATTACCTAACTGTAATTAAAGGTCATTGATATTGTATAAATAAGAGAGAAAACTCTCATTTTTATTCATCATCTCTCATCACACAAGTGTGTGGTCTGAAATTCGGCCCTCTTTAAGGGTTATTGGCTGAAATTAAGTGGTGCACAACTTCTTAGAGAGGCATTTTTGGTGTATCTTGGCTATTTTCATGGTGGAAAATCTTCAACTAGGGTTTGAGCTTGATTATTCTTGGTGAAGTAAGTAGAAAATCTACATTTCTTTATTGTGAATGAATGCTTATGGTGAATTTACTTTTTTCATATTAAAGATTATGAAATTGCTTGCTTGAAACCCTAGGAGAAAGACATAAGTTATTATCCTTTTCTCTATAATTTTCCACTTGTTAAATTTCTCAAAGAGCACCTTATCTAGAAGTAGATACTAGAGCCCTACCATTGTAGCACTCTAGTAACCCTACTTACATTGCCTATTGCATATTTTATTTCAAATTGTCTAAGGAAAAGAGAAATTGCTAGGGCCTAAGTTTCCTTACTTTCGAGCAATTAAGGACTTGGATGTTTGAGGCCTTGGGTTACCAACATCTCTCATCTTCTCCATCTCCCTTTGACTAAGTATTATCATTGCTATTTCCCTCTAAGAGTCGCTGTTGCTATCATTGACTCCATTACCCTAGAAGACACTAGTCTATTCACTACTAGTGATTGATTGATCAAACTACTTTCAAACTATCTTCTTTGGAACATCCACTAACTCCTACTAACCTTAGATTAGCTTAATTCACTAACCAACTTGCTACTGTTGCAAAAGATTGCTACAACCATCTAACATCAGAAAACTTACCTCAAACGTGACATATATTGCTAGCTAGACATTGCTAAAATTGCTTGTGACATATATTGCCACTTGGAGCGATTTATTAATGCAAATGAAAAATATTACAGAGAGATTTACAAGAGAGTTTCTCAAAATCGATCATTGACAAATGACTTTGCATGCTCTTTAAATAGAGATCATGGACCAATTGGGTGTTAAGCCATGGATCAATGTAGTTGTTACGATCGAGGAGAATATGAACTGTCGGAACACTCTATGTCAGTAACATATCATGATCGTTGGGTTACCTAATTACAAATGCACACTAAACAAACACACTAAGAATCACACTTTTACCTAACGACACATTAGACCAAGTTGATCTTAATTAACTCCTAAGTGTCTAAATATCTTAACATCCCCCCCCTTAAGAACAAGTTGGGATAGGATTGAAGGATTTACAAAGGCGACACAATAGGAGAAGGAAGGAGGCATTAGAGCCTATCCCCCCTTAATGACAACTTCCTGAACTCCTCACATAGATTGAAGTTTGGAGAACTTCGTTTCTGTAAGAGACTTTGTGAAAATGTCTGCAACTTGATCTTCTATAGGGAAAAAGAGCACTTCAATAACTCGATGATGAATGAGCTTTCACATGGAGTGCATTTGTAGCTCAATGTGTTTGCTGCGTTGATATTGAACTGGGTCTTTATTGAGCTTGATGGCACTCTGATTGTCGCACCAGAGGGTTGTTGGATGCTGTTGCTGGAATCCAAACTTTCAAAGTATTTGTCAAAGCCACAAGGCTTTTTGACTTGCATTAACCACTGCTCAGTACTTTGCTTTTGCTAAAGAAAGATCAGTAGCCCGTTGTTTCTTACAGGCCCAAGTGAGGTCTTGAACCAAGGTCGAAAACATAATCTGCAATAGATTTTCGATCATCAGGGTCACCGAACCAATCTGAGTCAGTGAAACCAACCAATAAAGGAGCCTCCTCTTGAACTGTAATGTATCCCAAACTGTACTGTACCCCAGACATACTGAAGTATCATTTTAGCTGCTTTCCAATGGCTTTCATGGGGTGTTTGCATATACTGGGCAACAAGACAAACATCAAAGGAAAGATCAGGACTGGTATGAGTCAAGTATAAGAGGCTACCAACTAACTGATAGTACAAGGTGGCATCAACTTCAGGAGAAGCACAAGTGGCAACAAGTTTGACTTCGGACCAGAAGGGAGAAGGGGTTGTTTAGAGTCTTCCATGTGAAAGCTATGAAGAAGGTCACAAGCATACATAGACTAGGAAAGAAAAATTCCTTCCTTGGTTTGCAAAACTTGGAGGCCAAGGAAATAGTGCAAATAGCCTAAGTTGGTCATTTCAAATTTCTTCTTAAGGTTGGTTTTCACATGGTTTAAAAGTTTTGGGTCACTACCAGTGAGGATAAGGTCATCAACATAAGGAACAAGGATTATGAGATGGCTTCCTACTTTCTTGGCGAAAAACAAGGCTGGAGTCATTCTGGACATAGCCAAGAGGTTGTTCCGTGTAGTTTCTTCTTGCAAATCCCCATGCAACGAGGATCCGACATCCATCTGATGGACCTCCCATTTGTGAGGCTGCAAGGGCTAGAACAAGGCATATGGAATTCATTTTGGCTACAGGGGAAAAGGTTTCATTATAGTCAATGCCTTCAACTTGGGAGAATTCTTTGGCAACTAACTGAGTCGTGTGTCACACTTCCATCTTATGCATACTTAGTTATGTAGACCCTTTAATTCTGACAAGTTTTCTTCCTTTGGGAAGAGGTACAAGATCCCAAGTATCATTTGCCATTAAAGAACGATAGTCTTCATTCATTGATGTATCCCAATTTGGATGACCTGAAGCTTTCACAAATGTCTCTGGATCATGAGTCTCTGAAACTTGAGCCAAAAGAGAGGAGGGTCGTTGGAACTGTGAACGTGTTTGACGTTGATCTAAAGGATTACCGATAATATCACCAACTGCTTCTCGTGTTGAACGGACCTATCTAGGAAGCGATGGTGCTGGTTTAGGTTCACGTTCAATGGACTCATCTGGAGGAAGGTGAGTAGGCGCAGGTGGATTTTCATCCTCATTGTTATCATTTGAAGAAGGAGAAACCATAATAGGAACAAAAGATGGCACAAACGACGAAGATGGCTTGCAGGCCGAAGAAGGCACAAACGTCGAGTTAGGCTCGCAGGCCAAGATATTTTCATCAAATTTAGCATCTCTTCGAATAATAATTTCATTTGAATGAGGTTGAAGAAGTCTGTAACCTTTGACATCTTCAGAATAACCAACAAAAATACACTTCACTTTTAGGCTATAAAGCTTTCCTTTTCTCATCAGGAATGTGAGCCCATGCTACACTGCCAAATACATGAAAGTGGCTTACATCTGGCTTAATGTTATTCCATTCTTCTTCCCGTGTTATATTTTTAAGAGCCTTTGTGGGAGTGCGATTTACTATGTAATTTGCACAATTAATGGCTTCCACCCAATACTTTAAACTTACTCTCTTAGATTGGATCATGCAATTAGCCATTTCTTTTAATGTGCAGTTCCTCTCTTAGATTGGATCATACAATTGAGCTGAAACTTGGTCCAAGGGTGTAGGGGGTCTCATTCCATTTCTTTTGAGTACTCATACCCCTATAAAAAATCTCAAGGACCTAGTTTTTACATTTTTATATAAAAAATAATTAAAATTACCATTAAATGAGTAATTTAAAAAAAAAAAAAAAACTAGTTAGACTCGACCCTAGAAAATGTCTAGCATGGTCATTTACAATATTTCTAGACCCTATTCACCCAATGGGTTCGACCATTAGAACGCCTTTCACCACTTTGGAGGATTATTGTGGGAGTGAAAAACTCAAGAAAAATTAATAAGGCTGGTTAGGCCAAATTAATAACCTGAGGAAAAAAAACACTCTATGAAAGAGACTCCTCTAATGATAAAGTCCTAGGCAACCAACCTAAACTATGATCCATGCAGACCCATTACATTATTATCCCACACAGGGGAGTGGAAATTTCAATTACAAAAACACATGTTGAGGCCAAAACTGCCTTGTAGAACCAGTAAGTCTTCAAACTAATAGCACCATCATGTACATATCATCATGGCACATATAGTTGACCCCCTAGTTGAAATAGGTGGTCAATAGACTCCACATGACCATCTTTCCCACAAAAGTTGCAATGTTTGTTAGTGTTATTATTTTTAGATTTTGCTCCTTTGTCACTGTTTTCCACCAAGTTGCACTAGGATGGACTTCCAACGAGCCGCCAAAGATTGAACAACTCTTTGTTCAAAATTAAGAGTTCAGAAGTTCAGCCGGTCTATGCGACCAACTTTTTCCACATTTTCCATAGCCTTCGGGGAATTGTAATAAGAGATGTTGCACGATGAAATTTGTAAAAGGTCTTAGCCACCTTAGACTTAGGCATGAGTTGTTAATCTGGAGTGTTTTTTTTACTTGTTAATTATATTTTGCCGTCTAAAAGCAAGTTATAATTTCTAAGTTTTTTCACTCAATTTCTCCAAAGCTGGAGTATATACTCATGGTTAGGCCTTAGCATGGATCTTACCATGCCAAACATCCTCCTAAAGTCTTATGGAAATGTGCTAAGTCCCCCTTAGGATTTTTTATTTTTTTTCAGTTAATTAAATTTTTTCCGTAAAACGAGAATTTTTAATTAAAAATTATAGTTGTAATAAAAAAATGGTACTAGGGGACTTCATATGCCTTGGGGGTGCTCATTTTTGGACCTAGAGCACCCACATTACCTAGGTACCCACTTTGGTGAGTGAAATTAGTGATTTTAATCACTAAAAAGTTAATTTTACTCAAAACCCCCAAAAAAGACATAAAATCAAGAAAAATCAGCGAAAGGCTATTTTCTTGGGAACATGTGGGGGATATGTTTTGAGTTAACTCTTCCCCACTTGAGATGAAGAAGGCAATGTGGCACCCTTTGATGAGTTAGGAGTGAGTTACGGCTTATTTAGCATGAGTTATGAAGATTCTCTATTGGGAGGTGCGCCCCTCTTGAGAGAGGTGGCGCATTCTTGAAGAGGGTGCCCACCTCTTGAGAGGTGGCGCCCTCCCCTTTGCTCCCTTGCCCACACATGTCATTCATTGGAGATGGTTGAGAGGTGGCTGCCCTTTCTCTACACTTGGCTGCCCTTTCCTCTCTAAGTGGTGTGCCCTCCCTCTACACTTGGTGCGCCCTCCTCCTCTTGGTATCTTTCCCTCTTGCTATAAAACCAAGCTCTCTCCCATTTGCAAGCTAGTTGGAGTTGGGGAGTCTTGCTTGTGGTTGTATACTATTGTAATACTCTTCATTTGGAATAAAGAGATTTTGGAGGCCAAGAAGGTGTGTTATACATGTGTGTGGATGCTTGATGTCATTTGTGCTTAATCTATGAGGTAATACCTGCCTAATGTCTTCTTTGGATTTGTTATTTTGGCTTTTGTAGGGAGTTATCACTCTATAGGATATGATTTATCTAGATTGCTGTTAATCCTATTGTTCATTTATATTTAGAGGCTTTGATGTGTATGCATGTTTCGGTTAACCAACATACTCCTCAAGTTTCTTTTGTAAGTGACACCATTTTTGTTAACAAGTTTATTTGCAAGATCTTAAAACTTACAGGTTCTCATAGCTTGGAGTGGTGATTGAACTCGGTTGTTTCTTCACAACTTCAAGTATCTAAAGACTTAGTCCCTCCTTAACTCATCTAAAGACCCCATTGCCCAAGGGTTCCAAGGCTACAAGTTTCTTCCTTCTCTCTTTTTCAAAAGAAGCTATATTTTTTTGGTTACTTGGTTGCATGCAAGTGTTTAGATCTATCTTTCATTTTAAATTTTGAAAGATCTAAGTTTGCATGCATAAGATAAACTAGATCTAAGTTTGTACTTTCAAGTTTCATCTAATGCTTAAATCTACCATAGGAAAAGTCTGCTTTTAGCATGCTTTTCTTTCAAAATTTTTAGAGGTTAAAAGGTAGTTCTTTTCTAAAGGATCTTTTAATTCCATATTTGGCAATTTGAGTGCCTTTATATTGCTGTTTTAAAACAACAAACAAAGACCCTAAGGAGACGAGCTCTTTAGTTTGTTCTTCTTAGTTCATTTTGCTCATTTTACACTAGTTTTGCTTATTCATTTTGGGGCTTTCCTACTAATAACTAAAGACACTTCCAGAGTGTTTTTGACCATCTTCTGTCTTTGTTTGCTTGCTGTTTTGTGAATATTTGCGAACAAATAAAAGAAAATTCTATCCATTTTGGACGGATTTGGAGCATCCAGGACCCCCGGGAGCACCCCTTTCTTCAATAAGCACTTGTAAAACATTGTAAAGACTTGTGACACCCCTAATGAATGATCACAAGTCACTCCAATAAAAAGTTGTGTAATTTCATTAATAAAATTAGTGGGGCTACAAGCTCCCACTCTTCATCCCCCCTAGGGGGAACAATGTTTTTTGGTGATTGTCTCAATTTTGCAATTTTAGCTTAGATTCATTTTTCACAACTAAGGATAAGCTAAAATTAATCTTTCAATTCATCACAAAGCACTACAATCTCACATAAACAATAAGGTTAAAATAAATCATCACATAGATTAGATTTCAATTTGAAAAGTAAGATTTTAATTGTTAGATTAGTTTTCCCTTTGGCAAAGTAGAACACTAATTGCTAGATTAGATTTCATTTCATGCAATTTCTTGTTTAAATTAAACAACTCCCCTCAGCTCCGAGTGCGGTTCCTGACCCTTCCAGTTGCGAGCTTGTCTCGATCTTCTGGGAGTAAGTTTCATATGCGCTGGGCTGGTCAGTGGTGACAGATTAATAGGGAAATCCTTAAGAAACTTTGCTTTAGTGGAAATGTAAGGGAATTTGTGTAAGATATCTGGCGGGAACTTTGGGATCTAGGTTCTCCTTGTCGGATCTCCCACATTCTCTTGCGCTTGTGTGCAAAATCAGAGGGACCTCTCTGTTGGATATTTGACAAGCTCAACCTCCACTTTAGGGATGTTCTCTGAAGGGCCAAATCTAGTTTAGTCAAACACTTTATTTTCATGCAATAAAATTTATCTCATTAACCTACTATCAATAAATCCTAATAAAACACACGATCTACATTGCCCACGATACTTTTAAGGCACTGGTCTCAATTCTACATTTACAAAGCCATTTGCTTCAAACACTTTATTTTCAGTCATTTACTTTGAAACAACTTTGATTTACTTGCATCTAATATTAGCTCAAGTATCCTTTTTATGGAAGTATCTTTATGTATCTTGTGGTGATTAATTGATCTATGTATGCTTTAGAATATATTTTCTTTATATATATTGGTTAATGCAATAAACTCCTAGAGTACTGGTTGATTAGATCTCAGTTTAAGCCTTAGATTATTTTATTAGGGACTATCCCCCTTGGCTTCGCTAGGAGTTGGCCTAGACGGAGGAGTTGAGGATTAGATGACAACACCTTAACTCTCACTTGCCCCCAAGGACACATCGAGTGGATTGAAGATTTCTTCCATGTCTCCCAGGTGTGTATAAGGCGACAACAATCATCATTAGGAGCGGAAGTTGGATGAGAGGGTTTGGGACCCTTGTTTTGTTAGTTGTTGTGCCGACGATGTTGTTTCTTTGGATTCTTGGATTTATCGTTTTGCTGGATCACTAAGGCTTTGTTGGATGTACATGCAGTGCTACTCAATCCAAGTTACACAAGCTTATCTTGCTCTCAAATTAGAGAACCACAAAATGACTCAATAGAGGGTTCTTTATAAGCATTCCCTAGAGCTTCTCTAGTGGCATAAAAGGTAGATACAAAAACATAATATGCACTACCAAGCTTAGAAAGAATAACATATATGCATTGATTTTCCTTCATATCTAGTTGGCACTCTATACACAATACACAAAAATCTAAGTGTTTTGAACTTAGATAAGTAATCTTCAATGCAAGGAAAATCATTTGGACTTAAAGTCATTAACTGATTTTTCAACTTGTGAGCTCGAATAATATTGTGTTTACCAAACACAACTTCAAGATTTTTTCCAAGCTTTATTGGGGGCATTAATTTCTTGAAGTTGAAACCTTAAATCAGGAGAGATGGACATTCCGATTAGTCCACAGGCTTTGTCATTCCTATTAATCCTTTTGAAATACTTGTCATCATCAGTGGGTTCTTGTTTTTTTCCCAAGGTAATCTGATACAATCCTTTACTTAATAAATCCTCCATATGTGATTTCCATTGGAAGTAGTTGGTGCTTGTAAGAAAAATATCCCTAGGAGAAGCCATATTAAATATGCAGAGAATATGGATTTAAAATATGAAACTGATGGCCTAGATGGAAAGATTTCGAAAAATTAGGCTGTTTAAAAAAACGATACTGAAAATGAACTTCGGATGTGAAAGTTATGCCCTTTTGAAAAAAAGGCATAAATGATAACCAAAGAGCCACGTGGCAGGTAGAAGTTGGTCCACGTGGTGATACCCCTCCTAATAATCTCACTTTTACAAATAAGTTTCTTATGAAGTGACCCACTTTTATACAATAAGCGATGATCACTTTTACAATGAAGTTACTTTATAAATGAAAGTTGCATGCAAAATAAATAACTTCAAAATAAAATATTAAAGCTACGTATAGTGATTCACTTTTATACTTTAAGTGAAATACACTTTACAATGGATGCATGAACTTAAAAAAAAGTAACAAAACAAGACTTGAACTCAAAACCTCCTACTTAATAAAACAACTTTTAAGCAAGTGAGCTAGTGCAAAACATATTATATTGTTTAGAAGGAGGATTGGAGGTGTTGTTTTTGTTGTGGAAGACGACCTTGGAGAGCGTGTTCATAAAAAAACTCTTTTCACACATGAAAAAATGTTCGTTTCTCGATGACAACAAGGGTTAGATCTCGGTTAGCTTACTCGAGAAATTCAAATTTCCCTTTATTTCTGATTTACCGAGATCACATAGAGTGCATGACAAAGAGCATATGCAGACATGAAAACCCTTTCTCGCATTGTTTCTTGTTTGCCGATGTTTCACAGGGTGCAGGGAAAAAACATACGTAGATCGAAAAGAGCAGCATCCTGGAAATAAAAAACAGAAAACTGAAATAAAACTGAAATAATATCTCTGCAAAATTTTAAAAAGGGCGTATTCGGGCTTTATACCTTCGGATTTGATTGAAATGGCCGTATATTGGGTAAACAGAAACCTTTTCGAGTGAAACGAAAAGAGTTCCCAAATGAATTGAGCGCTTTGGACACAATGAAATAATCCTCTCAGCCTAGAAATGTACGGAAATGGCAGAAACCAGAGTTTGAGACAACATGACTTCACGATCTCGATATAGAACAAGAGTGGGTCTTCAAATGTACTCTGATATCATGTTCGACAACAAAGGTATTCCAATGGAGGACGAACACCTTCAGTAACCACTCACACAACTATATCAAAGATCAACACATCGATGTTTTGACGTGGTAAAACCCCTACGAAGAAACATCCATGGTCCCAACCAACGTGGCCACTTGGAGCAATTTATGAATGCAAAAGAAAAATATTACAGAGATATTTACAAGAGAGTTTCTCAAAATCGATCATCGACAAATGACCGTCTATGCTTTTTAAATAGAGATCATGGACCTGTTGCCGTCCTAATACACACTTGCAAATGTGAGCTAAGTCCGATTCACTTAGTGTGTCCTTGGAGGCACAATGCCTAGGTTCACAACCCATGTTGTCACTTTGACTGGAACCTCTTCCGTCTAGGTTCACTCCTAGGGAAGCCAAGGGGGGTAGACCCTAGTTTCTAGATAAGATTTTAGAGTTTGAGTTCTAGGAGTTGATTTTAATTTGTTAAGGTTTGGGGGGAGTCTAACCTATGATGCTAAGGCAACAATGCAAGATGCAAGGTTAGTATGTTAAGCAAACCCTTTCCCTAAGTCAACTAAGACTAGTGCCGAAGGTTGGGCAAGGGGTCAACTAGATGTTAGGGTGTTTCGTTACAATATGATTACAAGATTATCAAATTTATAGTTAATCCACAAGAGTGCTAGATACAGTTATTTACAATAAAGAATATTGAAGATATAGTGATACAACACAACAAGCTAACCACGTATTGTTTGTATGTGCAGGATATAAAGAAGATCAAAGCGCGAGCATCAACAACACATTGAGTTCATCATCAACATTCACAAGTCGAAGGAAAACTTAGAAGATTTAAAAGTTAAGGCACAAGTGTTCCACAATGACTATGATACTCAACACTTAGTTATTTAACCCACAAAGTATTATTAGATGAATTACAAGTATTAAGCCCAAGGTTTAATTACTTAGTGAGTTGAGGGTTCTTAAGATTGAAAAGATTTTACTACCTTTATTAGATGTTTCACCAAAAACCTCCTCCCCCGGTTACCAAATGACTGCTGGATGCTCAAGAAGTATGGCAATGAGGCTTACCCTAGCTTCGCAGGTCAGCCCGAAAGATTGAGTTTTTACGAAAATGATGCTCCTTCGCGCCATGAGACCGTCCCCGACCTATCACCTTCCGTTGCCCTCCTCAATCCCTGTTTTAGATCGTGAAGATGGTGGTTTAAAGTGCCCTATTACGTCTATTAAGTATGTATATCAATTGGTTAGACTTTTAGGTGTGTTTTAAACTGTTTTAATCACTTTATGATGTCTTAAAATGATGAATTAGTGCCAAAACCGAAACTCACTTCAGCTTATTAAGTGTGTTATTTAAGCATATGAATGAAGAACTTAACACATGTAAAGCAATAGAAAGAGAGCTGAAATGAAGATTTAGTTTACCACCATGCACTAAATCATTAACATGAGGAAGCTTGCTAAAGAATAATGAGTCACAAGGGCAAGAACAACTTGCCAAAAAGAATAAAGAATAACTCAAGCTTATAACACTTATCTTATGTTGCTAAGGCATTAAGAGTATAAACTTTAAGTGTTAAAGGAAAGCTTGAAAAATTAGAAGTGTGCCCACACTATCGACTTATCCAACAATTATTAGCTTAAGTATGATGGCAAGTGGCCTTTAGATGTTATAACATGAAAACAAATCACTTGCTAAACCATGTAAGCATTAACCATTTAGCATGTCAAACAAAAAGATCTTGAAAGAGCTTATCACATGCAAACTAGATCTAAGTAAGTTGATTATGCCCCAAGGGCTTATGCTAAGGATTAGAGTGTGATAGATCTAGATCTAGAAGATTTTAAACCATTAATGCATGAAAAGATCACTAGCATATCAAAACCCTAGCCTTACGATTTGGGGTATTCCTCTCCGAAAATGTAGGAAATTATTAGACTTTAGAAGATAACTTGGAAAGAAAGAGAGAGAAGGAAGAGAAAGAAGCAAGCAAGGCAATCAAGCAACCACTACAAGAAGCTCACTAACCCCACGTCCTAGCTTAGGAGAGTGATTTAGAGATGAAAAACTCAAAGCTAGATCTTACCCAAGCTCACACGTGGGAGGTAGGCCGTACCAATCCTCCTCCCAAGCTATGAGCTACTAAAGTCAGCAAGAAGTGAAGGAGAATAAGCACAAGAAGCTAGAAGAATTGAAGAGAAAGGTTGAGAATGTTACCCACTTGAAGAGAAGGGTCTTGGAGTGTTGTGTGGCTATTTTAGGGCAACTTAACCCCCTCAACCAGATCTGAATCTGCAAAAACCAGCAAGTTATACTTGCTGGAAAAGCTACACAGAACAAGCAAAGATGAAGAAAAATTTCTAGTTTTGGTAGAAATTTTTCACATAGAAAATATTATGAAGAAAGTAGATTTAGATGACCACTCTAAGATGTTAAGCTAGCTGAAATATATATGGAAGGACACAAGAAAGAATGAGAAAAGAAGATAGAGAAAAAAAGAGCTTATGTGTGCTTTAAGGGAGGACTCTTCCTTGAGGCATTCCCAATAAAATCCTTGAGGCCAAACCTGCAAAAACTTAACAAGATCTATGCATACAAAGATAATATGGTTGAATGTGCTAATAAGATGAAATACTTGCACCCTATCTAGCAACTCACATATATAGATCTACAAGAATACTCGTTGTTAGATCTACCCAAGTAACACTTTACCCAAGATCTAGGGTATGCATAAATCAAATCAAACACATACAAGTTTACCTCACATGTAGCAAGAACAAAAATACTTGTTGCTCTTCCAATGATCCTTCAAAGTTTTTCCTTTATTATTCAAGAATGGATCTTGGAGAAATACTTGCTCCAAAACCCTAAGAGCCAAAAAATGGAAGAAAGATGGAACAAGAAAGAGAGAGAGAGATGAAGAAATCAAGTAGCATAACAATAGCTCAAGATATGGTAAAGAGGAAGTGAGGAGAGGGATCTATTTATACTTGGAAAGACAAACTCACCTCTCTTGGATTAATGCCAAGTGTCCACCACCAAGCATAAGAGGAGATCCCAAGGGTAGGGCGCACCATCTAGGGTTTCAAAAAGTGAATCTAGGGTGTGGGCGAGTGGTAGGGTGTTGGGATCACACAAAAGGGTAGTGGGAGGCTAGGGATGTGTGCCAAGTGAGAGGAGAGATCCCAAAAATATTTTAAAATATTTTTCTAGATTTTTCCAAGGAGAGGGGGGCGTAACTCCTCAAGGAGGGCACACCACTTGGGGGAGAGGGAAAGAATGGAGGGCAATGAATGCTAGGAGGGGAGTGGAGGTGAGTTAAGAGGTGACGTGGGGGGTCAAGAAGGGAAAACCATCAAGTGGAGGGGCCCTCACAACTTCAAAACACAAGGTGCCACGTCTTACTTAGCAAGGGGGGTGTAACTTCCCCTAGGGGGCGTCACTTTTTGAGTGGGGAGAGTGGGTGAGGAGTGTGGAAAGGTTAGGAAAGGTTGGGATGGGTAGGCTTAGGCTAGGAGTCATCTCTCTATCTTTATCCACCTTAACATCATCCTTTTAACTCATTATAACATTTTTTACATTTTTGCTATGTCAAGACTTGGCAATTAAAATTGCTGTTTTTGACTGACTAACACTCCGAGTGGACAAACCCATAGCAGAAGTTGTCCGACTGAGCTGAAACTTGGTCCATGGGTGTAGGGGGTGCTATTCCATTTCTTTTAAGCACAAATACCCCTATCAAAAACCCAAAGACCTAGTTTTTACAATTTTTGCTCAAAAATAATTAATTAATTAAATAATTAAACCTCCAAACTTAGGGAAATTTAATTAAAAATCAATTAATTAAAAAAAAGTAATCTAGACTCAAAGGAATTCCGCAAAACTTTCTAAGATGTCTTGCATGGTCATTTACATCATTTCCTAACAATAGTTACCAGGAGATAAGCCCATTAGAACGTTGTTCACCACTTTGGAGGAATTATTGCAAGTGTGAGGGAAAAACTCAAGGGAAATTAACAAGGCTGAAAAGCCCAATTAATAACCTGAGGATAAAAAACCCTCGGTGAAAGGAACTCTCCCAATGAACCGATCCCAAGGTAACTGACCTAACTATGACCCATGCAGACCTACTACATTATTGACCCACGCAGGGGTGCGGAAATTCTAGTTACAAAAAGAAGTGTTGGGGCTAAAAATGCCCTGTAGAACCAAAAAGTCTTCGTCAAATGAGCATCTGATGATGCATCTCTTCCTGGCACATGGAGTTGACCCCCTAGTTGGAGAGTGGCGGTCAACAGGACCAATTAGGTGTTTTATCGCTAACTTATAAGGATAACTAAAGAGGCGATGTCTCGAGGCCCTCAGATTATAGAATGCCTGCTTGGACATTATGCTTTTGACCATGTTTCACCTTGGTGAGTGTCATAGATTTTCTAGTAAGTGGCCAACCTTTGGGGAAGGTTTGCAACTAGGGGTCCTACTTGAGGGTTTTGATCTATCAAATAGGACTTTTATGACACCCCTCCCATACCTAAACTTGGTCAATTGTATAGGGTCTTGGGGCATTTGTTTAATTTGATAAGGTAGTTTTGATGCACATGTTTAGGTTCCTTGCTTATTAGATGCGGTTTACACTGTAATGCCCCCACTTTGGGACATCATTATATTACAGAGTGTTATGATGACCAGAGTAGCCAGATGGAGGTTATAGCGAGTACAGGGGCTATTGAGGGGTTTTTTGGGGTCTATCTTGCATCGCTCATCTTATTTCATCATCATGATCCATTCCACACAACTTGGCTTTGGTTCCGTTGCATTCCGACGATTTCCGTAATTTTGAGTTATTTTGGGCTATATGTTAATTAAATTCACTAAGGAGGTCATATTGGGCATAATACTTGGAGGAACCTCTTAGTGTAATAACTCATTGGAATGGGGAGGAATAACACTTCAGGATAGGATGATGAGACGTGACTTTTAGTGGTCAGGGAAGCCACAAGGAGGGATAAACTACTTTTTAGAGGAAAAATGGTTAATTAATTAATTAAAATGATTTGATTAATTAATTAATAGTTAAATAAAGTAAAAGTCACCTGGAGAGACAAGGTGAGCAGGGAGGATAAAAGAGAGACATGGGCCTCTATTCTTTGATTATGTTGATTATCATTTGATATATGTCTTCTTGCTAGTGAGCCCATGCACTTGGGGGTTTTGAGGGTTTTGACTTAACAAACCCTAGAGATCAACTCGGTGGTGAAAGATCCCACCTATCTTGATCCAAGCTTGGTCACGGAGGTGAAAGATTTCTCTCTCACCATTCTACATCAGATCTACTTAGTTACAGGTGGTTTCTACATCAGTCATAGGTTCAGAGAAAGCTAGGGTTCAACACTTGGGGCATTCCAGCAGGAGGGCGCACCACCTTGAGGAGAATAGCTCGATCTGGGCAGAGGAGAAAGATTCTGAGGAAAAGGACTTTTGGGTATTCTTTGTAGGGCCTAGGGTGCCTTTCCTAGCCCTTTTCGGAGGAGGTTTCCCTGTCAGATTATTTCTTGGAGTTTGGCACAAGTGGAGAGCAGGAGGGCACACTGCAGATTGAGGATTCAGTCATTTGGTGGGTCAGATCTTCATCATTCACCAAGACTTTACCATGGGGTTTCTAGTGGCCTGATCTACAGTTTGGCATCTTTCTTAGAGGGTTTGGAGGCCATCTCCATAGAGGTCGAATTCTTGGTCTTCTACAGCTAGGAGGGCGCACTGCAGATAGAGGATTCAGTCATTTGGGGGTCAGATCTCCATCGTTAAGCATGAGACTCTACCAGGGGGTTTCCAGTGGCCCGATCTACAGTTTGGCATCTCTCCTAGAGGGTTTGGAGGCCATCTTCATGGAGGCCGAATTCTTGGTCAGCCTACAGCCAGGAGGGGCGCATTATGCAGAGAGATGACACCACATGACAGCTAGGGATTGAGTTGGATCGTTTGGGTTCTTTGGTCTACAATTTGGAGAGGCTTTTGGAAGCTCGAATCTTCATCTACCTTGTATCTCAGATGCTTTATCAGCCATATACTTTATTCTCATATATGTATTCCAGATCTGCACCATTTTGTATGAGGTCAAAGATCCATTATTAATAAATCATATCTGAGGTATTTATGGTTATTACTTATGTTGTTGATCTTGTATCTTGTTGAGTATACTCCATTGTTGCATTGCTATCATTTACTTGCTACAAACACACAAAGAACAACCTTTATAACCCTTAGCACAACTCATGAGACTTAAGTTTGCAAAGTGTTTGACGAAATGCCACAACCAGAAAACACATAAAAATCAATGAAAACGAAATGTTCTTGGCATCTTGGCTTGGGAACATTACAGTGGTATCAGAGCGTTGATCCTCCCAGCCAGTGGGGATTAGCGCAAACATCAGTGCCTAGAGTCCTGCCAGCCTGAGGGATCTTCCATAAGGAAAGATGGAGTCTAGACTTTGCTAGAGAGACTGTATGTTGTGAAAGGGAATATTGCGCCCTTAGTGAGAGATTTAGGGCTCAAGTAACACTCCAACAATTACTACATCTATAAAAAATCCTAGGTGGAGCAAAGATGAGGTCAGAGAGTGGGTCAACATAGTAGAGAAAAACAGAGCCAGGGCAGCTAGATGGAGGAAAGCACTGATTAACCCTACACCCATTAGGAGTAGACAACGTTGCTACAGTTGAAAGTGCCTTGGGAACTAGATCATAGATGTAGGGGTAAAGGTAAGAGACACATTATTGAGGTGCACTATGACAGTGAGGATGAGGAGATGAATGGGGATGCAACTATAGATTCATATTTAGAACAGTTCGAGGAGGCTAGTGACTCTTGTGCACTTGTGGAGGATAGTGACCCTTGCGCACTGGAGGGACAGTTGGATGGACAGGATGATAACACCTGTGCTTTATCAGTCATTTCACATAGTGTTGATGACCTTACACTTCAACAGATAGGTGACACTAGTGAAGATTCACACTTGTTAGCACCTAGACATAATGAGCTTCCTACGGTGACTGTGACATAGTTGGCACCTTCTTAGACACCTATGATAGCCATGGCACATGAGGATATCAGTGGCATTGCTGATATAGTGGTGGAGCCCTGCGTGAGGATTGCACACCTGGGACAGGTGGACCTGCATGAGAGATATGACGTGGAGACAATGGACTTTACACATACCTATCGGTATGAGGAGAGTGAGTCACCTCTTTTGGAGATTCCATTGTTTGATCAGGCTGCAAAGACTGACAGTTTGGTGGGACACTTGCTTCCAGGACCGATCTGGAGTGATGAGGATGTACCCCTTATTGGTCAAGATGACCATAGCATGTGTCTGGACACATCTGTATGGGATCCAGGCGCAGATGATAATAGCAGGGTGAGTGCACAGGAGGATACAACTGCCCATACAGGATACAGGGTGATTCAGATGGGGTAGCAGTTGGTGATGGTGTGTAGTGGCATACAGGAGGACCCAGTGGCACAAAGGACAGTGAGCATTTCAGTACCTTACCTTTTGGCGGAGAGTGTTGTTGGGGATTCCATGGTTGACACTAGCAGTGAGGGGCATGAGGTAGCACCTCAACAGGACTGTGATCAGGAGTCACAATACATGGCAGGACAGTTGAGGGTCAGTGAGGACATGATCATGGCAGCCACTAGACGCATCAATGACACACATGCATTTGTGCCAGATCATTGTTGGAGGGCATTGATGGCACACGATAGTTCAGAGGGGGGATTTGCCATGGATGACTTTCATACTCTCAGGGAGAGAGTGTCTATGATGAGGGCAGACTACCAACAGTTGTTGATGGACAGGGACTACCAATTGGAGGTTGGCGAGTTGTATCACAGGGCCCTGAGGGAGCAGGGGTTGGAGGTGAACCGACTCACTCATGAGTTGGTGAGCACACGAGGATTCTTGAATGGCACACATACAACCCTTCAAGAATCAGAGTCTAGATTGGAGGAGCTCATTGAGGACACTGGTCAAAGATACACCATATCTATCTCGACAGATAGACATATATGTCCCTCAGTTATATTGCCGGAGGATGTTCAGGTGTCATAGGGGCCACCATTCATGGATAGTTCTGAGACAGTCGGTCATACACATACACATGAGGATTCTAGAGCCAGGGGCAGTTACGAGGACACTTTCGTTTGTGTTCTAGGATTGGTTGATATCCACTCAAAGGATGATTCGACAGTACACCTTGGACATATGATGATGAGAGAGATGTACAGTGTGATTCAGGTGGACACATTGGATTGTAAGGAGGAGACACACTTAGTAGAGCATGGAGATCCCTCTCCTTTGCAACAACACATACTTCTAAGAGATCACCTTCACAGTATCAGTAGATGCATGAGCGATGATGGATGGAGAGTGGTTGACCAACAATTTGAGCAGTTACCCCCCGTTGTACCTGTTGATTGGGATTCAATGATGATTACATGCGAGTATTTACCATGGACATCGGTGGATGAGCTTTTAGTGGAATCCTTGGGATTAACCATAGCATATGATACTTTCCAGTCCTACAGACAGTTACAGATGTTTCTGTTAGCCTTTCCCGACACTTTCATCATCGACAATAGCATCAAGGGAGATAGACAGTGGCAGAGGACATGGAGAGTTGGTAGGCCGAGACCCCCCGACAGGAGAGTCTATATTGCACACACCAACAATGGGGTGGATCATCAGACGCTGACAGTTGAGACCTTGTGCGTGATGGTGAGCATCTTAGGCCATGGGATAGCAGACATCTCAGAGGGCGACACAGATCCAGATTCTCATGGAGATGAGCATGGAGGGCTTTCGACAGTTAGCACTATGACACAGGAGCAGTTAGGGGGAATTGGAAGTGATTAACTTCCAAGTTTTCCATGGGATCCAGGAGTAGATTTGGTTAGTAGGTTGTTTCACCTTATGATGGACCAGGTTGCGCCAGAGAGCCACATACTTCACTCTGTGTTGGTTTTGAGAGGGCTTGCAGGGGCCTGTCCTATGGAGCGAGATAGTTTCTCCTTTTTGATATTCATGATCGAGTATGGAGATGGTTGGATAGATATTACTTTCACAAAGTTACTTTTGTCGATGCAGCTTCTGTACAGTAGGTCCAGTTCCCACAGGTATTCTGGCTTGAGGATCCAGGAGTGGGGGATCAGAGTATGTATACGGTGAGTAGACAATCATGATCAAAGTAGTGCAGCGCCGACGTGGTGATCTTTGGCAGAGACTAGCATGGGACCCTGGAATTGCAGGGCTGAGCATTGCATTGATTGATGGCGGTGAGTGGACCCTTGCAGGGGAAAGTTATTTTGACCTTCCATTGAGATTCAGTATTGAGGAGAGCACGTCACTTGAGGGTGATTCATTGAGGTCTTGCAGTACCACACTATGGCAACAACATGTGCAGTTGGAGACTGTGTTGGTCTTGTTATGGACTTGGAGGATGGACTCATTCCAGGTTGAGGCCATGTGTCATTTGCAGGAGACTCATGGTGTTGATGTGTTTCAGGATTAAGCTTCACAAGGTATTGCAGTTCACGTCCTGATATGGGACCCAGGGGATAGAGTGCGTGATAGTTCAGCTTTGGATGGAGCTTACTGTGTGTCCCACAGGTGGACATGGGACCTCGATATTATATATGGATTGATTTAGTTATTGCTTGAGGACAAGTGATATTCTAGCAGGAAGGACTGTAATGTCCCCACTTTGGGACATCATTATATTACAGAGTGTTATGATGACGAGAGTAGTCAGATGGAGGTTATAGCCAGTACAGGGGCTATTGAGGGGTTTTTTGGGGTCCAGCTTGCATCGCTCATCTTATTTCATCATCGTGATCCATTTCTCACAACTTGACTTTGGTTCCGTTGCATTCCGACGATTTCTGTAATTTTGAGTTATTTTGAGCTATATGTTAATTAAATTCACTAAGGAGGTCATATTGGGCATAATACTTGGAGGAACCTCTTAGTGTAATAGCTCATTGGAATCGAGAGGAATAGCATTTTAGGATAGGATGATGAGATGTGACTTTCAGTGGCCAAGGAAGCCACAAGGAGGGATAAACTACTTTTAGAGGAAAAATGGTTAATTAATTAATTAAAGTGATTTAATTAATTAATTAATAATTAAATAAAGTAAAAGTCACTTGGAGAGACAAGGTGAGAAGGGAGGATAAAAGAGAGACAAGGGCCTCTATTATCTCATTATGTTGATTATCATTTGATATCTGGCTTCTTGCTAGTGAGCCCATGCACTTGGGGTTTTTAAGGGTTTTGACTTAACAAACCCTAGAGGTCAACTCGGTGGTGAAAGATCCCACCTATCTTTATCTAAGCTTGGTCACAGAGGTGAAAGATTCCTCCCTCACCATTCTACATTAGATCTACTCAGTTACAGGTGGTTTCTACATCAGTCACAGGTTCAGAGAAAGCTAGGGCGCAACACTTGGGGCATTCCAGTAGGCGGGCGCACCACCTTGAGGAGAATAGCTCGATCTAGGCAGAGGAGAAAGATTCCGAGGAAAAGGACTTTTGGGTATTCTTTGTAGGGCCTAGGGCGCCTTTCCTAGCCCTTTCCTAAGGAGGTTTCTCTGTCAGATTATTTCTTGGAGTTTGGCACATGTGGAGAGCAGGAGGGCGCACTGCAGATTGAGGATTCAGTCATTTGGTGGGTCAAATCTTCATCATTCATCCCGAGACTTTACTAGGGCGTTTCTAGTGGCCCGATCTACAGTTTGGCATCTTTCTTAGAGGGTTTGGAGGCCATCTCCATAGAGGCTGAATTCTTGGTCTTCTACAGCTAGGAGGGCACACTGCAGATAGAGGATTCAGTCATCTGGGGGGTCAGATCTCCATCATTAAGCCCGAGACTCTACCAGGGGGTTTCCAGTGGCCCAATCTACGGTTTGGCATCTCTCCTAGAGGGTTTGGAGGCCATCTTCATAGAGGCCGAATTCTTGTTCAGCGTACAACTAGGAGGGGTGCATTATGCAGAGAGATGACACCACATGACAGCTAGGGATTGAGTTGGATCGTCTGGGTTCTTTGGTCTATAGCTTGTAGAGGCTTTTGGAAGCTTGGATCTTCATCTACCTTGTAAATCAAATGCTTTATCAGTCATATACTTTATTCTCATATATGTTTTCCAAATCAACAACATTTTGTATGAGGTCAAAGATCCATTATTAATAAATCAGATCTGAGGTATTTATGGTTATTACTTATGTTGTTGATCTTGTATCTTGTTGAGTATACTCCATTGTTGCATTGCTATCATTTACTTGCTGCAAATACACAAAGAACAACCTTTATAACCCTTAGCGCAACTCATGAGACTTAAGTTTGCAAAGTGTTTGACGAAATGCCACAACCAAAAAACACATAAAAATCAATGAAAACGAAATGTTCTTGGCATCTTGGCTTGTGAACATTACATACACTTGTCATGATATCTTTGAATTGAGATCTTTGGAGGGCGTATCGTTTTGTTTTGCAGGACCCTGCTTGGTGGCCAGTTTTGGGAGAACAAGCCTAGCTTGGGCTTCCATGGGGCAAGAAACCCATGTGTTAGATGCTATAGGCCCGCACACCGGATCACAAAACGTGCCTTTGGAGGCTTTCATGGCATCATGGAGGACCTAACCTAGCCCCTACCACCTAAACGTTTTGTTTGAAGAGGGAAAAATGTCACTTTCTCGAGGTTTGATGTTATAAGTGGGTTAGGGTTTGGTGGTGATAGAGTTGCTCATTGACACTTGGCATCAATTGATGAAGAGAGCACGTTGACTTGAGGGAGAAGGCCATAGTGCATGAAGAAAGGGCCTTTGGAGGCCAAACATTCCATCCCCAACCTCAACGACTTGTCACACATGCCAAAATGTTCCCTAAAGGGGTGACATCATCTTACTTTTAGGGTTTCTAATGTGCAAAAGTCAATTTTAAATGAATTATTTAGTATTATTTGTGTAAAGGGGCAAGATTAGGGTCGTTAACCCCTATCTTGTGTTTTACCCTAAAATTAAGTGGACAAATTGTGTTAAGACTCTTTGTATAAATAAAGATCATGTGAATCTCTTTTCATAACATAACTCTCCCATTGTGAGAAGTACTTGGCTGAAATTTTCGCTATTCTTGGGCATTATGGTGTTTCTCTCTTGTGCAAATGTTTTATGGTGCGATCTTTTGGTGAATGGATGAGGAGTGATGCGCACCTCTTGGATGATTGTTCTCTTGATGCTTATGGTGAATTTGCTTGGTGAAACTAGGGTTTGATCTCTCTCTCTTGGAATTGGTAAGGAAAAATATGCATTGTTAATTATTTCTTGCTATTTCTTGGTTATGGTTGTTTGAAACCCTAGGAGGAGTATGTTGGATACGCCCTCCATTAAGCTTCATCTAATTTGCTAAAGTTTACAAGTTATTTTGCAAGGGTTGCTAGGAGGAATACGAGTGTGTATACCCTCTTAGATTTACCCCATGTTTGATTAGCATACCCTAGGAAGTAAAATGGCTTACACCCCTAGGGTCTTTGTTGATCTAACTCTTTATTTTAAGACTCCATTTACCCAATTTTAAAGGCACTAATCTGAATATTTTGCATTGGAGAAATAAAGTGCATTGGGAAACGTGAATTTTTGTCATTTCAACTTTTTCAATTTGGGTTTTGTTCCTTGTGCCTAGAGCACCTTTTAGCCACTAGGGCATCCCTTCTAAAAGGGTTTTGCTTGTGGTTGTTATAAACTTTCGTCTTCAGCCATTAGGGCTGCAAAAAACCTAACACTCTTTCACTTATAACTTGCTTTTCAGCTGTCAGAATTAACTAAGAGTTTGCCACCTTTATCTACTTAGTCTAGTGCAACTTTTGGGTGGATTCTTTGTGAGTTTTGTGTTGGACAACTGAGAGGGGGGGGGTGAATCAATTGTTACTGTGCTTATTTTAAACTCACATCATTTAATGATAGTCACAATAATGCAGGGAAGTAAGCAATAGAACATTCAACATCAGTCACACATATGAGATACACAGAGACAGATATTTTCTGAGGAAACCCATACAGGGTAAAAACCTTTTCTTCTTTATATGATAAGTAATCTTTACATTCTTTACATTATCATACATATGAGCACCAACTCATAATGAGGCTACAACCTCTGTTTTGCAAGCAACAACTTGCTGAGAGCACCAACTCTCTGTTTTCTCTAGCACCTACTAGAAGGAAGCACCAACTCCCTGGTTTCTCTAGCAACCACTAGAAGGAAGCACCAACTCCCTGAGTGTTCCAGCACCATCTGGATGGAAGCACCAAATTCCTAAGTGTTCCAGCATCAACTGGATGGAAGCACCAACTTCCAGTCACACAGGCACCAACCTGTATAACGAAGAACAATAGTTCTCCCTTGCACCACCCTGCCACCCTGGCTTCTCTGACTACAACCAGGTGGAAGCTACAACCTCCCTGTGTTCAAGCACCCACTTGAACCTCTGAGGACAACAGTCCTCCCTAGCACCTCCCAACCACCCTGAAATATAAAGTTAGCTATATATATAAGTTTATCACAGTGATACCATATTTATCATTGGCTTACCAGGCTTATCACTGTTCTGCTATGCTGATTTGTTCTTCTGTATCAGTGTCTCTCTGTCTGCATCTTCTTGTGATTTCTGATCTTCTGTTTTTCTCTACAAGAGCACCCCAGCCTTCCTTTAGTGTCTCACTGTCTTGCTGCACACCTCCTTGCGCTTTCTGTGCTACTGCCTTTTATGCTCTGTGTGCCCTTTGCATTCAATGCACCGTTCCTCTTCTCTATATTCCAGCTGCTGCACACTCCTTCTACACTCCTGAATCCCTCTTGACAACAACAACCTCCATCTCTTCTTTGTTCAACATACTTATACTCTCTGTGCACTTTGTGCATGCTATCTCACCATGCTTCTGCATGCTTTCCCCATGTCGAGTGCTCTGCCTGATCATCATTGCAACTCTTCAGCTTCTCTGGCGGTTCAACCCACGCGTCCATCATCATTGGGTGTTATGCTGAGATTCCTTGGCCTGTCTGGCAGTTGAGACTCTTCGTCTTCTTCATCATAGTCGAGCTCATCCCCTCTGTTGTAGTTACATGCTTCAACGCTCTTCCATCTGTCAATCGCCTCTATGAACAATCTTCATTCCATTGGCATATGCCTTGAGACTCTTCAGTTCCTCTGGCAATCACACTGAAGTCTCTTCGAGTCCTCTGGCAGAAACCATCAGTGATTTCTAGCAGTTACAAAGCAAACCTTGAAATGGAGCCTAGCTATGCTAACTCCTTCCACTTACGTGACCACCGGCTACATCGATATTTCGGCATTTTGGCATTCGACCTTTCGGTATTCCTGTGGTGAAGAGTTATCTTGACACTCATTGTTGCGATCCCCGAAACTCCGAAAAACAAGGAGCTTAGCTGGACTAGCTTCGATCATTTCGACATTTCGCTTTTCGCCACTTCGCAATTTCGCATGTCGCGAGTTCCTGTTGCGAGGCATCTCGACTCTCCAAGTCGCGATCCCCGAAACTCCGAAAAAGGAGCTTAACTCTTCGAGCTCTTCTCTACAACTCTTTGACGATGTGACCATCGACTGTGACCACAACCTTATTCAAAAACTGCATTTCACAATTTCGCGTTTCGACACTTCGAGACTCCTATGATGAAGAGTCTCGGGTCTTGATCCCTCCATCTCCCGATATCCGAAACTGTCCTCCTGCTTTCGGGATTTCGACGTTTCGCATTTCGCGATTCCGAGACTCCTGATGATGAAGAGTCTTGACTCTTCCAACTCCCGGTATCCGAAACTGTCCTCCTTCTTCCGAGATTTCGGTGTTTCGCATTTCGCGATTCCGGGACTCCTGATGATGAAGAGTCTTGACTGTTCCAACTCCCGGTATTCGAAACTCCGAAATGGAGTTATTTCCCGGTTTGCGAAACTCTTTGTTTATGTGCCTATTTCGGGATTTCAGCGTTTCGCATTTCGCCGTTTCGGCATTTCAACACTCCTGTGGTGAAGTGTTTTAACACTTCAACTCCCGGTATCCGGGACTCCGAAATGGAGTTATTTCCCGGTCTGCAAAAGTCTTGTTGATGTGCCTCTTTCGGGATTTCGGGATTCCAGATTTCGCAACTCCGGGATTCCTTTGATGAAGAGTCTCGACTCTTGACTCTTCCAACTCCCGGTATCTGGAACTCCGAAATGGAGTCTTTGACATGCTCTGATCTTTCGCCTTTCGAGATTTCGGGGTTCTCTACTTCAAAGGTTAATGTTCCTTTGATCTTTGATTTCCCAGTTTGCGAAACTCCAAAATGGGGTCTTTGTGGTGCTCTGATCTTTCGCCACGCGTCCGTCCCTGATCAATTCTCGATCCAACGGCTCAGATCATTTCGCCATTTCGCATTTCGCGATTTGGAAGTGTTGCCGTCCTAATGCACACTTGCTAGCGTGAGCTAAGTCCTGCTCACTTAGTGTGCCCTCGGAGACACAATGTCTAGGTTCCAAGTCCACACTGTCACCTTGACTGGAACCTCTTCCTTCTAGGCTTACTCCTAGGGAAGCCAAGGGGGGTTGTCCCTAGTTACTAAGTTAATTTTAGAGTTAAGTGTTCTAGGAGTTAGTTTTATTTCGTTATAGGCCAAAGGGGAAAGCTAGCCTATGATGACAAGCAACAATGCAAGTGCAAGTCTAAGTCTAAATGAAAAGCAGCCCTTTCCCTAAGTCAACTAAGGACTAGAGCCTAAGGTTGGGCAATGGGGTCAACTATGTTTGAGGGTTGTTCAATTACAAAGGTTTACAAGTTGAAAGAATTATGCTACCCACAAACCCCAAAGTTAGAATTACTTACAAATGATACAAAGTTATACAAAGATTAAACCATATACAAAAGATACAACAAGATATACAATAGACACAAGAAATGTAAGTGTTCACAATTTGCCAAGCAT
>JZKD02S1674426.1:497258-517417 GCA_000966675.3 Picea glauca | reverse complement strand
GACCTGAACAACATTCTCCACCCCCACCTCCATAACAACCTCATCTAATAGCTCAAACAACAAGTTTGCATCTTTGACCCTATCAAATGCATCAACTGATCTCAAAAACATGGTTACTAGTGGGCAAGAGACAAGGAAATTTATGATAGTACGGTTCTTTCCATCACTCCATCCATCTGACATGATGGTACATCCTGTTTTGGCCCATGATACTTTGAAATCTCTCAAGTATTGTTCAATGGATTCGACCTCTTTTTGCAAAAGAGATCCCTCAAATCATGCACACTAGGGCCTTTGAAGCCCCTCCCACAAGCAATAATGGAATCCCACATAGGTTGGTAATATGGTGAGTGGGCAACATTGAAGGGGATATCAACATGATACCACCATCTAGCTATGTACTCATAAGCAATCTCTCTATATTGTTTCTTCCAATGGTCATCTAAGGTGGGCTGATATTGAGTGGGTTGAACATGAACTTGAGAAACATTGGCATTGTCAGAGCCAGAAGTGGGGGGAGGTGTGAAATAGCTTTGGATGCTATTCCTCTTTTTACTTTTAGGCAGATTCATGGTATTTTCACTATCAAGGGGAGGAGGAACATAATGAAAGGGGTCTCTATGTCTAACACCAGTAGAATGAAGAGATGGAGAGTCCTCATAATCAAAAGTGGGGTTGGCTGCCCTCTTCCTCCCTATTTTAGCCTGTATAGCTTTTTCCCTAGCCTTACCAACTTGGTAGTCATTAAGTACTTTTTGCATCTCTTCTCTAATATGCCCAATAACATCCAATGGTGCCCCACATGATTTAACTTGGCCTTTAACACCAACCAAGTGTTCTTTCAACCTACGAATGCCCCCCCCCTGATGCATTTTTGACAATACTTGCAATACATTAGACCTTCAATCACCTCGACATGAACCCATGCAACATCTTTAATTTTTAAGGCCATTGTAAATTTGTAAATGCAAACTCAAAGGCTAAATCAAAGGTGGAATTTGCACAATGCAAGCAATCTGAAAATGCAAAGAAGGAACCTTGTATTAGACTCTTACAAGTTTCAAACTTTCAAACATTCAACAATCAAGATTCAACTTTCAAGATGGAAAAAAAATGAGTGGAAATTGTTCAACATACCTCTAGAGTCTCCTCCATATTCCTCCAAACTTGAAGATGAACTATAGCCTCCTAGTTGAGATGCCAAATCGACCACAAACTGCGCAAAACACTTGCCCAATATGCTCCTCAAGAATCAATGCTGCTCCAAAATCCAAAAGCTCCCAAATGCTCCCAAATGATGAATGAGAGGTGTGAGGCTCTTAGAGGGGGCTGTTGTGTCTTTATAGCATGCTGTTAGGGTTTAGGGGGGTAAGGGGTTTTAAAAAACTCCCAAAAATTTAACTTTTGGGATCCGCGGGCGTCCTTGAGAAAAACCGAACCGAACCGGTCGGTTTATGACGGAACCGACCGATTTGGTACCGAACAGTCCGGTTCGGTTTTTCTCCTGGTTCGAACCGGTCCGTCTTCTAACCGATCAAACCGGTTGGTTCCGGTTCCGGTTTGATGGTTTTTAAAACACTAGTTAAAACATATGTAAGTACATACCTCTGATAGTATTTGTTAGCGATAATTCTTGTCTTGGGCTCGAGAGCATCTAGGTCCGCACATTGCACAGGAAGCGCCCAAGCGCAGCACGAGAGAATCCTTTTTTCAGTGACGCGTCAAGCGAGCAGGCGAAGTTTTGCTGTCGGCGGTCGAGATCCACCTACAGATTTTATCGACGGTCATCAGGTTTTCGGGGCTACCAGGTTGCCCGAAATTTAGCACAAGGGACAACTCCCATATTTCAAGACAAATCTGGGTCGTCCGATCCAATTGGGACAGTTGGCTGCCAGTCGGCATATCGGGGATCGGGGTTTCGGGAGTCAAGGAGGTGTCCGTTCATTGCAATTGAAGTCACCGATCGGTGAAACGCCGAAAGCACCTTTGGCGCCGAGCCCACAGTCTTAGCCCCAAGTCATATCAAGCAAGCCTGTAAAGGGGGACAACCCCTTTTATAATAGCGCTTACTATCTAGGTCGTCCATCTGAAGGATGCACGACACGCATCTATGCCATGTCGGTATTTGGGAGTTCGAGCTATAGGCACTCCTCGACATTTCACATTTCGAAACCCCGAACCCCGAAATGCCGAAAGCACCCAGACTTAGGCCCATGGTTCGGGTGCCCGGTCACATAGGAGTAGGACTAAAGGAGGGGCACTAATGTCTCAGACCCGGGCCCGCAATATTGCCAAATTAGTTCAGAACCGTCAGATCAGTGGGGGAACGCGTGGCGACTATTAGGCCTTCCCGACATTCCGCCCATCGGGATTTTGAAGGGGGAAAGACCTGCTCTTTCTCATCCATGAACCCCGAAATGCCGAAAGCACTCTGGAAAATAGGTGTGAGGTCACGGCCCGTGGTCACTCGAGGGAGTAGAAGGGGCTGTACCGAAAAGGCCAAAAGCGCTAAGATGAGTTTCAGAAGGGGGGCACTGTGTCTCCGGATGTTGGTTCGATGTGATCTAAATCCCGATGCCTGCTTGGGATAAATGAGATAAGAGATCAGGTGGTTGAAGCCTTGCTTCACTCATTAATTACAAGGAATGAACGTCCTGGCTGGAAGGTCTACCCGAGATGGTCATCTATACTGGTTCTTTCCATGGAAGCCATGCCGAGTCCTTGACTCGCCAGGGAAGCTTGCACACGCTAATTCAACATTTAAGGGCTCAGCTAACCCCTGGCGCGAGCCATGAAGAATTAAGGTGGCATATGACAGGAGAAGTGCAGGTCGGATTTGATTGAGGAGACACCATGCATTGAAAGCCCTGAGACGCCGCTGCTAAGCGGATTTTTCTGAGTATATAGGCTCAGTCTTTGTATTTTGTAAAGGATGGATTGTAGAGTAAAGCTCCCGACTGTAAAGTTTTAACAACCACTCTGGTTTCCTAGTTGTGTGTTTGTATCTGAGATTTTTTGGTTTATGACAAACAGTTTCCTTACTTCGTCTATGTTTTTGTCTCATACCAGAGAGTTCATGATCGAATGATTCGCATGAATTGTTACAGTTATGTTATGATAAAGGATTTGTCGTTGCATTATTGTATTCCCTGGTCTTCTGTGTTTGAATATAAGAGGGTCTTGTGTTTGGGCACTTTCTTCTCCAGTCTGTTAGGAACCTGATGTTTATGATAGACTCTCGCACTCTTCTCATACAAGTCTTCCCCCCTGCTCACCCTTATTACAACTCATTGTTTGAAGTTTATCTAAGACCTCACTTGCCCATGCATGCCTGGCCTGGTTTCAGAGTTGAGACGATATTGTTTTGAGTTTACTTCCATCTGATCATCCCTTTATAAACAAATCGTGACATTAACTGATGGGCGTCGGGCTCTGCTCCTGCTGCAATCCAGGGGTGACTTCCGTCGCCAACAGTATCGACGGGTGGTGGTACCATCCGGTAGCAACGATGATAGGTAACAAACCTTCAAAACTTCAGAGGTGTTTCAACTTTAAGGTTGGCCAACACTTTACAAAATCTTTCACTGCAACTGGAACTACAGCTGTAACTACAACTTATATTGCAACTGGTACTTTAACTATAACTTAGGGTTTTATGAGGAAACCCTAATTTTTCAAACTTCAAAATATGAAATTCTGATCTAGGGACTAGATGCGCTGGGCTGAGGCGGGTTTGTTGGAGCTGTTAGATTTCAAAAATTTCAACTTTTGCCCCTTGAAACTTGACCTGCGGAAATCTGGACTGGTACTTCTGGTACTGGTTCTGGTTTACTGGTTTTCTAGTGCTTCTGGTTTTCTGGTACCGATCAAAACTAGGGTTTGAGTTTCCGGAGTATCTGACCACTAAAAATGTGCGCTCAAGGTGCCAAAGAGTTCCCTAGGCTAGGACACACTTTTTTAGATGGCTTTTAGGCTGATATTCCTCTTCAACAAAAGCCCTAATTTTCTTGTACGACAACAATGACATTTTTCTTTATCTAGTGAAAGATGCTCTCTTCAGCTTAGCTTTGATACCATGTTAAGTTTTGACCTATTATTAGGTTTCTCTTCAATTTACTAGATAACAATAGCATAGGTAGGATCACTGAGAGAAACACAATCACACGATACACAACATTTATCCTGGGAAACGCTCACGGGGGAGAACACCCAACAAAAACTTCCTTAATATAGATAGCCAATACAATGCCAAGACAATAAACCAAAACACTAGAGAATATCCAACACTGAGCAATGCGCCTCTCTCTTCCTTTTTCTCCCAACTGCAGCTACCAAACTTGTGCACTTAATGAGTGAATGAGTGAGTGAGATAATGAGGCGCTAGCCTCCTTTATTTATACTAGTTGGCAGGCGCTGGAAAGGTGTCTCTTCACTGGGCAGGGCCGACTTGTTTTCTTAGTGGTTAAAACCACTTTAATTAGGCCTGGGGGCCAACTTCTTAATTTGCATAATACAATTAGGGTTTAACCAATCCACAAAAGGGGATTTGGTCAATTACAATGCTCGACATGATCAATCCATAAAAGGGGATTGATATAATGAATAATGACTCAATAATAAATAAAATACTTTTTGCAGTTACAATATTTCAACAGGAGCTATAGTAACGGTTGCAGAAGGCAACTTATTGGATGATCTCTGGTTTGAGAAATGAAGCAGTGTGACCGGAGTTTGTACAGATTGATAGTTCAACCAGTTATAGGAGACCTGCTCATTTACATTATAGAGCTCTTCCCGTTCTAAGGAAGATGGTGACAGGGCTTCCACAACTCCGTGCTGAGCATGATGGCATTTGCAGAGGTCGTGCTCTTGACACAAATGCCAAGGGATCTTTTTCGAGCAGTGACATCAGATCCAAGGGGATCTTGGACTTTGTGCGTTCATATTTGTGTGGGCCTATGACAGTTGCTTCCTTGAGTGGATCTGGTCCCATGAATGAGACAATGGTAGTGACTGTGACAGGTTGATTACAGTGACAGGTTGGACACTTCAGGATATTTGGGTGTCCTGGTTACATTCACGTACCCAAGGAGAAAAGGAAAAAGTTAGATCTCTCCGTCAGGTAGGGTACAATTATTGGGTACCGTGAATCGTCGAAGGCATATCATATCTGCATTCCAGGTTAGAGACAGATTGAGTGAGACACATGAGGAGATGGTGTCTTCTCCCCCTCACCCTTCAGTAGTTTAGAGGGAGCCAATTGAGCCTGTTGATCCAATTGATCTAGTACATCCTATTGATGTTCCTAGAGATATTGCAGTTGGTCGATAGAGGCCTGCCTGGGATCATTCAGACTCTGCAGGAGGTAGAGAGATATGCACTCCTCATGGTACTTTCAGAGAAAGTAAAAGACCTCAGAGATTCTCGAGCTATGGTGCAGCTTGAGAAAATGTTACAAGTGTGGGAGTGAGATCCACAATGGGGATCTACTCTTATTTATACAAGACCTAGCAAATCAAAAGGACATGTCTATTGGCACAATAGGGCCTATTGACCACCTTTTTCGACTAGGGGGTCAACTCCATGTACCATGAAGATTATGCACCTGATGGTGCTACCAAGTTGAAGACTTGTTGGTTCTACAAGGCAGTTTTGGCCTTCAACATGTATTTTTGTAATCAAAATTTCCGCTCCCCTGCATGGGATAATAATGTAATGGGTCTGCATGGATCATAGTTTATGTTGGTTGGCTAGGAATTTCTCATTAGAGGAGTCCCTTTCATCGAGTGTTTTTTTTCTTCAGGTTATTAATTTGGCCTAACCAGCCTTATTAATTTCCCTTGAGTTTTTCACTCCCACCATAAATCCTTCAAAGTGGTGAAAGACATTCTAATGGTTGAGCCCTATGGTGACTTGTGTCTAGGAATATTGTAAATGACCATGCTAGACATCTCCTAGAGTCTTGCGGAATTTCATCGAGTCTAAAGTATTTTTTTTTTAATTTTTTAAAATTACCTAGTTAATGGTAATTTTAATTAAATTTGATGTAAAAATGTAAAAACTAGGTCCTTGAGATTTTTGATAGGGGTATTTGTATTCAAAAGAAATGGAATGAGACCCCCTACACCCTTGGACCAAGTTTCAACTCAATTAGACAAGTTTTGCTAGGTTATTGTCCATGAGGAGTCCAAGTCAGTAAAAAACAACAAATAATTGGCTAAATTAAAAAAGCCAAAAATTGTAAAATGAGCAAAAAGGCTTGAGAGAGAGTGGGAAAGGTTTCCTAACCTTTTTCCTAAGTTGAAAAAGTAATTTTCCACTTAAAAGACCCCCCCTTGCTTAGCCAACAACTTAAAGTGGTGTTCCCTAGCTAATTGACATGTGGGAATTAAAATGTTTAAGTGAAAAAAACCACCTAAACCCTAAATTCACCTTCCTTGGTGTCTAACATAACGTTTGACCATAGGAAAATGTGTTTTCCCTCTTTGCACCTCACCCCCTCACTCACTTACCAAAACCCTAACTTACCAAAACCCTAAAAGTGACTCTTCCTTGACTTTTTCTATTTCTCTTGGATGTGTGACACTTGTAACTCATCCAAGAGGGATCACTCTTGGCTCCCAAGTATATATAAAGGCCCTCCCCTCCTCATTTCACATGATCTATCTCAGTGCAAGGCTAACCTACCCATTTCTCTCCTCTCTTCTCCATTCTCTCCCACTCTTCTCTCTCATTCTTCTTGCTCTCTCTTTCTTTTCTCAAGCTTGGGCAAGTATTTGTCCTAGCTTGCTTCTAATACATGAAATCTTTGGAGGATACATGGTGTGAAGAGTCTTCTTGGTGCCATATTGCTTAATGAGGTGATTTTGTTCTAGTTATTTCTTGCTTTCATTTGTTGTAGATCTAGAGTAGGGATCCGAAACAAAGTATTTTGGTTGGGTAGATCTTTTGGTAGTATTATCATAGATCTAGTGAGTATATCTTGTAGATTTAACAAAGTATTTTGTTTTATTACATGTATGTGCTCACCCCTTTCTCTTTTCTGTAGCATTGTTTCAAGAAATTTGCAGGTCACCTAAGGGTTTTGAAGATAGATTTCAGATCTGGAAATCTTCCTCATCATCCACATAAAACCTCTAATATTTTTTGTTCTGCTTTTCTGTTCATATTCCTCACAGTTTGATGTTTCCTTGTAGGCATAGGTCTACCAAGAGATGTTGCGGTTCTCATGCACTCTACAATGAGCACATGTCCCCAAGTAGGAGCCAAATGTTATCCCCATTTTGTGGATAATTAAGGAGATTATGTCTCGAGGCCCTTAGGTTACAGATATGGAGTGCTGAGAGACTACATGACCAATAGAACCCTTTGCACAGATGGAAAACCCACTCACCACCACATATGGTCACAGATTTGCATAAGGCCCAGAGGGGTTGATGTTGGGTAAAAGATAAAAGCCTTGTATAAACCTTCCAGATGCTTCGCCCAGGGATCACCCAAGAAAGCAATGAAACACTTATCTTTGAGTAAAGGGGACCCACAATATAATAAAGAACGCTTAAAAAGTTAGTTGAAGGATAAGAGGTCTCATCACGAGCCGACCTATCACGTCCATGAATATCTAGTGGCATGATATTGTCATCATATGGTCACCAAACCAGGGCAATGGCTCTCAGTTGCATGGCGGAGAGAAAGGGGGCTCATCACGAGCCAACCTTCTAATTTCCACTAGGTGTTTGTGGGTGACATTGCCATCATCTAGTCATCACGTCAGGGCAGTGACCTTCAACCTCTCCTTATACTATATTGAAAGAAAAAAAAGAAAGAAAGATAAAAGGAAATGGATGGGCTTGGAAAAAGTGCATTGTGGATGAAGGTACCACAGACCCTCTACAAAGACACCCATGAATGAGACACTACGACCCCTTGTATGTCATGAGCCCTATGCCCATTGAGTCTTGATCCCAACCACTTCATCGACTTTACATGGCTTAGAGAGGGATCTCTTGGAAACTCTCCTTGACCTAGGGAAAGATCTACCCAATAGGACACCTGGTCAATCCTACTATATTCAAGTTTGACAAGTCGCATAATGTCTTTGAGCAATTAATTGTTTGATATACTGATCTTTGATGCACATGCTTATATGGATTATTTATTGATTGGATTCACTATCATGATGTTATGACTTGAGATCCTTGGAGGGCATGCTCATTTGTCTTTGCAGGACCTAGTTGGTAGACAGTTTTGGGAGAACAAGCCTAGCTTGGGCTTCCATGGGGCTACAAGCCCATAGGTTGGATGCCAAGAGCCTGCATGCCGGATGAGAAATATCAGACTTGGAAGGCCTTGATGATGAGTTGGACGACATAGCCCAACCCTCACTTCTCAAACAATTTTCCTAGGAGGGGCAAAACGTTCTCTTTTTCAAGCTTGACGTCATGTTTGGGGGGCTAGGGCATGGTGGTGAGATGATATGCATTGGCACTTGGAAGTTTTGAGGTGTTTGAGGCTTTGACCATGAAGGAAGACATTTGGATGCTTGACACGTGGCTTTGGGAAGCCTTACTACCCTCCTACATCACCAACGACCTTCTCCTAGTGCCAAAACTTCCCCTAAAGGGGCGACGTCCATGTAAATTAGGGTTTTATTTGTGCAAAAGTGAAAATTTAAATGAATTGTTTAATATTACTTTGTTAAGGGGGCAAGATTAGGGCTGTTGACCCCTAATCTTGTGCTTTTCCCCTTAATTTGTGGACAAGTCACCTTGGTGACATTTTGTATAAATAAGAGACCATAAGATCTCATTTTAACATAACTCTCCCTCATGAGAAGTATTGGTCTGAAATTTTCGCTATCTTTGGTTCTATTTGTCTCTTGTGCACTTGTTTATGGCTATCTTGATGAATGGTTAATGGAGGAGTGAGGCACTGGCCTTGGATGAATGCTTTCTAGCTTTTATGGTGGATTATCTTAGCATCTTTTTTGATTTTGGTATGGTCTTTTACTCTTATGCTATCATTTTTTTTAAGTCAAGGATTATTGTGTTAGGAGCTAGGTGGAAAGTATAAGGGCATACACCCCCACCATAGTCTTCATCATTTTATGCTTTCATGTTATTGGTTAAACAAGGGTTTGCTAAGAGAAGTATAAGGGCATACACCCTCTTAGCTTAAACCCTAGCTAGATAAACTTTCCTTGGGAAGTAAAAGGGCTTACACCCCCAAGGAGGTAGCTTCTCTAGCTCTTTCTTTATTTGACTCCATTAGCCCAATAGTAAAGGCACTAGTCATACATTTCTTGCATTGGAGATATAAAATCATTGCCTTGGGAAACACAAATTTTGATCTTTTGAAAGGTTTCTCACTTGAAGTTGGTTTGCCTCATTGAGAGGAGTCTTCCCCTACTAGGGCGTCCCCTCTCTCCCACTACTTTAATTGCTGTTACAAACTTTAAGCTACAGCCATTAGGGCTGCATAACCCTAGCTACTAACACTCTCTTAACTTCTTAAACTAACCCTAGACTAACCCTTTAACTTCACTCACCTAGTCTACTAACTAGGGCACACCTTTTGGGCTAATTCTTGGCACTTTTCCATGGTTGATTTTGCTGCTGCATGCCATTGAATGCTACAGCCAAAAGGCTGCAATTTTCTGCAGAAAATACATGTTATAACAGATTGATTTATTCAGCCTTAAAGTGCCATTTTTCAATCATACTTGATTGCCTTATTGTTGATTGATCTCATGCTTTACATGCTGATTTGAATGCCTTACTTGCTGATATAAACTGTCATCTATTGCTGCAAATTAGGGACAACAAACTTAACTTGCTGATCCATACTAACATATATCATTGCAAGTTGGATTTTCTTGTGTCCCGGGCAGGTACAATCATTCAGGGAAGTACTATACCTTTGGAGCAACAATCACTTGACTTACAAGGCATCTCTTCCCACTTTTCATTCTACTTAGAGTTGACCTCTAGGGGCTTCGCTTCCATTTCTCTCCATCTCAATCCCCCTAGGGTCACTGGAATCACGTCCCTAGAGTGACCTAGTCACCCTTGAATTGCGGGGCCTACATCGAGGTGACATTGGGTGTAGGATTCCCAAGTTGTAGCATTTGCTTTGTGGTTGGGTTTGGCTTTGTCCAAACTACAACTTGCACTATAACAGGTCCCAAGTCAAGATTAACAGGGGGGTGTTAGTGTTGTGGTTGTTAATCTTGACTTTGCAGTCATTAATACCATTTACTATACGCCATTAATGTGTCATTAATTAGTCCACATTGGTTGTTAGTGTTAGGGATAGGTTATCTATTTGTGGCACCTATAAAATCAGGTTGCCCTCTCAATTGTAAATCATTAAGTGTATCTTATACTTGTTGCCTATTTAGGTATAGTGATGGCTGAGCAAAGCAAACACTTGTTCTTGGGTCAATCTTATGATGTGATCCCTGTCTTGGGTTTGTTATCACATGCTAGTGCTCGATATCTTCAACATGCAACACCCATTTGCTATCATTTTCAATGAGGTTGTTTGTTTCGACTTCCTCCTTTCTTGGTCCCATTAAATTATTCACCCTATACATATTATTTGGCGATTCTTTGGATCCCAATAATTACAAAACTATCATGATTGGTCATACCTTTGTTAAACTTTATGCCACAACTCTTGATCTTTACTCTCTCCACTGCTTTGAGAGATGAGTGTAGAGTTAAAGGCTAGAGTGAGTTCAAGAGGGATTATTAGACCGTGGATTACATATTCACTCCATGATATCGTTGAGGAAGCTAAATAGATGTCCTCGAAGGTTTGTTGCTCCTTCATTGACTTTCAGAAGACCATTGACATTGTACTAGGGCATTTATTCATTGAGCGACTTTGCTTGGTTAGGGTACATGATCTTCTTGTTTATGTTGTAGTGTGGATTTATGAGACTTTGGTGGGCATTTTAAGTGCATCTTGCATGCTTTTGGAGAGTATTGAGGGTACGATTGGTGTTAGACAAGGGGTGTCTTCTCTACTTGTCTTCTCTACATTAATGAGAGGTATAATGGTTCATCAAGGACTTTACTCAAGGAAAATATGGTTGTCTACTTCACTATGTCCTTATCTCACTCCAATTTGCAGATGATGTGGTATTGTTGACATCCATTCTAAAGGGGTTACAAAGGTAGCATGATGCTTTAAGTTGGTTTTGGGATCTTCAAAATTTGACAGTGAATCTCCCGAAAGCCAAGATTATGATCTTTAATACAACTAGAGAGGCCCTTTTTTAGTATCATTTTCCTTTTAGGGGAATCCTGTGGAGATTACCACCTCTTATACTTAGGGCCCCAATTTATGGTCCCACCTTCAATATGAAACCCAACCACGAGTAGCTAATGCTTGAGTGACAATGCTTTCATATTCATTTCTTGGAAATGCCATCTAAGATGAAGCTCTTTGACACCCTCACCAAGCCTATTGTTTGATATGGGTTTGAGATAAGGGGTCCTAGCCTCAGGGTCATACATAGTGGTCTCATATTAAGGGGGTCCAAACTCTCATGGTCTAGTTTCTTATTTGGTGGAAAATGATTGTTTCTCGCTATATCATATAGGGAAAGTTTGGTTCATATCCCCTTTGCCTCGAGACAATTTTTATGCTTATCATCTATCTTCTCAAAGTACGACATATGGAAAACTCTTGAGGATGCAAGAGTTACCCCTTTTTGGTGCTTTTCTCTTTCGAGAGACTTGCATTTAGCTGGTTGGTTGTCTTTGGGGATGATTATTTCTTGAGTCAGTAGGTATTCGATTCATCACATTTTTCCCTACTTGATCTCCTTTGATACCCCTCCACACCTCCTCCCCCTCAAGGGGAAAATTAATTCTAAAAGTAGGGGGGATATCTATAGGAAATTTGCCCCAATTTTCTACACTGAACCATTTGGGCCTCCGAGTCCTAGGTTGAGCTTTTACTTGAAGTACTTTGTCTATATCTTTGAAGGGCTTATTGTTTAGTCATGCTATCTTTAGTTCCATTTATTGCATGGATTTCTTTTTCCCCTCAACCAACTTTGAGTTTGCTCACATCAATTGAGGGTTGAAACTTGAGATAGAGCACCATCTTCCTGGGGCATAACAAATTTGCAAGCTTTGTTCTTTGCTTGAGGTAGACGTTGAGGAAGACTTTATCTTTAGATGTCCTATCTATTATGATATTAGAGGGAGGTTTCATTACCCAAGCAATAACTCAAGTAGTTCATTATTGACATTGTTTAGATACTTTGTCTAGTGGTGCCTTGTCTTATGTGTTAAAGAGGCATTTTATCTCAACAACATTTATGGTAGAGTTCTTTTGCGACACCTATCTATATTACCCCTTTGCATCCAGTGTGAGACACTGGGGCTAAAGCGCCCCACAACTACTTAGTTGGACAACTCTCATGTTGTTCGATAGTGCTTCCTCCTTGCACCACCCATGTTCCACAATATTTCACATCAAGGGCTCCTAGGAGGATCGGAGTTGTTCAAGAGAGCCACCACTTCAAGACACCTACTCAAAGATGTATTACTGGTTTCTTTCCTCCTACTAAGAGTTGTTTGACCTAGATGTTAGGAGTGCTATGTCTTCATCCTCCATTCCGACCACCATAGGGAGCATATTGCTACTGCCCTAGATTAGTTCTTAGTGCCTATTAGTCAGGGCACCTTCTAGAGGACATTATTATTCGATAGGGACTTAGTGTTGACATCTATACTATTGATTTAGAGGATGAGCAGGGCTAACTCCCTTCTCTATTGTGGAAGTTGCATCTTAGTTTAGGGTATGTTCCTTTACTTTCGTTCTAGGGATTTTATTATCGAGATAATCTACTTGTACACCTATGTAAAAGTCATTTCATTTCGTGCTACTCTTTTACTCTTCATTTCATTTCTTTTAGGGTGCTTTTTGCAGCCCTCTTGCTTGACTGTTATTTCTGCTTGTAGTCACTAGTCCCTTTGATGACATTTTTTGGTCTTTAGTGGACATCAATACATATTTCAATTTTAATATTTTTTTGAAAATGCAAATTGATACTGAGGATCAAGGCTTAAGCTGTACAGGATATATCTTTTTATTTTCAAGTATTGAGTCTACACCGTCAAGTTCGTCTTACAGATTTTTGTATGGTTGTCTATGAGGTCTATGGATTTTATGACGAGTGCCAGCGAAAGTACGGGAATGCAAATGCATGGCGTTTTTGCACTGATGTATTTGATTACCTCACACTGTCAGCAATCATTGATAGACAGGTAAGTTTGTGCATCATTCAATTTTCCCTAGAGTTCAGAGGAGTTTTACAAGACTGCAAACGATGTTATCTTTCATGTTATATTTTATAAAATGATAAATCCCATCATCATCATATCAATAATTGATTTCTTGCCTCACTTTGCAACATTATTGTTTCTTATATTGCATGAACATTATTTGATCCTCTTCTAAGATGACTGCTTTCTGAGGAAGGCGGCCAGATAAAGGGGTGGATAATGTTGTGAAACAAATAATTTTGTGTCTTAAACATCTGCTGGCTATTGAAATTTAGGTCCTTTGTGTCCATGGGGGTCTTTCCCCTGACATCCGGGCTATCGATCAGGTTAGTATAAGAGTTTCCTCAGAAGCCTGTGAAATCATAACATTTTGGAGAAAGAAGTTTTGGCTGAACTTGCCGATCTAAGAATGGAAAGGCCGCTTTATGATATTGTATTTTTGTGTTCTCATTCTTCCAGATCAGAGTCATTGACAGGCATTGTGAAATACCACATGAAGGACCCTTCTGTGATTTAATGTGGAGTGATCCAGAAGATATTGATACTTGGGCAGTTAGTCCTCGTGGTGCTGGATGGCTTTTTGGGTGCAGAGTAACTTCCGAGGTGAGCGCACGTATCATTTTTATTATAGTGTGTATGTCAAAGACATTTGCATAATGCATTACAGTTTTTTAATTTGAAATTTTAGCTTACTAGACATTTAAGATCTGACTTGGTTATGCAGTTCAATCACATTAACGACTTGGAACTTGTTTGCCGAGCACATCAACTGGTGCAGGAAGGCCTAAAGTACATGTTTGAAGACAAAAGCTTAGTAACGGTATAGAAATTCAGTCTTGATGTACTTTTTATGTGACTCTCGTCTTTGAAAGTATTGAAACATAAATTTCTTGTTCCCGAGTATTGCTGAATAGATTTATTTTGTGAACTGACAGGTTTGGTCAGCACCAAATTACTGCTACCGATGTGGCAATGTAGCTTCAATTTTGAGCTTTAATGAGAACATGGTATGCTGCAACTGTTTGATCTTGTGCAAATTTTGACTGCGATTTGATCACTGCTTTTTTACATACATAGTCGATGTGTTGTCTTTTGAATGCAGGAAAGGGATGTGAAATTCTTCACTGAAACAGAAGAGAACAATTCTATGATGGGTCCTCGGACTGGCGGTGCATATTTTTTATAGAAAAAATACAAATTTGGTTGGTGCATTGTGTCATTTGTAAACGGTGCCGCATTTTTCAGTTGTAAAGTATACAAACGGAAAATATGCATCATACTGTGTTATAAAACCCGGCAAATTATTGGGGTTCTTGATATGAATTTATTAAGTTCTGTATTTCAAATAGTTTTCTGATAATGCAGATCTTCATGGTGGTTAGATATTTGTGTACAAAGTTCTTTAAAATGCTAGGGTTCTCGCGCTTTGTCAATAAAAACATATCCAAGTAAATCTCCTCTGTACATAAAATGACACTTTCTAACATCCCTTGCCTTAGCTAGGGCCAATCTAGCATCAAAATATATCTGAAAGTACAAATTTGGAGGTCCTGCCAACATTCGCATCTATTTATCATTTTATGTATCAAGGATTTTCTCTTGTAAACACCAATTTACATGTAAGAAACATCTCCATGTTGGTAATGCAGCTGCCATAGCTCCTGAGTTCAACTGCTATATCCAGTAGGAGAGAAAGAGGGTGCTTTAAGTACGGTATTGTTAGGGGAGCATTGCCAACAGTTAGCCCAAAGGTTTTTACCAGTGTTCCACGAGGATGCGTTCCCCAGGGTGGGGATCACGTCCCCCACATTTCCCATGTCCTCAGGATGGGGGGACTCCTAGGGGGACGTTTCCCCATGTCCCCTTTTTTGGGAGATGCGAGGGGATGCGACTCCCCAAGGTGGGGGATGAGTCTCCCCGAAAGGGGGATTCCTAGGGGGATGTTTCCCCATGTCCCCTCTTTGGGGAGACGCGAGGGGATGCGACTTCCCAAGGTGGGGGATGAGTCTCCCCGAAAGGGGGACTCCTGGGCGTCCCCTCAATTTCTTTTTCCTAATAAGGCTTATATATATATATATATATATAAATATATATATATATATATATATATGAAAAATTAAAACACAATTAATTTATTAAATTTTAAAAGCTAAATAATTAAAACACAATTAAATTTTAAAAATTGACTCCATGCGGGAGATGGATGTAGAGGACAGGTCAATGAGATTGATTCCATGATGGTTATGTTAAAATTTGTTTTCTATGTTCATTGTTTTTTTAGTTTTAACAGAGTCTTGACTCTAGATATTGATGACCTTAGACCTTGACTTGTCGCTCTTTTAAATTTTTGAGTTTGAGTAATTCCAGTTTACTATTTCGGACTATAGTATCTACTATTTAGTATTTTACTTAGTATTAATTAATTAGATTATAGAATGATGAATTTAATTTTTAAATCAATGTATCAATATTTATTATTTTACTATTTCTGTTTCAACTTTCATTTATGATTTATGAATCAATGTATTTCATTATTGAATCTGAATTTGAATTTTGAATCATGTTTAATAGTTTATATCATTTACAAATTTGAATTTTCAATTTACTAGTTTAGTATTTTCGTATTTACTTAAGAATTTGCATGGGATGAACATTGAATTGTTATTGTTGAGATTTTATCATTATTATTTTCATTTTTAAAATTTTATATTTTATATTTAATTTAATTTTATTTTTATTTTTATATTATATATGTGACATTCCCCATTCCCCAATTCTCTAAAATTCTTAAAATTTGGGGGTATTTCCACATGTCCCCTGTACGCTTCCCCACATCTGTGACCCCCCGTTCAGAAGACTTGGTTGAAGACTTGGTTGAACATTGGGTTTTACAAATAAGCTTCTATTTTGTAAGGCCTTGAGAGTGCATTTGGAAGTGCGTGTGCATAAGTGCTAGTGCATATGCACACAACATATTTCAAAAGATTGACACACAAGATATCTTCAAGTAGGTTATTATATGTCTGAAGTGGTTTGTTCATCTTTATGTTTGCTCTTATAATTCTTACTTTACAAGGCCGTTGTAGACATGTAAGACATGAGATCTTTGGGCCCAACTCTCCTAACTTCTGTGGCCATAGGTTTCATACCATTGAGGCCCAAAATGTAAGGATAGGTGGGGTGGCAAAGGCTCCTAACTTGTGGGTCCATAAAATTAATACCTTCCTGGTCCAGTGTAAAAAGGATTCACGAGATTGAACGGAAAGATATATTTTCATGCGTATATCTTTGTGTAGACATGGATTTTACACAAGGACTATTGTAGCTTTTATTAAAGTTGTATCTCCTCAACAAAATATCTAACAATAGTTTCATAACTTATTATTAGTAATTTAACTTGAATCAAGTACTTTATCAGTCCTGCCTTCTAGTAATGTTTATTATCAACACATGCCATAATAACATATATATTTTGGTGCATTTTTTGTATATCAATATTTTGATGCTATTGAGGATTGATTTAAAAAAAATTGAAATAGATTTTTTTAAAAAAGTGCAAACATCATTCTCTTTGAAAAATAAGAACTTAGTTTACATTTTTAATTTTTGATATTACAAATAGCTAAAAAAAATTACTTAGTTTTTGGCTTTAATTGCTTATCTACAAGTTTGTTTTGGGTGCAATTTGTATAACAATTTTTTGATGTAATTAAGAATTAATTCCAAATATTTATTGAAAGTTGAAGTGGATTTGTTTTCAAGACTGTAACCACCATTCTTTTTGGAGGACAAGTCTTAGTTTAGTTTTTGATGTTTCAAATAGTCAGATAAAAATTAGTCAAGCTTTTGGCTCTAATTGTTCATCCACAAGATTTTTTTAGCAATGAAAAACTCGAGATGTGCTACTTTGTTTATGTGAAATTTGTTGATTTTGCACTAACTACAATATTCCATTCTTTCAGTTATATAATGATACTGGCAACAAAATACAATTGTTTCCAAGCTATTCATCGCATGTGAGTAATGTATGTCACAATTAAAAAGTCAACTGTATTAATAGTGACTTTGTCATCACGACTTCAACTATCTTATTTGTTTGAGGATGATAAGTTGTATATATGCGTTGTCAATGTCATTAAGCATGAAACGGTGAGTGCACAAATTTCCCAATGAATCTACTAATTTAACTTTTAATTTAAAAAATTCACTCTATTATAGTTTGCTAATGATTTTCTAGTGTTTTATAATTTATCACTAATTAATGAAAGTTTTCTCATCAATTAAACTGTCTCTTAAGACTTTTGCCAGACATTATAACTTTACAATACCGACATTTTTTTTGCTCATTTCTTGAAAAAGGTGGTTAATACAGTGTTACAAATTTACACATTTTTAATTTTTTCATATGTTGATATTGTAGTAATCACCCATGCATGGATGTTAATTTACTAGCTTTATAGATATTGCAACAAACTTGTCAAAATTATGGAGGTAATCTCTCTAACATGATAGGTTTAGATAAGAATTTCTTTCCATGTAGGTGTTGAAAAATGGTTTTGATAAAAGAGGTTAAATTTTTTTGAGAATGTATTTTAATTAAATAAATTTTGAATGAATGTTAACAAAACTCAAATTTGTACTTGTAAGAACCATCTCCCTATTTTTCTTTCATTATTAGTGTTCTCAGTAAAAACTTGATGTGAATGTGTTGATTTAAATGTTTGTCAAACAGTCTTGCATTAGCTCCATCTTAATTCCAGCTTGGTGAAGATTTCCAAATTGTAGGGAATTGATTGGCCCCTTTGTGTTTGATTTTGAAGCAACAAGAAATCCTATATGAAAGGGCTTGGCACTATGGTAGCTTGTTCTTGGACTCTTGCCAAAGTAACCTTCTTTTTATCCTTTATCCATATTAGCCTTAGGTGAAATTAAGTCTCTCTCCATTTCATGGATGTCTTTTGTGATTCATAATTTATTTTCTAATACAAACTAATCTATACCAATTATTTTCACATGATCTTCATTTGCATAACTTAATTTCTAAACCCAAATCAATGTATATCAATTAATTTCATATCATGTCTTTTGATTGAGGATTCACTCTTTTCATTACATATATGTTAAGATGAAGATTGCGGAGTCCTAACAACATCTTCAATTATATGGTTTTATGCCTCGGTTTTTTCATATAGTGTATTGTTGTTATTATACTTGCACTATGGAGTTAGTTTGTCCCAAAATTAGGACTATGCTCAAACTTAATTGAAATTGGTCAAATAAAAATCATATTGAATATTCAAATTTTAATAAAATTATATTTATGATCGTGTAAATCAATGTAAATATGAACTATTAGATGCCAGATATGCAAGCTTTTCTTAATTCACATTTCATATAAGGGCACAAATAGGCAAAAAGTTTCAATACATGAAATTAACTAAACGTTTCAACACATAAAAATGAAATTTTAAGAGAAAATACATAAATATGGAAGCTCTAAATAACATCTAGAATACAAAATTCATCATATTATATTCTAATGAGCACATGGTATACTATGACCAAAGATTCAGATAATCCGTCAAGAGTCCCAACTCCAATATTGTTATCCATATCATTCTTTGAACCATTATGACCTTCCTCATGGTTTGATGTATGGGTATGCTTAAGTAGCTACCACCAAAGTTCTAGGATCAACACCATTGTCACCAACCTTTGGTGGTGGAAGTGACTTTATCACTCAGTTTGTAGTGTAGGTTAAGTGGTTTGAAGACAAGAGTCAAACTGGCGTAACAGGAGCTTCTCCACCCACTGTCACCGCGATGGGGGGCTCTTTCTATTTAGGGTGGCTAATCCCAAGGGAGACGTCCCTAGGCAATCTGGGGTGTTGAAAGGAAAAGGGTCAAGGGATCAAGGCTCAAAGGTTAAAGCAAGTTTTCCCTTCACAGATTACTGCCAAGAAAGATAGTCAAAAACAAGTTGAACCACATAATAGGCACCTGTTTACGAAACAAGGCAACAATAAAACTAAAACGTGCAACAGGGGTCAATACTTCATAAATTAATGACTATCTTTATTATATATGTGAGCATATATAATAGTAATTATTGACGAAGTCAATGATTGCAAAAAAAATGACTATGGTTTATAATGTTACTTCTCAACGACACCGGAAATGATATAGCATTCAATGTATGAAATCAATCCTTGAATTATCACAACACATTAAATATCATTAATATGCTCACACAAAGGTTGCTGCATCACTATACTAGAGGTGACGTCAACCTAGTCCTAGGGTTAGTTTCATAGGCAAAGAGGTGGACATTTTGCAAAATAGGCCAATGAAATTTATCTTCACATCAAAGTCTATCATTTGATGACCCAGCCGCAACTTTTTATACTAGCCAAAGGTTCAAACTAGGCATGACATCATCATTAGATTAGGGTTAGTGAGACGTTAGGGTTAGTTAGGGTTTTAAATTTGAGAAGTTTGAAAAGGTTGTTTTAACACAAGAATCTCAACGTTGGAATTCTTAGATTAGTGCCTTAGGGTAAATGGAGTCAAGGAGCAAGGCTAAAATCTCAGGAGCATCTAAATTTAAGGACAAGAAGGTTAGGCTTTCTAGTGCTACAATGGCAGGGCCACAAAGTCAAAACCCTAAGGGGAGGAAGCTCATTCTGGTGTTGCTTAAGCAGGGCCTCATGCTCCTCCCTCTTTCCTTAAAACTCTTTGGCAAAAAACGACTAGCTTTAAAACATAAGTCTAGGGATGAAAAGTGTTGTAGGGCCAAGGCTTTTCAAACCCTAAGAGTCAAACCCTAGGTGTAAAATCAATTAGGCCTAGGACGTCT
>JZKD02S1674426.1:464418-492100 GCA_000966675.3 Picea glauca | reverse complement strand
TACATTATTTGTCACATTAAATGCTAAAATGTCAAAATTATGAGCTAAAAGGGAGACGTCAGGCCCCTTTGAGGGAGACGTTGGCCCTTTTTGGGCAAGATCAACATCCAAAAGGAAAAACGTTGGCCCTTCTAGGGCTCCTGCAAGCTGCCACACGTGCCAAATGATCCAAACACACTGCCACATCCTTTAGAAAACGTCCAGCCTGCCCTGGGTAGCATCCTGTCCATCAAAACCATCTCATCTGCAATGGGTGATCCCCCTAAGTCGGGCTCTGTCAAAGCATCCTGGGTGAGGACGTCCTTCTTCTTCTTCATGCAAGGGCTCATCACAACGTTGTCCTGCCTCTGCCATCCCAGAAACCATCTGATGGGCTCTTCAGCCCCATGGAGGTCCGAACTAATCATATCCCCATGTGTACCGGTCCACTGGTACCTGTCTGCCGGGCATGGTCCTGCACATCAAAGACTACGCCCTCCATGGGCTCATTAGTCCTAGGGATCATAGCAATGTCAATAATATTTCATCATTAAATTTATCAAATACATGCATGAAATCCCTAGCATATCAGCTAAGAGCTCAAAGACATTACACAGATCTACTATACAAAGCTGAAGAAGACCAACAGAACAACCTATTTGGCTAATACCCGCAAGAGATGGAAAGTTTCCTCAGAAGATTATTCAAGCCATGTTTTATGAGGTGATATGGTTTAGGGATGTCCAGTCCTAGTAAGACCAAGGGCAGGTGTTGTCTGTGGGTGCCTTTGTAGGAGGCGAGATGTACCCGTCATGGATGCATTTTTTCCAAGCCCTTTATTGCCTTTATCTTTTTATTCATTACTTTACTCTCTTTTTACTTCAAGGTCTGACCAGAGTACACTTCCTTGGCTTGGTGACCAGAGATGACAGTGTTACCCACTGGTATCTTCGCAGAGATGATAAGGTTGGCTCGTGATGAGACCCCCTTTCCCTTGGCCATGCAACCAAAGGTCATTTCCCTGGCATGGTGACCATATGATGGAAGTGTCATACTGCTGGATACCTATGAACATAATGGGCCGACTTGTGATGAGACCTCCCATCCTCTTGGTTAGGTCTTGTTTTGTTATTTTTCTTAGGGTCCCTTTAGTTTCTTATTGAGAGGATTTTTATTGCCTTCTCGGGGATCCCCTGGGCGAAGCATATCTAGGTTTTATTTCCTATGGATTTTGTCTTTTACCAGCTGCTTTTACCAGCTGCTTTTACCCCCTGGGCCTTTAGCCCCTTCTTCCCACAAGACAAAGTGTAACCCTCAAAGGTCATCCTAATGGCCGGACTAGGGAAATGGGGTAGATGTGCGGGGTATAAGATGTAAAATGATAAAATGGTGGGAGCAGACGATGGCTCTGCAAATCCCCTTTGGTGGCTAACCAAAACCCATGAATACAAGCTTCCTAAGTCACCCTGTAAATCACCCCCAACAATGGTCAAGTGGATTAGTGTAAGATCCAAGCAGTCATCATAAATGAAAGGAACCTAATGCATATATAAGAGGGTTATAATGATCAAATATGACACATACCATGATACCTTGGACCAATTACCTCATGGAGCAAGATTCCTCTCCGAAGCAAGTCCAAGCCGGTGGTGATGGAAGCTGCTGCTGCTGACAGGACAAATCTGGCGAAGAAGAAAAGGGATGGGCCCTCTAGGGCCATGCTCAGGTCAATCCCGCTCTCGGTACTTCATGTCTAGGACCTATGGGCCTCGAGACATGATCTCCTAGTTATCCCTAGATATCAAGGATAACAACTCCAAGTCCATTTAGTTCAGGATGTGCTTCTGAAAGGTTGTTTGTTGACTATTCACAATTCATTCCAATGAGAGATCTATCTCTTTCAACATTGGGGTTTATAATAGATGTCTAAGTCTGTTTGTTATTTCAATTGAAGATTGTATAGAATTGAGATAATCATTCAACTATATTGTTCCAAATGGGTTCTCTTCTTCAAGTGTGCATTCAAATGCACTTTAAATGTGCTCGCACCCAAAAGTTCTACATGTCTAGTTGAGTATTCGAATTACAAAACCTTGCAACTTAATTAGGTTGAATCAACTAGGTTTCACCAGTAATTCATGATCAGATAAAGTTAGAAGAAATGAGTCAATGATAAATAACACATTTTAGATTTTTTTTTTTTTCCTAGAATCTAGAATAACAAACTATATATTTTGAATTTTTAAAATTGCTTACTTGGTTGACTTTTCCTATTTGTTCAAGATACTTTCATTAGTAATTATCCAAAAGAGAAGACACACCTTTTTCCCTCATTGTAGGTCACTTGTATTATCTCTTTGCTATGATGTATGAGCTAATACATACAACTCATTATGGGTTTATCCCTATCCACCATCTTTAATGATCTCTTTTGCTTTATTCCAAAAACTAATCTCATAAACCAAGTAAAAAAATCAACAAACACAAATATTTAAATTTTAAAATAAAATTTTCACTAAATATTTAAGATATCATCAAAAGAAACAATTTGCACGGGAGATTGAGAATACAATCAATAACGAGGTGGAAGCTTTAGCATTTTACAAAGGGGTACATAAAACAATAGTGGCATGAAACTCTAAAATAATTTTAAGATCCCAAATCCCACCAAAGAACTTTAGTCTCTTCAGACTTGCATGCAAGATCTTATTAGAGGTCCAAGACTTTGACAAGATTGCGTTTTTTCATGTTTTGTGAAGGTAGAACAAGCTCATGAGCAAGCAAGTCAATAAAAGGGCTAGGTTGCAAGAGGGGGGGATGTGATTCAAATGAGGGGATTACCATCCTACTACCCCAAGTGGTGTAAAATATCATACTATGACAAGCACAACCCAAATAAACACATGTTATCATGCAACATCGAAGGGATAACAAGTTAATAGACCAACAACACCCTCCCCATTTCACCTTCAATCCTCTTGCAAAAGTGGTTAAGTGTTGTATGCTAGTGGAGTTGAGTGATGCACATGGATTTATTTGGTTTGTAAATGGGACATATATCAATTTATTTTTCCTCACTCCAAATTTTAGCCCCTACTCTAAGCAAGAGCTGCGAATAAAGTTGGTTATTCTATTGGGAAGAAGGGTGGAAACAATGGTGCATTACCATTGTAGGAGTGGGTGATTATGCCTCATGTGATCCTAGCAAGGTGAGAAGGGGCGTGAGAGAAGACTGAAGATGCACAATGTAGTATAAGGAATTCGACCATTGAAAGGTTCATCTAGAATAAAAATTGCATTAGGGATACTTACACAGTTGACACAACAAAGCATATACTATAAATCTGGGAATGGGAAAAATAAGTTGATGCATTCATGGGAATACACTAGGGAGCACTTGGAGCTCATTGAACTATTGAGCTCTTTGCTGATATTGGTTGGAAGAATCATGGCCCATCTAGACCTACCTCCAAAAGTCATTTTGTCTCCCCTTCACATTGACTCAACTCCATTTGAGGAACCCTCCCTTTGTGGCCTCTCTTTGGCTTTGGAGGAACACATGGATACATTGCACTATCAAACTCTAGAATTGGTGGATGGCACAGGTGAGGAAAAACTTGCTGCTACAATTACAAAAGAGAAGCACCCAAAGAATGCTAGAATTGAGCCATATGAGGACATGCATGTAGAAGCTCATCAAGGGCATGTAAATTAGTAATTTTCTTTTCAAGCTTTAATATGCTTTTTCGTGTTGTTTTTTGTTGAAGAAATATGTAAGGTAGTAAACCTACCAAGTCTATAGAGGTTGGAACATGGAAGATAGACCCTATAGGAAGATGAATATTAAGTTTTGTACTTTGGATATCCGACTACAAGAAACCTTAAAATTTATATTACAAAGCTGTTTGGTTGGATTGTATCCTTTTCTAATATAAATTATACTCTTTATTGTGAAGAAATTTCTCATCAAATATTTAAGATAACACCAACTTCTATTACAAAGCATACAAAATCTTTAATATTTTACAAAATACTCACTAAATTTTTGTAGTTGATATTTTGAATTCACTTTTGTTGTTGTGATAAAAGTGTGTGAGAAATGGAAAAATGATTGAGTGATATTGATGAGAATTATGGGCCATCATGATTATGGTTTGTCATAATTATGGGAATATGTGAACCGTTGCACATTGAGGTTGAGGACATGACCTTCTCTTTAGTGTGTGAGAATATATCATGATGATTGATGTTATATTATTACCTTTTATAAATAGTCCTTTTGCATCATTGATATTGCACATAAGAATAAATTGTAGTAGTTGAGAGTGGAGTTTTTACCTCATCGGGGTATAGGGGATTTTTTCACTATAGGCACACGTCTTATTTGATTTGTGCATGTTGATTTTAATGTGGGTCAACATAGGGATTTATATTTGCAACTATTTTTATACATTATTTTGACATGATATCGAGCCAATTTTGCAACTGATGCCATTAGCCATGCAACACACATTCTGGCTTGATGTATGGATCTAACAAAGGTTATGGATTTAATACAATTATGAAGGAGGAATTGTTTCTGGTGTTCGGTCTAAACAAGGTATTGAGGATGGTACAATGGTGGATTTGAGTTAGGAGATTCATGTCTACTGGAAGACTCTTAGAGAAAGGTCACAATGCCCCTGCAAGTGATCTCCTAGCGATTTGATGGTTCCTGGTAGATGTTGCTTGAGTGGTTTAATATGTGAGAAGGTGCTAATTGTGGTTTTCATTCATGTTTATTTTTCATTAAGCTAGGCTCAAGCATGAATTTCATTCCAATTTTAGCATTTTACTTGAACCATAGACAATTTGCTGCAGTAACCAAGATCACAAGAAGAAAATGTTAAAGTTTAAGCTATTATTAGGTTACCTTTTTAGTTACTAGATAACAATAGCATAGACAGGATCACTGAGAGAAACACAATCACAAGAGTACACAAGCATTTATTCTAGGAAACTCTCAAGGGGAAGAAAACCCAACAAAACTTCCTTAATATAGATAGCCAATACAATGCCAAGATAATGAACCAAACAACATAGAAATTCCTCTCACAAGGATGGGCCTCTCTCTCTCTTCCTTCTTCTGACAACTAGTAACTGCAGCTTCCTTCAATAATTGCTCACTAGATGAGTGAGTTGAGTGTGTGTCTAAATGAGGCGCTGACCTCTCTTATTTATACAATTCTAGCACGTGTGGAAGTGTCTCTTCACTGGCAAGGCTGACTTCTTCTTCTGGGTGGTTACAACCACCTTTAATATATTCTGGAGCCTCTTTAATATATTATGGGGCCGACTTCTTATTTAGCCTATTACAATTAGGGTTTGATCAATCCACAAAAGGGGATTTGGTCATTTACAATACCTGACATGATCAATCCACAAAAGGGGATTGATCTAATCAATAATATATATATTTTATCTTTATCCACAAAAGGGGATACGAATATTCTTTGCAGTTACACAATATTTTAACAGAAAACACCGTGCACAAGTACACAAGAAGTATCCTTGGAAACCCTTCTCAAAAAGGGAAGAAAACCCAACTAATCCTTTGCTATATTCTTCAAGAGAAACACCTCCCACACCATAAACCTAACACACAAAAGGGTGCTCACAAAACCTAGAAGGCTAGTGCCCAAGAGAGGTGCGCACTTCAGCCCTAGAACTTACACTTGCTGCAATTTCCAAAATCACACTTGTGTTGTGTTTCCTCAATGGGGAAATTACCTTTATTTATATTAGACTGGACATCTCAAAAGTAGTTTCTATTGGCACAACATGGACGACCTCAATAACTCACAATATAATTAGTAATTACCATATTAATTATCTTTTACATTAATTATCTTTCACTTTATGGTGGGGACGACCTGTACCCTTTACATCACAAATAAGGTTACAGGTAAGTCTGACTCTTGGACAATATAGCAAGGGATCTCATACACCCACTAGTGCTTAGCCACTAGGGGCATGTCCATCTGTGCTAAGCCATAGGGACATCCAAGTCTCTATCTCACTGTGTCTCATAGGAGAATCATCAAAATACACACTCACTAGTGCTCAACCACTAGGATCACGTCCACCTGTGCTCATCCATAGGAATTTCCAACTCAACAGATATCTCTCTCACTAAGTCTACATGAGAAACATCTGGAATACCATATCGTCTCAACTTATCTACACTGAGGAGAACAATATGGGCACCTTCACCCCTCACAAGGGTACATATCGTTTCATCTCAAAAGACACACACATCTCTTGGGAATATTCCCCACACAAGAGGACACAACGTTCCATCTCCATCTCAGAGAGGAACCACACACCCATCTCATGGGCCTCTTCCCCACACAGGGTCACACAATGCTCCTTCTCCATCTCAGAGAGGAAATATACACCCAACTCATGGGAACACCCAACTCACAGGCTCTCTCTTAGGCCAACTCACTAAGTCTGTGTCCTGGAGGATGTCTCACACAAATGTAATCATCAACACTCCCTCTCAGTTAGGGAGGCATTCTCCACCATGCCAAGTATCTCATGAAAGTACTCGAACTTCGTCTTTGAAAGCAGTTTGGTGAAGATTTCTGCAATCTGCTCATGGGTAGGAAGGTACTGCATGTGTACTGTTTTTCTTTTCACCATGTCTCTGATATAGTGATATTTTATCTCAATGTGTTTTGATCTATCATGAAACACATGGTTCTCAGAGAGCTTCACACAACTTTGGTTATCACAATGAATGGTAGTAGGATCCATCTCATGATCGAATAAATCTGTTAGAAGTTTGAGAAGCCACACTGCTTCGCGGACTGCCACACTCAATGCTATGTACTCTGCCTATGCGGTACTCAATGCCACAGAGCTCTGTTTCCTGCTGCACCAGGAAACCATGGCAGACCCTAAAGTAAAGCAACAACTAAAGGTGTTCTTCCGGTCCACTATGCTCCCTGCCCAATCTGCATCGACATATCCTTGCAAGCTCAAGTCTACATTGGAGACATATCTCAGGCCATATCCAACTGTGCCTCGCAGGTATCTCAATACATGTTTCACTTCTATCGAGTGAGTATGTCTCGGTTGACTCATGAATTGGCTAAGCACATTCACTGCATAGAATATACCAGGTATGGTGTTAATGAGATACATAAGTGATCCAATTAGTTGTGGATCAATCTCGCCTAAATCAAAATTATTTATTTTCTTCAAATCTATCACCATCAGTGTAGGCATGGATTTGCACTCTGTCATATTGAATATCTCCACTATATATTTTCCTTGACTCAAGAAAATCTCATGAGTCCTTTGCCATACTTTTAGTCCGAAGAAGTAGTGTATCATACCAAGGTCCTTTATCTCCAAATTAGAAGCCAATGCATGCTTGCATCCAATAATAAGGCTTCCATAATAAGTTAACAATATCAGGCACTATTCACCAACAATGTGATAATATATGTTGAATCAATGACACTCTTGCTGAAGTCCAAACTCATCAAGAATCCAACCATTTTCTCATACCAAGCACAAGGTGATTTTCTTTAGTCCATACAAGGCTTTCTTCAACCTGCACATATGAGATTTCTCGTTGTGTATCACAAATTCTTCTCGCTTCTACAATTCTTCCTCAATATCACCATTGAGAAACGCTGTCTTTACATCCATATGATGTAGTTTCCAACTCATGGATGATAGTACGGATGGAAGTGTATCAGGCTACTGGAGAAAATGTCTCATTATAGTCAACTCCCTCTTCTTTTGAGAATCCTCTAGCTACAAATATCGCTTTGTATTTCTCGACACTTCCATCAACTGGATGCTTGATCTTATAGATCCACATGGAAGTCACTACAAACTTCTTTTCTGGTCTTAGAACAATATCCCATACATCATTCTTCAAAATGGACCGATACTCTTTTGTCATGGCATCTTGTCATACCTGTTGACATGCTGTTTCTCCATGACAAGAAGGCTCTGCATCAATGATGTGGCTCATGGATGAAAAATGGCTCGAAAAATATTTGATCTCTTGTTCTTTCGAAATGTGCTTCGAGGAGCATGCCTTTTATGCCCCACTGCAATATCTCCAGGGATATCAACTGGGGCAACTGGAATAATGATTGACTCCCTCTGAGCAACTGAAGGGGAGAAGGTAGTGTTTCTTCCTTCTTCTCAAATAGTTTGACTTCCTCTAAGTCAAGTGACTCCCTATGAAGTATGAATGATAGCTATCTTTTTATTTTTATTTTTTATCCTGGAGATATCTTAAGTCTTCTTAGGTGCTCTACTTTCTCTATAGTATTTTGATGATCTCTGTACTAGGATAATAATCAAGATGGCCTCTCATAGGGATAAAAACCAAAATGGCCTCCTGTACTAGAATAATAATCAATCAAGAAAAGTTTCACTCTCGTACCATGGATAATGGTCCTAGTAACGATGGATCCCATACTAGGGATAATACCCTTCACTATCAAAAAGGAAATCAACTACACGTTAATGATTAAATCAAACAAATTACCTTAGTCTACAGTCATGCTCAAACTTTCATTTGGTTTAGAGGAAGTAATCCTCAACTCCCTTATCTTCATCCTTTTGAGGTGGGTCATGATCAATGTCAACGGTGGAAGCATATTGTCTTCCTTCCTTTCTGGTAGGAAAATTTCTCGCATAGTGTCCATACTTGTCACATCTAAAGCATTGGATCTTTGACACGTATCTCTTCTGATAATAACCTGAAGCTAATGAAGTCCTCTCATCTTTGAATGTTTGTCTGAAGTTTCTTTTAAATCTTCCTTCTTTCTTTGTATGAAGTGCAAGAGGATGATTTTCATTAGGAGAGGAGTCTTCCACTCCTCTAGCTCTAAGTCTAATTTCTTCTTGGGTACGGTATGTCCACAAACGATAAAAAGTGGGTAGTTTTTCTCTTCCACTGATACTTTGAAGAAATGGTTCCCAATGTTTTGGAAGATTATTGAGAGTGGTCAAAACAAGTTCTCTGTCAGATATGATTTCTCCAATGGCACATAGCTGATATCTGATCTCTGACATCTTCATAAAGAAGGAAGAAACGGTGTCACCTTTTGTCATATTGATATTTTGAAGCCGACCTTTCAATGTAAGAGCTCTTTGGGTGTTGTCACTCTCAAACATATTCTTTAATGCTTCATACATTTCATAAGTTGTCTTCAAGTTTGCAGTACAAGGCATGATATGATATCTTACTGAGTAGATCATTATCTTCCTTGCCTTGACGTCTTCTTCCTTCCTTTCTTCCTTCTCTTCATCAATAGTTGTCTCTGGTAAATCCCTTTGTATTTTCCACAATAGATCTTATTCTTAAAGAGTGATTTGAATTCTTGACTTCTAGGAGCTGAAGTTGCTTGATCCATCAAGCCTATCTTCCACCAAGGTTATGTTCTTCATATTTTCAGGCTCTTCACAAACCCTTGTCAATTTGGGTTAGAAAACCTATCAGCTAGGCTAGGCTAGAAAAATTAGGTTTAGTTGGGTTTATGACTACCAACAATAATCCTTAAGAGAGTCACATAAATACTGGTGAGCTGAAAAGCTCCTTCAAAGGGTTGCAAAAACCCTAAAAACAAAAATTTGCAGAAAATTGCGAAACCCTAGGGCCAAAAACTTAGAATGCTCAGAATTTCACTTTGAGAGTCTCTGGAGGTGCGCTGGAGAAGGAGGTACTCCCCTATGCCAAAATTATCCCCAACGTCCAAGTATTAAGGGCTGAAATTGAAAAAGAAGGAGGGTTGTACAAAATTTTTGGAAACCCTGGGAAGGCTGTATGGTTTTGCAAAAGGAGGACAACTTGATTTAAAGGCTTGTACAATGGATTCTTCAAGACCTAACCTATGATGTCATTTTTATTTTTCATTAATCTAGGCTCAAGCATGAATTTCATTCCAATTTTAACATTTTACTTGAACCATAGACAATTGCAGTTACACCATAAACAATTTGCTGCAGTAACCACGATCAAAAGAAGAAAACACCATGCACAAGTACACACGAAGTATCTTGGGAAACCCTTCTCAACAAGGGAAGAAAACCCAACCAATCCTTTGCTATATTCTTCAAGAGAAAGACCTCCCACACCACAAACATAACACACAAAAAGGTCCTCACAAAACCTAGAAGGCTAGCACCCAAGAGAGGTGTGCACCTCAGCCCTAGAACTTACACTTACAAAAATTTCCAAAATCACACTTGTGTTGTGTTTCCTCAATGGGGAAATTAACTTTATTTATATTATATTGGACATCTCAAAAGTAGTGTTTATTGGCAGAACAGGGCCGACGCCAATAACTCACAATATAATTAATAATTACCATATTAATGATCTTTTACATTAATTATCTTTCACTTTATGGTGGGGATGACCTTGTTGATATTATGGTAGCTGCAGGAGGTATTTACCTCCACGTGTAAACCTGGTGAGAATATAATATTCTGGGAAGCAAGAAGAAACCCTAATGAGTTGGCTAATAACCCTAGAAGACAAGTTAGCTCAAGAGGATAGTTTATATTAGGTTACTAGCCTCCAAGAGAAGAAGTCGACTAGAAGAAATAATATATACTGAGTAAATAGATACCCAGAATGAGAAGTCGGCCCAGGCAGTTAGCCAGAATCAATATAACTACAGGAGGCCAGTCTTCATTCTCGCAGGTCATTCTCAGAATCATAGAGCAGCACTTGTGCGCACTGCTATGCCTAGTTTTGTGCCCAGGTTTGGAGGAGAGCTGTCGTTGCAGCTGATGCAGCTAGAAGATCACGTTTTGGCTTTGATTATCTCTTGGTTAGGGTTTGGACTATTTGATCAGCTCTTGTTGGTGTTTTATCCTTGGGGAAAAGTGCACTACCCTTTGTTTGGCTATCTAGCCTAAGGTTTTCTTCCAGAGTGATTCTCTCTCAAGGTTAAGGTGCTTGGAGGGTGGCTTCAACCTATGGTTGGGTGACAATAGTGATATTGTTGATGGTAAAATGAGCACATCCACTATATTTTAACAGGATATGGGCCCACACCTTCTTCATTCAGTCTAACTGCCAGAAGGAAACATGGCCATAAGGATATTAAGATCGTTAAATAACTGTCACTAGGTTTTCTAGCAGGAGCAGTCACCAAAGCACTGCCACTAGGGTTACTAGTAGGTGCAGTTGTAGAAAACCTAATCTTCTCGTTGAGGAACCTTAAGTGAAGGGATTGCCCTAATTTTTGGATAGATCAGTGCGCCCTAGCCTAGCACATCTCCTGGTACTCTCAACAAGCCAAGACATCAAGTTTGAGTTTTGGTCAAATCTAGGGTTGACCAAGTCAAAGAAACCATGACTTACTCTATGAAGCTAGAGAACAATTTAGATGGAGCTTCTAACTTCAGAGCGTGGAAGAAAAGGATTGAACTCATTCTTTCCAAGAATAAAGTGCTGGATATCGTGAAAGGAAAGATCGTGGAACCTGAGTTTGAAGAAGGAAAAGAGAAGGAACCGCAGAACGTTGCAGTTATGTGTTCAACTCGACCTTAGAAGAAGTCTTCCTTGAAGAGAAGCCTTAAAGTATGCCTAGTTGTCCATTCACATCCGTGATCCTATGATGAAAGGAAGAAGTGGAGTCTTTAGGGCATGGAATCTATAAGAAAATCCATGGAACCAAGAGCTAAAGAAAAACATCAGGAAGAACATGAAGATTCCAAGAAAGAAAGAGAAGCCAGAACAACCAGACACTGTATTAAGAATCACAATATTGCCAGCCTGATATGAACTTACTAAAAGCAATCAAGCAAAGGAACTGAAAGTTGTGATGAAGAACAATGTATATGAATACAAGCATTGAAAGATATAGAACTAGAGGTTCTCCCAGATGGAGGGAGAAGACTATGATGATTACTTGTTCCAGTAAAAAAAACATACCTCTACATGAGTCATTACATCATCTACAATATCCATGGGTTGGAGTTCTACATCATATGAATGCAAATATTTTTCTCCAGAGCAATTGAAGAAAGAGTGTATGAAGAGCAACCTCAAGGCTTTGAGGTATACCAGAAAGAGAGCCTTGTATGCAGATGAAAGAAGACAACTTGGTGAAGAACCTCCAATGCATAGAAGAAGCGTGGTGAAGACTTCCTATAACAGAGCTATTGTATCAGAATGGTTATTCAGAAACTCATGATGATGGTTTGCTAATCCATGACAAAGATATTATGATGAAAAAAGAAGTGCCACTTGATACATTCCATTTTAACTCTTGCCACGATGTTACGAGATAGTAGAAAACAAAGAGGAATCCAACAATAATATACATTATTGATTAGAGCTATATGAATAGTTTAGAGAAAACCAGTGTTCCAAAAATCTAAAGTACATTTGAGATCAAGAAATACATTCTCTGTGATGAAGTCCAGAAAGGAAAAAATGGTTCTCCTATATATATCTCCACAGATGAGCAGATAAGCAGACATTTTGGTAAATCTCCTGTCCAATATGAAAGAGTTTGTGTACTCAAGTTGGAGCTCATGGAGACGACTTCCTTATTGAAAAAGGAAGAGATGACTTCCAAGTTGGAAGGGAGAATTGATGTGTTATTGACTTATGGACAATCATTTTTCAGTTTGAAAAATGGTCCAGGATGAGCAGTTGCTTTCCATTTTGGAAAGTGGTTTGATATTTCTGATGGACATGCATTTTCCAGTTTGGAAAATGGTCTAGATCAAACGATAAATTTCGTAATGAAAATGGTTCAATGGATTGAGGATGTACCATAGACAACGATTTTCCATTGTGGTTAACATGGGGAATGGTCTAGGGAAGTCTCTCTTCTTGAGGGTTACTCAAGAAGACTGGCCTGCCTCACCAGAAAACAATTTACCATTGTGGTTAACATGGGGAATGGTCCGTTTTGGAGGTTGGTGCAGGACAATCATTCCTTAGGGAAGATTCATTCTCTCCAGGTTGCACTTTGTTTAGTGCTGGAGGAATGGCCCAGGGTGGGGAATGGTCCAGGTTCAGAAATTAGGGACAAACATTCCTTAGGGAAGATTCATTCTCTCGAGGTTACACTTTTCCTAGTGTCAGAGGAATGGCCCAGGGTGGGGAATGGTCCAAGATCAAAAATTAGGACAGTTATTCTTCCTCGCTTGAGAAAAATAGTCCAGATAGCTCATCATTGATGTTTGACTTTCTGAGGGTAGATACTTTTCCAGATCCACAGATGTGAGTGGAAGAATAGCCCAGATGATTCAGTTTATATCATAACAATGTTTTATGTGCAGGTTGATATCAGATGATTGTTATAGAGGCTGTATGTCTCTGGACAATAGATGTATGCTACTATGGTGGATGTGTTCCACTAATTATGATTATATGTCATTGATCAAGTATATGTGTGGTACTTGGTGTGGTAGTGTACCACTGGATTGTAGTTGTGTACAACTATGTATAAACACAGTTGTGTTCTATTGAATGATATTGTTCCGATTTCCTTGAAGACTGTTAGCAATGTTGGAAATGATTATCAGCTAGATGGATGATCAATGGACATATATTTTCCAGATGGAAAAAGGTCCAGGACATTTACTCTTCTAGGACATTTGTCCGGATTAGAAGAATGGTTCTTGTGTCACCCTGTGGAGTGAGTGACTTATCCAGCATCATGTCTAATTACTCAGATGGAGTATGGTTTCGAAAGATGATGCAACTGATGACACTGATGGTGATGACGGTTCTCATGATCTAGTCATGAGATAGTATATACAACTATGTTGATGCTACCGAGTGAATGGTATGTTTGTGCTCAAGACCATTACCTATAATACCTCCCTAGCTAGGAGGGAGTGTTGATATTATGGTAGCTGCGGGAGGTATTTACCTCCACGTGTAAACCTGACAAGAATAGAATATTCCAAGAAGCAAGAAGAAAACCTAATGAGTTGGCTAATAACCTTAGAAGACAAGTAATCTCAAGAGGATAATTTATATTAGGTTATTAGCCTCCAAGAGAAGAAGTCGACTAGAAGAAATAATATATACTGAGTAAATAGATACCCAGAATGAGAAGTTGGCCCAGGTAGTTAGCTAGAATCAATATAAATACAAGAGGCCAGTCTTCATTCTGGCAGGTCATTCTCAGAATCGCAGAGAAACACTTGTGCGCACTGCAATGCCCAGGTTTGTGCACAGGTTTGGAGGAGAGCTGTTGTTGCAGTTGCTGCAACTAGCAGATCACGTTTTGGATTTGACTATCTCTTGGTTAGGGTTTGGACTATATGATCAGCTCTTGTTGGTGTGCTATCCTTGGGGGAAAGTGTGCTACCCTTTGTTTGGCTATCTGTCCCAGGGTTTTCTTTCGAACTGATTCTCTCTCAAGGTTAAGGTTCTTGGAGGGTGGCTTCGGCCTATGGTTGGGTGACAATAGTGATATTGTCGATGGTAAAATGAGCACATCCATTATATTCTAATAGACTTGTACCCTTTACATCACAAATAGGGTTACAGGTAATTCCTACTCTTGGAAAATATAGTAAGGGATATCATACACCCACTAGTGCTCAACCACTAGGGGCATGTCCATATGTGCTCAACCACAGGGACATCAAAGTCTCTATCTCACTGCATCTCACAGAAGAATCATAAGAACAAACACTCACTAGTGCTCAACCACAAGGATCACGTCCACCTGTGCTCATCCACAGGAGCGTCCAAATCAACATATATCTCTCTCACTGAGTCTAACAGGAGAAACATCTGGAGTACCATATCGTCTCAACTTCTCTAGACATAGGAGAACAATATGGGAACCTTTACCCCTCACAAGGGTACACATCGTCTCATCTCAAATGACACACCCATCTCTTGGGCATCTTCCCCACACAAGGGCATATAACTTTCCATATCCATCTCAGAGAGGAACCACACACCCATCTCATGGGCCTCTTCCCCACATAGGGGCACACAACGTTCCTTCTTCATATCAGATAGGAACAATACACCCAAATCATGGGCACACCCAACTCATGGGCTCTCTCTTAGGCCAAATCACTTAGTCTGTGTCCTGGAGGATGTCTCACGCAACTATAATCATAAAAAATTCCAAGCATGCTTAATGATTTTTAACCCTCTTGTAACTTATTCAATATTTCTAAAAGACCTTGACGTAGAAGTGCTTGACATAGGTGCACTTCTCCTCAGAGGGCTCAAGGTAGGAGAGTGAGTAATAACCATTGGTGAATTTGATATCAATATGAAAATGTCAATGACAAGAATATTCTTCTTGATCTTGGTGGTGTTAAATAGAATGTTAAAGCTCTTAGCATACAACATCATGATCACTTAGGGGTCAAGGAAGAATGGTAGCCTAGGCAAAAATTAAATTTGTAGTCTATTCTCTTGTATTTTTCCATTTGTCTCTTGAATAAATCCTCATGTTCTTCATTCCAATATGGATGTTGATATTATCACACTAGAATTGGAAGGGTTGACTTAAGGAGCGATTCTTAAATAAAGGGAATGTGTATAGTGCATTGCATCATGCAGGTCATGATGGGTTGACATTAGGGTGCTATGCATAATGATACCTTTGACCCTTTTCATTTGTGTTGTCTCATGTGCTTCCTATGATTGTTAGGTTGAGGATCACTTTGTCTCACTTGGTGTGTATTTTCATGCTCTTGGTTATGACTGGATGGTATGGGGTCATGGGGTTGTGGCTCATATTGTGGAAGGAGAGGATAAATGTGGTTTTACATATATGGAGATGCATCACAAGTAAAGAGGCCACATTATAATTAGGCCATGTAAAAAAGAGCAAAGTCTAGTGTAAGAAAGAAAAAAGGAAAAATGATAGGCCATGTTAGTGTCAATAAGTTGATGCATTCCACCAACATTGCCAACAAAAAAGGTGTTATTTGTTCTGGCTTGTGGACTTCAAAGCCAAGAAATCTTAGTATTTAAAATATAAGCAATGGAAGTGACGACTATAGTGGCACTAGATCCCAATATGGTGGTGGCCATGGATGATTTGATAGTGCGTAGTTATGTGGCATAGGGACTCCATGAGAATACATCTCTTTGTTGTGCATGTAAAGAACATCTAAGAGTTTCTTTGAATTAGTGGGAGTTACATGGAATGGATGTGAGGGTTCAAGCATTGTGTGCAAACTATTTTTTCAGAGGGGGTTTTCTAATGCTAGAGAGCATGCATGGAGATCTATTAGAGAGAGGGTTGTAGCATGGTGCATGGTGTTTTCTATATCTCCTCCTGTATAAAGGAACCATTCCACAAGTTGCAAGAAGAGCATGAAGTGGAGATTGTGTTCATTGTAATGGAAGATAACTCATGGAGAATCATGTGTTACTAGAAGGATTCACATGGTAAGTGTTTCTATTCTTGTATGGATCTTGTTTGTTAGTAGTTGTGATAAGTTGGTTCTACAATTGTCATACATGAGAGGACTAACGATATTGTTGAAGATGCATTAGAGAGACAATTTGTGATTGTCAAGTAGAAATATTTATGACTATATGAAGACAAACATTCTCAACTCAATAACATATGGGAACACAAGTGTGTGATGGCAGAGGAAAATATTTGCAAGCAAGTGCAATGCACCATTCTTAATGCTTGATGGGGGACTTGATCTTGTAAAATTCATAAAATAAAGGTGGGATTTGTTTCAACACGAGGATTCATTAGCTCTATTTTCTAAGTGGGAAACGAATAACTTAGATACTCTTTTTATTGGAGTAAACATCATGTAGTACAAATGTCTATGTGCTTGGTTATATATGGATGTAAGATTTGGTGTGGCATGCATAACCCTTGAATTTTTGGTTTGTAAGATGCATGTTTGTAAATCCATTTTGAGTGGATTGTATCCATGTTGTAGAAGCCAAAAATTAAGCATGTTTATATGAGTGTATGTCCCTAGAACATGTAACCTTGTTTTTCATGTTTTTCTTGTAATCTCAAAGTTCTAAGATCCCAACTACTTTAGTGACTTGGAGTTGATGATAACAATGCATGGAGTCCAACTAATTGATAACAGATTCACAACAAATACTCTTGTGAAGGAGTATTGAAAATGTCTAATTCTTATTATGAGATGAATATATGAGAAAACTACACAAAATTAAATCTCAACTAGAATAAATTATGAATTATCATAATTATAAAAAACTCATAATTATTAAATGCTTACATTGTGATATGACAATATCCTATTTTTATCTGTCATCATGATTGGACATTAGTGTTGATTTTTCAATAGACAAGGTTAAGCATGAAGTTCATTCCATTTTATCCTTTTACTTAAACCATAACCAATTATGTTGCAGTAACCAAGATCACAAGAAGAAACACCATGCACAAGAACATAAGAAGTATCCTCGAAAACCCTTCTCAACAATGGAAGAAAACCCAGCCAAATCCTTTGCTATATTCTTCAAGAGAAAGACCTTCACCACCAAGAAAAACCTAGCACACAAGAGGGTGCTTACAAACCCTAGAAGACTAGCGCCCAAGAGAGGTGCGCACTTTTCTCAAGAAGATGTACTTGCTGAAAGTTCGAATCTCACGCTTGTGATATGATTCCTCAATGGGGAATTTAGCTTTAATTATATTAGACTTGACGACCTCTCTATCTCATAATATAATTAATATTAACTAGATTAATTATTAATTGTCAATTACACTAAGGTGGGGCTGACCTACACCCTTTACATTACAATTATGATTACATGCAGGTTTGACTCTTGAACAATATAACAAGGGATCTCATACACCCACTAGTGCTCAACCACTAGGGGCACATCCATAGGGATGTCCATATCTTTGGCTCACTGCATTACACAGAAGAACCACTTCTCACTAGTGCTCAACCACTAGGATCATGTTCACCTGTGCTCGTCCACTCAAGAGATCTTCTTTTCCACTGCATTACAAAGGAGAGTAATATGGAGTTCATCATCAACTCTCTGCTCAGAGGAGGCTAATACATCATCTCCATCTCTGTCTCATGACGATGCACCCAACACTTTGGGATTTCACACATTCACCTTGTGCTCAACGACATGCATGTCCAACTCTGCAAATCTCCTTTCTCACTCCGTTACACAGGAGAATCATCTAGAGTTCTTCTCAACTCTATGTAAGGAGTAGGCCATCTCTACGTTCCAGCTCTGTCTCAGATAGGAACAACACACCCCTCTCAGGGAGAATGTCTCACGTAGTTGCAATCATCAACAATTACCTTGTTATTTTTAATAAATCTCTCTATTATTTTAAAAAAATATGGTTTAAGATTTTTCTTTATCATCAAAAAAGAAAGTTCGGATTAGCATTATCATTAAATGTGGTTAAGATTTTTCTTTATCACCAAGAAAGTTATATTGGCATCATCATTAAATGTGATTAAGATTTTTCTTCATCACTAAGAAAGTTTATATAGACATTATTATTATCAGCATGTTAAATTGTTCTTATCAAAAATTTTCTCTTCAAATTTCTGAAAAGATTTTCCTTCGTTATATTAGGAAAGTTGTGTTGTCATCATTATTTTCACCATGGACAACTTAACAATGAAAAAGTAATATTATTTAGAGATCCACTTGCTATAGCAGAATATGGGCGACAGTAAGGTTGAGTATAATGTCATGTGAAGGAGAGACTCTTTGTGTTGTTCTAATTATCAGATTGATTTTTAAGTGACTTCAAAAATTCCGGTTCCTTCTTACAAATTTGCCTCTTTCTTATGGCTTATAATATATAAGCGGAAACAAGAAGTAATATTGATTCTAAACATTTTGTAAGTTTGTTTTTTATGCCTTAAAATAAACAGTGTTACAAGTTAGGGAATAAATATATGGATTTTTACAAATTTGCTTTAAGCAATATGGATTTAGTTTAGATAATTGTGAGTATTGTGAGCAATGATTATTATCTTTTTTTTTTTTTATCTAGGTTCAATTTTCATAAATAACATGTTAATGTCGTAATAAATATATTGTAATGGCTTACTTCTGCTTCATTATGGTATAGCTATAACTCGTTCATGGCATCAGCTATAAATTGAATTGGACAATTTCTGTTGGACTTTTAAATTTCTGGTTATACTTATTATATTTGGTTATCTAGGTTAAAAATAAACTTAAAATAAATAAAGGAGTATAAATTTATTATAACTCAGTTTTTAAAAAAATTCAATAAATTAAAAATCAAAATAAATTTTATTAATTATAATTAAACAATAATTAATAAATAAAACTAAAATTAAAATATTTTTATATTGATTTTGATGAACATAATTAGTAAGAACTTGATGACGTAGAGTAGATCTAAATTACTGAAATTCATAGATCTAACTCGTTTGTCCATAAACCATAGAATCATTAATCAGTAGTAATCATTAATGTGATTGTTTTTTCAATCGATCCAATACAGTCATCATTAATGTGATCGTTTTTGCGACTATTCCTCATCGTGATGAACTTTAGTACATTGGGATTTTCAAATCCAGTATATCATAAAACCCAAAAATCAATGTATTATCTTAAACTTTAAATAATGTATGGATAAAACTGTAAAAGAATGAAGGTGCTGGCTCTCTTATTTTTCCGTGCATCTTTTCCCTTTGAATATTTGATTGAAATAATATATTCACTCAAACCATCAATTTTTGGTATGCTAAACACTCTAAAATTGAATTTTAGGAAAATTACTTTCTAAGGAGTTAGTTGAAGGTTATTACTGTAAATAATTATAAGGTTCTAATTTGGTATATTAAGCACTCTAAAATGGTTAGAAAAGTTGTTACTGAACTTTTTAAGGAATTTTTAAAGGTTATCAATATAAAAAATTATAAAGCTTTGGATGTAAGGGTAAGGGTAAAGGAAAGTTGGATGGAGTGAGAGTTTTTAGTTATGGCAGATGATTTTAGTTTTATGCACATATTCAAAAGAGGAATTTGTAGAGATTTAGTGAAGTTTGAGGGCTTATGACAAGGAATTATTCTTAGGGTTAGACGATAGGAATAATATTCAAAGGGCTTTAGAACTTGGTGAAATTGTATTGCTTTGGTATTTAGACAAGATCAAACAAGGCATTAAATAGGGCAATGTTAATGGTTTAAAGTCCTAACCTATCAATAGAGACAAGACATCCCAAATGTTTAACCCCTTTGTCCTTGGAGTCAATGCTGAGGGCGATGTGGTAGTAAATGATATGTGTGAAGTATTATGTTCGTGAGGGAAGTCTCTCGAAGACATAGAGACTTGGTTCCATGAAAACTTGTCGAAGTCTTATGATTCAAGTTAAGTGCATAGTGAGAACCCTTCTAGTAGTCACATTTTTCTTTAACTAGATGGGAAGTGTAAGGCTTAGGGTGTCCATCCCAAGCACACACACCTCCACCACAGACCAAGATGAATGATTTGGGTAGACAAGACACTTGATTTGAATGAGGAGACAAAAGTCTTCATATATGGGGAAGTTGGGGTTCCTTGGATGCATGCTGTGCAAAGGAAAAACTTCACCCAAAGACAACTTATGACACAAGTTAAGGCGTTGGCTTGATGAAGATTCAGGAAGAAGGTGGGTGCTCCACCAAAATGTTGGGTTGGCTAAGGGCATCGATTGAACGCTTCGACAGAAAAGTCACCCTATCCAACCAAACAAAGGACAAACTTGAATTGGGCGAGCTTGGTCACCTTTGGCACTTGACGTGCCAAGGGGAGTTGACCGAGGTGTTGTGTGATGAACGCTTAGCCAAATAATTGGTTGAACGATTGGTCATGGGCATTACTTGGGTGCCCAAATGAAAATGACGAGTCAACTAGATGAAGGAGGGCATGCTTGAGTGAGAAGACCAACTCACCCAAGGGATGCATGCCCCTTAGGAAAAAATTGTCCTAAGAGTTATGTGGATGAGTTACCAAAGGTCACATCGGCTCCAAGGCAAGGGAGAGATGAGCGCCTATTTATACCAAGGAGGAGACCAAATGAAGGGGAAGATTGGTAAGTGACATTCTTACTTCATAATCACAGAGTTGGGGGTTCTGAGGCAATTTCTAAGGTAGAGAGGGCGAGCTCCTCACAAGTAGCCAAGTTGACTCTGGTGGGTGACTTGAGCCGCCTTGAGGATTTTGCACCGAAGAGTAGAAGAGGGCAAGTTCTTCTTCAAGAGAGGAATTTGTTGGACGAGCAGACTTGGGTGGTGAATCTAAGTGTTGCAGGTCAAGAAAATGAAGGCAAAGGTAGTATGAACCACATGATTGAAGCATGAAGTGAAGTTTGAAGTATTCGTCAAGTGTTTCGGTCAGTGAAACGAAAGGTTTTGCAAGGCGACGAAGGAAGTATATCTTTTTGTTTCGCACAAGATCTTATGTAAAATTGAGTGGAAGCTGCTTGTAATAATTTCTTCGGTGTGGAACGAGTTGAAAACTCGACACATTTCTTATTTTGTAATAAACGAGTGTTAGGCCGATTTGGCCGCCCACTTGCATATTTTGTTGTTACTGTCTATGGATGTGTTCTTTACTTGTTGGATATTCTAAGTACAAGAAGAAAACATAAAATGTTAAGTAATAAATGACTATAAGAGGAAGGTGTAGTCTAGGCCAAGTAAACTGGTATGGCCTTTCCACCGAGTTGAAAAACCATGGTACTGTAAGTTATTGGGAACGATGGATGATTCTGCCATCTAACCGAAGGTTCTCTAGAGACCTGACAATTGGTATCAAAGCATGCAGTGGATTGCACATCGGAGCAGACTATGGAAGTTGGTTTTGTGGATGATTTGGTGAGCTTTGTCACCGTCGTGACATGAGATATCAGAGCACAGTTTGGGTCACAGGGAAGTTGACTGAGCACGTTTTCATAATGACAAATTTGTGTCGTGCATTACCGATAACAACGGTTTTGTCAATTGGGTTGTGGACAACGATTGCAACCTTCAGACAAGGTGAATCTTTGCAGAGTTACACAAGTTAGTTAACATAAAGTGACTTAAAATTCGGGCGGTGTGTGCATGGTGTCTTGATGCGGAAGAATTCAGGGAATGAAGATGATAGGAAGTGAAGGTGGGTTGGTTTAGGTGCAACAAGGTGAATTAGATGGAGTTTTGTATATCGCAGAGTTGAGTTGAAGATTTGATGTGAACATTTTGGATGCAACTCATCGAGACGAGTCTATGTTGGGCTTCTCTATACACAAATGTTCAGTCATGTTGTTGGAGAACTTTGGTTGCAGTGACATATTGATGTGACATGGTGTGTCGTGAAGATTGGAACCTTGGTGAAGAAGGTAACTGAGGTATGAAAAATGAATTCAGCTAGAGTGTTGTGATGGGGGTGCATCATTGTTTTTTACTTAGCTGAAACTTTGATGGGGAAGAACTTGCTCTTAAGCCACAACAAGGAGGTTCATTTTGTGTAATAAGACTTGGTGGTTTTAGACAAGTTGCATACGTGTGACAATATAATGAATTGAACCATGGGGTTGTCGGAGATGTCGTGAACAAGCACGATCATTTCAATTTCTTTGCAGGATCTAGATTTATGCGTTGGGTCCTTTGGAGGGGGATGGGGAGTCTTGATAAACACATGTGACCTATTTCCACCGTAGACTTGGGGGATTTCCAAGTGCTGCAAGTTTCATTGGAGTCACAAAACAATTTGGAGCTCCTTGGTGTGGGAAGATGCAGACAAGGTGTTGAGACCTGAAATTGACATTCTCATTACCCTATTATACTCTTCACCTATACCTTTTTGGCCTACCTAGAGCTTGAGTGAATGACAAGAATGCTACCAATTGCCAGTAATAAGGTCATAAGGTAAAGTATGGTTAATTCATGTATTTTGTGGTTTATTGAGTTAAGGAATTAAATATTTCATGTACTAATGCTTGATTTTTCATATGTGAATCTTTGACCTCTAGATGTCTAGCGTTCCTGTACCAGCTCTGGCATGATCCGGTACCTGCGCACCAAGACTGCTGCTGTCTGATCCGGTGCCAAATGCGTCCGGTACTAAATCTTACCTGTTGTGATCCGGTACCAATGAAAACGCTCTGTTATGATTGGTACCAACACCACACACTGTTATGATCCGATACCAATGGCCACACTCTGTCATGATCCGGTACCACCGTTTGCGCACTGTCATGATCCGACACCATCTACCTGTTACGATCCGGTACTCATATGGAAGAGCCCAATGCACTAAGTTAAGTGCCAGATATCACCTAAGTCAATTGATGGACGTCTATTTGCTATGATAAGGATAGTTTGTTGATTGCCTCATCCTCATGCACTTCGTGTCATGAGGATGAAGCTAAAGATGTAACCGAATGATTAAACTTAACAACTGATTGATTTGCAAATCACTTCACCTCCTTGTGTTTCACGATGCAGACTATTAAATAGTCGTGGCAAGGATGGTAGAAGAGTAGGAGAGTTAGCATATCATCAATATGTAAGCAATGTATGATAGTACATAACATATTTTCTAAGTGAAGATTAATGGAATGTTATTTTATCTCCATATTCTAATTATCTATGATTAAGAATGAGTTGAATTGTTAAAGAGAGTTTTGATTTTATGTTTTGAAGTGTGATTGAGAGTAATGTGTGCATTAAAAGCAAGCTTCCTGTAGACTTCAACAACTGACCTGTTGAAGTGGCAAGGGCCCACCACCCAACAAAGGTCAACCTCTTTGTAGATTAGCATTAGTATTTGTTTTCAGTAATATAAACATTGAATTAGCTAAAGCTTTAACTCTGTTAGATGATAGCAGTGCAACTTAGATTAAGATTTCCATTCTATAATTGCTTAGAGATCTTTAATTGCTCTATTTTACATATGCCCTGTTTCTGTTCTCATGAGTTTGATTTCCTTGAGTGATCATAGTTGTTGGCAGCAATAGTCAAGACTACTTGGATAAGAACTAGTGAAGTTCATTGTGAACCACAACAGAAGCAACATATTGACTATTGAACTACCCATGCTATACTGGTTGATGTGTGATTTCTTTTCAGAAAGTGTGGATTGCATAATTAGTTTTCTGGGTCAGACATCAGAGTTGATCTATCAAACCAATTCCATCTCATACTTGCATGTGCCATAATGTAATAGATAGCCTCTCTGAGAAGGACAACCAAAGTGCATTGTAGTTTGCTATTTTGATTTGTTTCCAGCATACATAATCTAGTTTGATTCTATACTCGTGACATTAGGAATTACCTTTCTTATTGGTGTCTTGTAACTCTGTTGATTACGAATCCTAGATTGATAATTAATGAGTGCATTATATTAGAGATATAAGTAGCACGACATTTTGGCACCGTTACCGGGGAGTTGCAAACGGTAGGAAGTGATTTTTAGCTTAGATTGTTTGCACAAATTTTAATGTTTTTAAATGGCTGCTTGAGGGAGGAGGATAAAACATTTAAGACGTGAGTGAAGAGCCACACGACCACTAGAGTGGGGTTCTCTGAAGCCAGGTTGCCTTTTTACCTTCTAGATAGAATTAGGATTTCAATTCAGCTAAAGAATCAAATTTCCATTTTATGCATAGATATAGAGATAACAAGGGTAGATTTGTAAGCTCCAAAGATTCAAAAACAAACCCCCCCACTAATCCCACTGACATTGGTGTAGGAAAAATTCCACCAACAAAGAATTCAAGGGGAGCCAACGAGGCTCCAGAAGGAGAACCTAAAACGGAATAATCAGTATTGGGACAGGCAGAACATGAGTCTGCTGAACATTTAGGAGACACAAAAAATCTAGTTTCTGAACCATCCATCAGTAGAATGGAAGAAGAAGAAGGAAATGCAGCTACAGAAACTGATACCTTTGGGTTTCCAATCTTGGATATTTCCAGAAACGTCAGCATGAAGAATATCCCACTATCATCGTTACCCACTTTTAGAGGTATGTCAACTGAAGATCCAGATTTATTTTTATTTGAGTTTGACATATTATGTTGAAGCTATAACTACTCAGACGATGCCCACAAACTTAATCTTTTTCTTGCTACAATGAAAGATTCAGCCTTAATATGGTTCATGAGCTTAGGAGAAAATACAATCCTTTCTTGGGATCAAATGAAAGACACATTTTTACGAAAATACCAAGACTATTGTAAGGATAATGTTAAAAATGACATTTTTAAAATGCATCAAATAGAAGATGAAAGTCCTGAAGACTACTTAGCAAGGTTCTTATACAACTATCAAAAGTCAAAACTATTCACCTCAGACCCAACTGTAGTAAGAACTGTATTCTTGAAAGGTCTTAGGGATGATTGCATAGAAGTTTTAAACTTGTTGAGTTTAGGAGATGTACACCAAAAACCTTTTTAAAAAATTGCAGATTACTGTAGGAGATACTGAAGAGGACAAGCCAAAATAGGCAAAGGACTAAGAGATCCTTTTAGCAGAAATACAAAACAAAGTTCAGGGACTGTCACCAGAACTGAGTTAGGAAACTTATTGGAGAACTTTAAAACAGACATCTTGAGCACAATAAGTAACCAATTAGATACTCTGAAACTAAAAAAGAAACAAGAAGAAGAAGATGCTTTAGCAATATTTTGTCATAGATGCCAAAAGAAGCACAACAATGAGAAAGAATACCCATTAAATGTCATAGAAATCTGCGGTTTATGTACACTAGAACACCGCACATCTGAGCATCCAACCTTTCTTGAACTACAAGTCATGTATAGGGGAGGAGGAGTCTCACAAGAACAACCATACCCTTCTAGAAGACCTTGGAGAGCCCAAAATCCCAATACATTTTATGATCCTAATACACAATATCAACAATGACAATGGGGTCCTTCCTCAATGATTTATCCACAATGGACACCTAAGAAAAATCATCCTTGGAAACAAGGTTGGAGGGGACCTATGTATGGAAATCCCTCCTACCCTACATATCCACAGTACCCTGCAAACATTTCCCAATTACTACCTGGATTCAACCTACCACAGATGCAAGATTTACTCCCACCTCCTATACAACAACAATTTACAACCCCCTTGAATCCTAATCATCAACAACAAGTATCTATAAATCCCAATCAACAACCACAAAACCAAGCTGCCCACAATCCTCTGAGACCAACAACAATCCCTGCCCAACCAATTCCTAACCCCAATAATCGACCCACCCACCCTGTGAAAAATACAGAAGTTCAAACCTTTCCCACCTATGAAATTCAACTACAATCAGGGAAAGTGGTAAACCAATCAGATCCTGCAGTAATAATTCAAGAAGAAAATGATAATCATTCTAAGGAAGGAAACACTCAAACCATCCCTGTAGAAGAAGAGGCCTCTCCTCCTATCCCAATCACTTCTCATTCTGTAAGAGTACCCCAACAAATTAATCTTCCACCTTACCCCGAAAGACTATTAGTGAAGAAACCCGACCCACCCTTGCACAAAGATATAGAAGATGAATTACAGAATGTGTGCATAAAAATACCTCTGCTACAAGCAATTAAGGATATCCCTATTTACGCCAAAATTATAAGGGATATTTTCATTAAGAAACTAGGAAGGAAGAAGAAGGAACCTCCTCTTGTTCATGTAGTGGGACAATTATCTGAATTCATTTCTGAAATGGCATACACATATAATGATCCTAGAAACTCAGTTGTCACTATTGAAATTAATGGCATTTCTCTACCAAATACACTCATTGATTTGGGTGAAGCTATTAATGTAATGCCTTTTGACACTATGCATAAGCTCCAAATCAATCAGCTAAGACCAACCCAAACCATGATCGAATTGGTAGATAAGTCAGTCATTAGCCCTGCAGGAAGTCTAGATGATGTCATAGTCACCCTAGCTTCTTGGGAGTATCCAGTAGACTTTTTAGTCATCTATTCTAAATCATCCTCCAAACCAGGACACCCTGTGGTTCTTGGCCACCCTTGGCTGGCCACAGCAGATGCCTTTATCAGTTTTCAGTCTGGTGAGATGACTATATCCAATGGCACACATAGCCAAAAACTTGTTCTCTTCCCTCCTGCCCAACTGGCACAAGAAATACCTATTTAGTTAGAAAACCCTTATGGAGAGGAAGATTACATCAGACCTCTGTTAACACTTGAACAAGTAAGAGGAATACAAGAACAATCAGATGAACAAGTCTTAAGCTTATTTTTGGCTGACACAAATTGCATTGAATACCCAAGGTCTTTTGCAGAATTGTCACATATTTTTAGTTCTGAATTTCAACAAACTTGGCACCCTGATATCACTCAATTATACACTTTATCACCAGCCTCCTCAGATAAGGAAGAAACTACTGAACTTGTTGAGATTATCCCAGGAAAACCTTTGTATATCAACTCTAGTTTGGAACCATAACAAAAGACACAAGTGATTGAAATGCTCCAAAGACAATTTGATTCCTTTGCATGGGATTATGCAGACATGAAAGGCATTCACCCTTACATATGCACACATCATATCTACACTAATGACCAAAAATCATACCAGTCAGACAACCTTAGCGAAGGATGAATCCAACCCTTAAAGATATTGTAAAAGAGGAATTGCAAAAATTCCTCCGAGCCAATCTCATATACCCCATTTCAGATAGTCAATGGGTATCTCCACTTGTCATAGTTCCCAAGAAAAATGG
>JZKD02S1674426.1:408174-426078 GCA_000966675.3 Picea glauca | reverse complement strand
AATGTAATATCCAAGCAGTCGTTAGAAATAAAGGGAATTTGATGCATATATCTAAAGGTCATAATGATCAAATGTGACAGATACCATGATACCTGGACCAATTACCTCATGGAGCAAGAGTCTTCTCCGATACAAGTCCAAGTCGAAGGTGATGGATGCTGCTGCTACTGACAAGACAAGTATGATGAAAGAGAAGAAAGATGGGCCCTCCAGGGCCATGCTTAGGTCAATCCTGCTCTCGATACTCCATGTCTAGGACCTGTGGGCCTCAAGACACGATCTCCTAGTTATCCCTAGAAATCGGGGATAACAGGTACCACTCAATCTTCTGCATCGACTTTTTTCATGTCAGTATGAAATTCATGCCTTCTCTTATCCATTATGTTTAAGTAAATATTGCTTGAACATACAACAAAGAGTCATCTTAATTCTGAAATGGATTTAACTACTATTCAAGGAATCGATGAACCAAAATTTTCCCTGATTCACTTGAGAATTTCGGTATCAGTGAAAGTTAAAGGTAGCAAAAATTGTTTGGAAAGTCAAGGTAGCTGAGTACCGACATTCATCGACATTGATAGATGACAGTGTTTCTTTCCTACAAAAAAACTCAAGAAGGATTTTGCCGAAGACCGATCCATTTGGTTTCGGTAGAAAAATGTAATAATAAGCGCCGTTCAAATTGGGAAGCGACATCGCCGAACCCTGATACATTTTAGGAGTCAAAGACATTATAATGTGTTAATCCGCAAAGAAAAACTTTACATTATTCCCGTAGCACCTAATATCGACACTCGTAGTATCTAATCTTTTATTAGTGTTTTTCGACGTGAGCAAGGTCCCAAGTAAGATCCTTACCCACCAACGATTGAATTTTGTAATTAAATGTTTCTAATGATCCATGGTTGATAACGCTACATAAGCAACAATTGATATTGTAAATTTTACAAAAGGAAACGTATCAACAGACCCATAGTGCCACAATGACGGTTACAAGATCTAATAATTTGTGCAATCTAATGATTTATGATAAGAAAACACGGTTAATTTTTGTTTTTCATCCATAAGAAAGCATAATACATTCAAAATAATTCCAATACTTAGTATTAAGGGCTCCCACCAAGTCCGGATCACATGCAACTAAGCCACGCCGACACCGCGACCAACCGACCCGGTGGTAGTGAAAAGACGAATATCTTTACAACAAAAGAGAAAAAAAATAGGAATTTTTGTCCAAAGTATCACTCAGGAGAGTGTCAAGCACAAGATCGCCCATTATGCGTCCCCCACATGCAAACCTTTCCCCAGGTTACTACTCGTGCCTTGCACTATGTTCTTCTCCCACCATCCACTGTGTCTCGCACAGTTGCACAATTGTATCTTGTGCTTCCCTAAGCCATCTATGCAAACAAACCATTCTCCCTACGTGACCCTATGATGACGGTATCTCCTAGTATTTTGCCTCCAACTGACGCCGTAACTCTCTATTTGATTGGTAAAGTTCGACTATCACAAGTTTAACCCGCTCTAACTGCTGAGCATGACTCTCGATGAGAGAACCCGATGATTTTGCCTTTCCCTTTCGCCTCCTGCCTCCTCTATCGGTAGTCTCAACTGACTTCGACCAGTGGGTGAATCTCATAGATTCCTTAGTGGATGAACGTACGCTTAGCTCAGCCAGGAGGCAGTCTTCCTCCCCTTTTTTTGTATCCTTTCTAGGACTCCCTCTTCTCCATGGTTTCGTCTCTTAAGAAGGCATGGTTTCTAGCATACCTCTTTTAGACGCATCTTTTTCTACCCTGAGCTTCCCAGGAGATGCTGAAACCATCTCCAAGAAAATGCCTGTACCTCCTATCGGGGTTTCAAGTACATGGGAAGCCAATAAGAAAGAGTCCTAGGTATGCTGGGGCTCAAACCTAGCACTCCAGATACCTCGCAGACCCCATCCAGTGTTGGAGGGAGACCCCATAATGTAACAACGTAGGGACTCAGACATTTGCGGATGATAAAGACTACATAGGATTCTGCTAAGATGAACTCACTAAAACGGAATTATAGAAGTATAGGCATGGAATATGTGTAAAATTCCCCACAGAACTCTGAGAATTTATAGGGAAATGAAGGAGAAAAATAGAGTGTGCCAATGAAACACTTGCACCTCATGATATGATGTTTTGAAGTTCAAACGTGCCACGACCTCTCAACGGATGCAATCCAGAACACGTAAAACTCCACTGATCAGGGTTGCAGGGAATGTACGGTACAATCATACCTATCTCTTTAAACTTCATAGCTTCCATTATTGATGAATGATATTTGGTACACTTGGTAATACGAATCCTGGAAGCATTTAACGACTTCCTTATCCGGCCTTCTGGGAGTACACACGCACATGCTCCACTCAGACGTCTCATCCCGGCCCTAAAGGTTGAAAGGTTACTATGACAGTCTCGATGCTCATGTCCATCGTACTTGATTTGCCACCCTGGCGCATGTTGGCACAACTCATTTAAACCAAAAAGGAGTGGCGACATAGACAAAGACATCACAGGTCATTCAAAGGGAAATGAGATCATGTAAGTGTTAAATGTTCGGGACTGGTTAGCTCCATAGGTATGTATCAACCCATTTTGTTTGTTGATAACTTATATTACATTACTCAATCACTAAATTAACTCAATCCCGATTGCAGGAGAAATTCCCCAATTTTTGAACAAAGCTTACTCTAGGATCTCGCCGAATAATTCAAAAGAAACACCGAAGGATCAACCAAATAAGAAACGTGAAGGGTAAGCCTCTCGAGTTCAACACTCCCGATGAATTTATCAACTTGAGTGATGTGTTCAAGATACATGCCGAGCAAGAATTGCTATGGACTGAAGAGTGCACAAAGGTAATTGATGCAAGGCCAGGGAAAGTGCAATAGTTCACAGAACATCCAATCAAATCCCAAACCATGCTTCAACAATTGAACTCCAGCCTAGCAAAGTACCGAGCGCATGCTGTGGATACCTGACGCATCCCTCTCAACCTGCAGGTCGGAAGTCCACACACACAGGATCATTCTTCTTCCACTGGCCCGAAGAAATCTCGACAATTGGCTCTTCTATTTCCTCTTTGGGAAAGTTGGCACCCACAACAAACCTCGATGAATCTCCCTTTTCACTTCGGGAGATTTGACTTCGCAATTTCGTGAGTCTTGTGGTCAAGCAGCTGTGTCTTCAGACCTCTGAACACTGATATGCCGAGTTCCAAAAAGAATGATGGAACTTTAATGTTCTACCTCCCCAAATAATAATCGACAGTTCTAGATATTCTATTTGATCCAATGGTCAGTGCAACTTCACAAATTCTCCACGCTGAAACACTAAACCTCGATACACGTCACCGATAGCTGGCCCCACACACACGTTTCTTCATCCCTTCGGGACTTCACCTTTCGTGACTTCGTGAATCTCGCTACAAGGCCTTTGGTTATCCTACTCATGAAACCCCAAAATTCTTGGACTTCGACAAGTGTCCAAGTACTAGGCCCTACTATGAAACTTTCCACCTTGTTAGGGTTTCAGACTTCGCAGTTTTGCAAAACCAAATGACGAAGTTTCAGTCCTTCCACCCACGAAGTCCCGAAATGGAATCTCGTGAGTAGATCCAACAGTCCTCATTGGCGTGAATCTATGGCCCTCTCTCTCCTAAGCTTCCACTTGTAGAAAATGACCACCGTAACCTCCTTGCTACTTTGTGAGATCTAATAGCTTGCGGGATTTCACAAATTCTCCACAGAGAATTTCGACCGTCCATTCTCCCTTCTGAGAATTTCTGCAAATTTGATAAAGTGGGTTGCCACAGAACTTAACCGCCTGCGACAAAACCTTGTGACGCCTATAGGCACCAACCTTCTGTTCTTTTCTTCAATGACTATGAAGACTCTATCCCTCCTGATCTTTCTCCAACTCTGAGTCTTAAAGAAGACTCCTGCACACACTCCTTGTGGAAAATCCTTCAATTACTTCAAAGAATTGAAGTCCTTTGACTCTGCACATTCCTTGCAGCAGTAGTCTTTCAACAGTCCTTCAGGTCTTACAAACCCTGAAACTACTCTCGACCTACACACACTTTTCATGGCTCCTATGCCTAACTACACTTCTACGAGAATGAGAACAACGTTAACCTTCTTGAGCTTTCAGAGATAAAACTCTAAACTCTTTTCAACACACTCCTTGCGGACAATTCAACTGCACTCCTTGTAGGAAATCTTACTCATATAGAGAAACAATTGAAACTCATTTCCCTTACTCTCTCTTTCTCAGATTTTAGAAAATTAACAAGAAATCATTCATACACAGCATAAACAACAAATGCATGACATAAAGAGTAAAACATTCATGAGCATAACATTCAACAATGCACACGCAGAGAATATATGAGAACCATGAGTCTGAATCAAGGCTTTTTGTATTAATCCAGAACTTCTGTACATGAAATTCTTCTACACAGCTCTCTGCTTCTTCTCTTCTTCACTCTATTGACATAATAATACAACTATACAATGAGGGTGTCTATATCCCGTTTCCCTCTTGCGCTCTAAAACTGTCTATTCTAAGCATTAAATTCTATCTACCTACATTAACTTTGCATAAGTGCCTCTATCTACTTTAGACAAGAGCGGGACGCTCAAGGTCTGATTACAATGCTCTTCCATAAATGTGAGTACCCCTCTATTAACTATCCCATTAATTATATGGTGCTTTCAAACTTCAAAAACATTTCAACAAGAAATGTGATGGCGCTTGTCCAGCTGTCCTCCACATCCACGCGCGCTTGCTACCTACTGGCGATGCTCCTGCATCATACTCCCTCGCTTTAAATTTTTCATGGGCTCTTGTCCATGAGCTCGTGCATGGTCTACCCATGCTTATGTATTTTGGATTTTTTCTCCCAGCTGGCATCTTCAACTGGATGGCCCTTCCACTTGATCAAGTATTCAAAGTATTGCTTCCGCCTGGTCCTCTTACCAACTCTTTTGTCCAATATGCGCTCCATCTGCAACTTTTCTACAATTGGCATTTGTTTTGTCCACTGAACCTTTGGATGTTCATTTCTTGCTTCTGCTTCCTCATCTTTATAAGGGTACAAATATGAGACATTGAATATAGGAGAAATTCTGATTCCATCGGGTAACTCAATCTCATATGCATTCGCCCCAAATTTCCTCAAGACCTTACATGGTCCGATCTTCTTCATCTTGAGTTTATGATATGTTCCCCTCGGGAACCTTTCCTTTATCAAATGTGCAAGGATCAAATTGCCAACTTCAAACTAAAGTTCTCTCCTGCGTTGATCTGCCTTGCATCTATATTCTTGGCTTGAATGTTGCAATCACTCCTTTACCTGGCTATGAAGCTCCTTCATCGCTTTTGCGAAATCTTCTGCACTAGCGATCCTAGTCACAATCTGTTCCGAATCTCTCAACTCAGAAACTCCTCTTGGATGCATGCCATAGACAATTTGAAATGGAATCTATCTTGTGCTCCTATTAATTGAATCATTATAAGCAAATTTCACTTGTGGCATAATATTGTCCCACTGACTGTGGTGCTCTATCACCAAACTCCTCAACAAGTCTCCCAAGCTCCTATTCACAGCTTCTGTCTGTCCATCCATATGAGGATGATAAGCCAAACTAAATGACAATATTGTTCCCATATTCTTCCATAAGGTTCTCCAGAAGTGTCCTACGAACTTAGTGTCTCGATACGAAACTATGATCCTTGGCAAACCATGAAGTCGAATGACTTCTTTGAAAAATAGGTTCGTAATTTGAGTTGTGTCACTGGTTTTTTGACATGGAATGAAATGTGCCATTTTGGAAAATCTATACACCACCAAAAATATTGAGACAAACCCTCTTTGTGTTCTTGGCAACCCCAATATGAAGTCCATGTTGACTGCATCCCATGGCCTCTCAGGTATGGGTAATGGTTGATAAAAACCTGCATTCTTCCTCTTTCCTTTTGAATGTTGACAAATTCTACATCTGTCCACAAATCTTTTGACGTCTGCTCGCATTCCTGGCCAAAAATATGATTCATTCAACTTTGCGAATGTCTTGTCATGACCGAAATGTTTGGCCAATCCTCCACTATGTTTCTCCTTCAACAAATTTTCCCTCATGGAGCATTTTGGAATACAAAGCTGATTACCTTTAAACAATAATCCTTCATGGATCATTTATTCTACCCATTGGCTTCTATATCTAAGAATTGGATTCTCAGTTGCTTCGTACGCCCCTTTAAAATATGGATCATCTTGATACATCTCCTTGAGATCATCAAAACCCAACGTTTTGACCCTGAACTCTTGCAATAGAAAACACTTCTTGCTCAAAGCATCGACAACTTTGTTAGCAGTACCAGAAATATGTTTAATCACAAAAGTGAAATTTTGCATATATTCAACCCATTTTACATGTCTTTGATTCAACTTCTCCTGTTGAGTCACAAATTGCAATGCATGATTATCACTGTATAAGACAAACTCTTTAGGAATTAAGTAATGTCTCCATTTCTTCAATGCCTGTATAATAGCATAGAACTCCTTGTCATACGTGGAGTATTTCACTTTCTCTTCGTTCAGCTTCTCGCTGAAGTATGCTATCGGCTTGTATTCTTGACTCAAGACTGCCCCTATTGCAAATCCACTTGCATCGCATTTCACTTGAAATGTCTTTTGGAAATCAGGCAACACCAGAATTGGTTGTTCCGTGATTTTCCTCTTCAACAAATTAAAACTCTTTTCGGCTTCTTCTATCCAATGAAAATATTTGTGTTTCTTCTTCACTGTGTCCATCATAGGTGCACTAATTCCATTGAAATTCTTGATGAAATTCCAGTAGAAACTAGCCAATCCGTGAAAACTTCTCACCTCAAAGATATTCTTTGGTGAAGACCAATTCTTAATCACCTCCACCTTATCTGGATCCATCCTCAAGTTATCTGCAGAAATAACAAACCCCAAATAAATGAGCTCCATCTTCATGAATGAGTATTTCTTCATGTTTATCAAGAACTTCTCCTACTGTAGCCTCTTCATCACTGTAGCCAAATGTTTCAGATGCTCTGCCTCTGTTTTACTAAAAATCAATATGTCATCAAGGTACACAATAACAAATTTTCCGATGAAATCCTTCAGGAATTCATTCATCAATCTCATTAAAGTACTCGACGCGTTTGTTAAACCAAACAACATGACAATCCATTCGTATAACCCTTCATTGGTTTTGAATGCTGTCTTCCATTCATCACCTTCTCTCATGCGAATCTGATGATAACCACTTTTCAAATCGATCTTCAAAAAAAATCTAGCCCCACTCAAGAAATCCATCAGATCATCCATCCTTGGTAATGGAAATCTGTACCTGATAGTTATTTTGTTGATTTCCCTCAAGTCAGTACACATCCTCCAACCTCCATATTTCTTCGGACTGAGTACTGTCGGAACAACACACAGAATCAAGATTTCCCTGACCAAACCTTTGTCCAACAAATCCTAGACTTCTCTTTTGACCTCTTCATTCTCCTATGGTGTCAATCTGTACACTGCTTTGTTTGGAAAAATAGCTCCAGGTATGAGATCAATATGATGACTCACACTTCTGATCGGTGGCAACGAACGAGGTAGTTTTTCCACTACTATGTCAGCGAATTCTTCCACCAGTTCCTAAACCTCTTCTGGTAAATCATCTACCCTTGTGCTGGTTAAAACAATCTTTGGCTTCCTGACCACAATGAATTGCGATTCCTCCTCCTTCTTAACCTCCTTAAGAAGTTCCTTCCCACTCATGAGAAGTACAGTGTTAATTACTTCATGCTTCACCTCTTTATCCTTAATCGACAACAACATGTGAGTTCTCCCATTTTTCTCTAGGGTGTATGTGTTCATTCTCCCGTCATGAATCACATTCCTGTCATATTGCCATGGTCTACCCAACAATAGATGACAAGCATCCATAGGAATAACATCACAGAGTATTTCATCTTTATACCCTCCTATTTTAAACTCAACTAAACATTGCTTAGTGAAATTTATGTGATGTCCTTTTTGCAACCACAAAATTTTGTATGGGCTTGGATGATCAATCGTCTCCAGCTCTAGTTTTTCTACCATCTCTGTAGAAACGAGATTATCCATGCTACCACTGTCTACAATAACTTTGCATTTCCAGTCTTTGGTTTTGCACGTAGTCCGAAAAAGCCTGTTTCTTTGGACTGAACTCTCCACCTCCTTCTCTGGTGTTAAAAGATATTTTCACATCATCAATGATCTTCCGCCTTCAACATCCTCTGCCTCAACATTTTTCCTTTGTGCTTCAGCAATGTGAGTCTCTCCTTCCTCTTTCTTCTTGTCTGGACATTCATAAGATTTGTGTCCGACCTTTCTGCACGTGAAGCATTTTATCACTCCACTTCTTCCTCTTCCTCTACCTCTAGTACGAGGAAAAATGTTGTTATCATCATACTCTCCTCTCTGATCACCATATTTCCTTCTTTGTCCATCATATTTCCCTTTCTATGAGCTTCCACCTCTCTCAATCCAAGGTTGAGGTTTCTTCTAGTCTTCCTTAGGATTTCGACTTCTATCTTGGACAACTGATTTTCCCCTAGCTTGACTTCTTCCTCGGCCTCTTTGACCTTGTTTTCAACTCAGCTTCTCTTTCTCCTTTAGAGCCATTTGATAAGAATCTTCCACCATTCAGATGGTCATCATGCTCATCTCGTCCTGAATTTTGTATCTTAGGCCATTCATATACCTGGAAACCTTTTCATCATTACTTTCATGATGACCTACTCTGATGTTCAGCCTGTAGAACTCTTCAGTGTACTCCTTCACTGTCATCAACTTCTGTCTCAAATTCTACATCCTTTGAAACGGAGTAATCTGGTAATCTCTAGGAATGAATTTCGCTTTCATCTTTGCAATCATCCTATCCCAACTCTTGATTTTCTGCTTACCTTGGCAACGTCTATTAGCTTGCAGTTCATCCCACCACAATGCTGCATGTACCTTAAGTCTCGTGACAACATGTTTGACCTTCTTGTCTTCTTCGACATCTTCATAGTCAAAATATGTGTCCAGAGCTCTAATCCAGTCTAGAATCTCTTCAGCATCCAAGTTTCCCTCATAAACTGGAATGTCCATTTTGGCTCTTGCACCCATTCTTGCAATAGCTCTAAGCAAGCGTTCATTTGCTACATCTTCTGCTGTGACTTCTTCTTCTTCATGTCCAATGTCATCTTCACTTTTAGACTCACTGACATCCCCAATATCATCTCTATGCCTTTTTTTTATTTCCACATCCACGAGTCTGGCGCAAATGTCATGCAAATATCTTTCCACTTCTGGATTCTGCACCTGCCTACCTCTTTCTCTTGACACCTCCCTATCCTATGGAATATTGGGTGTTTGTCTATCCCTTCTCCTCAGTGACATGACTAAAATTACTTCTCGCTTTTCCTGCCTGAAATATACAAACAAGAATCAGGCTCTGATACCACACTTGACGTAGCCCTCCCAACCCGCAGGTCAAAAGTCCATGCACACATGATCGTTCTTCTTCCACTAGCTCGAAGAGCTCTCAACAATTGGCTCTTCTATTTCCCCTTAGGGAAAGTCGACACCCACAAAAAACCTCGACGAATCTCCCTTCGCACTTCGGGAGATATAACTTCGCGATTTCATGAGTCTTGTGGTCAAGAGACTGTGTCTTCAGACCTCCAAACACCGATATGCTGAGTTCTGAAAAGAATGATGGAACTTTAATGTTCCTCCTCCCCAAACAGTAATCGACGGTTTTGGATCTTCTCTTTGATCCGATGGTCAGTGCGACTTCGCAACTTTTCCACACCGAAACACTGAACCCTGATACACATCACCGATAACTGGCCCCACACACACGTTTCTTCTCCCCTTTGGGACTTCACCTTTCATGACTTCGTGAATCTCACTACAAGGCCTTTGGTTCTCCTGCTCATGAAACCCCGAAATGCAAAAATTCTTGGACTCCGACACGTGTCCAAGTACTGGGCCCTACTATGAAACTTTCCACCTTGTCGGGGTTTCGGACTTCGCAGTTTCACAAATCCAAATGACAAAGTTTCGGTCCTTCCACCCACGAAGTCCCGAAATGGAATCTCATGAGTAGATCCAATGGTCCTTGTTGGCGTGAATCTATGGCCCTCTCTCTCCTGAGATTCCACTTGCAGAAAATAACCACCATAAACTCCTTGCTACTCTGCGATATCTAACAGCTCATGGGATTTCACGAATTCTCCACGGAGAATTTCGACCGTCCATTCTCCCTTCTGAGAACTTCTGCAAATTTGATAAAGTGGTTTGCCACGGAACTTAACCACCTACGACACAACCTTGTGATGCCTCCAGGCACCAACCTTCTGTTCTTTTCTTCGACGACTATGAAGACTCTATCCCTCCTGATCTTTCTCCAACTTTGAGTCTTAAAGAAGAATCCTGTACGCACTCCTTGCGGTAAATCCTTCAATTACTTCAAAGAAATGAAGTCCTTCAACTCTGTGCATTCCTTGCAATAGTAGTCTCTCAACATTCCTTCAGGTCTTGCAAACCCTGAAGCTACTCTCGAACTGCACACATTTTGCATGGCCCCTGTGCCTAACTGCACTTCTGCGAGAATGAAAACAACGTTAACCCTCCTGATCTTTCAGAGATAAAACTCCAAACTCTTGTCAACGCACTCCTTGCAGACAATTCAACTGCACTCCTTGCAGGAACTCTTGCTCAGATAGAGAAACAATTGAAACTCATTTCCCTTACTCTCTCTCTCTCTCTCAGATTTCATACATTTAACAAGAAATCATTCATACACAACATAAATGGAAAATGCATGACAGAAAGAGTAAAACATTCATGAGCATAACATTCAACAATGCACACACAGAGAATATATGAGAACCATGAGTCTGAGTCAAGGCGTTTTGTATTAATCCAGAACTTCTGTACATGGAATTCTTCTACACAACTCTCTGCTTCTTCTCTTCTCTTCTCTATTGACATAATAATACAACTATACAATGAGGGTGTCTATATCCCGTTTCCCTCTTGCGCTCTAAAACTGTCTAATCTAAGCATTAAATTCTATCTACATACATTAACTTTGCATAAGTGCCTCTATCTACTTTAGACGAGAGTGGGACGCTCAAGGTTTGATTACAATGCTCCTCCATAAATGTGAGTATGCCTCTATTAACTATCCCATTAATTATATGGTGCTTTCAAACCTCAAAAACATTTCAACAAGAAATGTGCTAGCGCTTGTCCAATTGTCCTCCACATCCACGCATGCTTGCTACCTACTGGCGATGCTCCTGCATCAATATCAGAGTATATGCTGCCCCTATGGAGAAGTACAGATTCCCATGGGCTAATATGTGTGAAGAACTATTTATTAGCTGGTCTGAATATGAGAGAAGCCACCCTTTTCAAGAAGTATCTCGGGTGGACTGATAAATAAATTGTTAGATGTCTATGCCACATGGCGATTTGTTTTTGGCTCGAACTATATTTAGTCATTAATTACAATTAAATTTTATATTATAAATAGAGACATAGTCTAATGAACAAGGGTTGATGGTTATTGTAAGAACTCTTTTTTTTGGTTGTTGATAACTATTTTGAGACTGCTATAAACTGGGAAGTCCTTCTGGACCAAGACAATATATTTTCATTAGATGTATGTGATTGGAGTTGGAGAAGAATTACTTCCTATCATGTTCCAAGAATGATGCAGTAAATGAGTAAGAGCAATTAATTCTGTTGTCATGTTATCTGGTGCAATGTTTTGATGTTCTTTGCTTTATGATGAAGATAAAATCGTTGTGTTTTTATGTGATGAATGTTATGGTAGATGAATTATTTTTCTTACCATGATCTTGATTACATATGCATTTTATTTCTGTTAATTAGTTTTCTCAGACAATAATTGTATGCTCATTTGGTTAATGTATTAATACTAGGCCCTTTGGCATAGAATCACTGTCTACATGTTTGAGCAGCGGGTTATCCCAAGATCGACCTCTTCCCAATAGTTAAAACTTTGTCTTGTTATTGTAAAGTTGGTTTATACTAGCTTGCATCTCTCATACCAACCCCACCCAACATAAGTACAGAAAGAGAACCGTCTTAACTGAAGGAAGATCCTTCACAAGAAAACATAAAGCCCATCAATAAATCGACCAGATTGCGAGATCTGGAGAACCATTCCATATTAAACACTGCAGAGTCTAATTGGGCATCGGTGGTGGGTTTGGTTCCTGCTTTTGAGTCCAGGGATTTAAGACCCATCAACAGAACTGGCGCTATAAGGAGGGCCTGAGAATGAATGGCTGAGTATATAATTTATACAAGATTTCGAAAAGTCTACAGATTCATAATGGTCCACATGCATGGCTAGTCATTCAACAGATAACCCATAATTACTGAGTAATCCTGAAGCGGGTAACTCACCCCAGCTCGAGGAAGAACATTTTCACCCTGAAATACCTTACATCCTTCCTCATGAGGAAGTGAATCAGTTCTGGAGAATCACTAGAGCCTATGCCTGACAAATCGATGCGTTGTCCTTAGCTCATATCCTTCCTCGAAGAAAAAAACAAAGAAAACCAATGGTTAGTACTTCCGAAGAAGTTTTCATACACTCCGTAGAAGACTTGATAGATTTTGTGATTACCAAAATCCAAGAACCTCTTAATCTTATACCTGAAATGCCAACTGTCAATATCTCCGAGCCAAATGATTTTTCAGAAGAAGAGGAGCTCAACTCGGATTCCAAAGATATGGAAGGTAATAATGATCATGGGGAGGAGAGGGAAATACCACTCCAAGACAACCAACCTTGGTTGGTCGGAGACATCGTGGTCGTCCTCGGGCGAGTACATAATCTTCCTCGACACCCGGAAAAGCTGCTCCCCAAGTATGATCCAGAGACTTCAGGTTTACCTGAAGATCATATCAAGAAATTCATACTTGTGATTAGGATGATGGAAACTCAACATGAAGACATAGTCTACATACTTTTTCCCTACACATTTGAAAATTCAACTTCTATGTGGTATTTTAATTTTCCAGTAGGATCTATAACTAGCTGGACTAAGTTCCAAAAATATTTTTTAGAAAAATTTGTAGAACAAACTACTACGGGAGCCCTGATGGATGATTTGTTCACAGCCACCATGACCCCAAAAGAGAGGTTCAAAGATTTCAATCAAAGATTCATGACCATTTTAAACAAATTCTAGCCCGCAGCGAGACCAACTCAAGAATTGCAAATCAAGGTTTATGCTAATGCGCTTTCGACTTCTATTTATATGTTTGTGAAAAGAGCCACTAAGAAAACCCTTGCAGAAAATTTTGAAGAATCCAAGACAATAGAGTTCCAGATGAAAGGATGTAAGGAAGGCCAAGCTTCTTTAGTGAAAAGAGAGACCCAACCCCCTCCTAGGAGAGGAATCCTTTTAACTAGATCATCAGGGAAATCGGCTGAGAAAACTCCTGACAAAGGTAATGGGGATATAGAGGATCTGCAATGCATGGTTAAGAAATTATCAAATGAGATTATAGACATGAAGAGAATCACAGGGGAGGGAAACCTAGACCAAAGTCCCTATAAGCCTTTCTTTAAAAGAAACTCGTCGTTCAAAGAAATTGAACCTCCCCCAACCAACTTAAATATTGATCTAGGGAACATCGTGCTTGATTCTTTTTACACGTATCACCAGAAAAACCACTCCGAAATAAACTGCCCCCAATGGGTACACGCCATGAATTTGATGACCAATTGATTCCTAGATGAAGTCTCCCTAACCGAACAACCAAGTAGTTCGGCTATCAATAGTGCCGATTAGGAAGAGATTGATCCACCATGGGACATGACCATGTTGATATGGTATCCCGAGATGATCATGCCTTCCAGTGACCGTTTTGAGTCCCAGGAATGACCCGCATAAGTCTCGGCAATACAAAAATGTAGTAAGGGTCCAACTAGATCGAAATATGTTGACGTCGCCCAGGTCTCGAAGAGTAAGGAAACTCTCGATCGCCTGAAAACACCCTCTGATTTCGAAAAGAAGCCTATAAGAATTCATACTCGGGAATCACCCAAACTAGATTATAACATGGTCGAATATTTGAAAATGTTAAGGGCCAACATATCTGTTATGGACATGTGTAGGATTCCTCAGCAGAAAGACTTTCTACTGCAGGCTCCGAGCTCCATAGGAAACTCGGTGGCGGAAAGCGATTTGGAAAGAAATATGTCTTCCACCAATCTAGTGAGCAAGCCGACTGTGAACACCTGTTCAATAGATAAAAGGGAAAATACCTTTGTTCCACCTTTCCTCCTAACGTTTGAAGTCTTCAACAAGAACCTTCACAATTGCTTGGTAGATTCTGGGACATCCTCCAATGTGATGCCCTTGGTCATTTGTAATAAATTAGGCATTGTCCCTCTCAAAAGTGATAAGCATGTCATACAATTAGATATAACCCAAGTCAAGTTCATGGGAGAACTCAAATATGTGATGATCAGGACAGCGACACATCCTAATTTTGTGCAAGTGATTGACATCATTGTAGTATATATCCCAGAGGCATATGGGCTATTACTGAGCCAAGATTGGTCTGAAAATATCAATGGATATTTTAGTATAGATTGGGCACAACTTTGGCTACCACTAAAGGGATACAACAACATGATCAGGATCGATAGGGAGAAATATATAAAGCATACAATCACTGATCTAGAAACCCCGAACGAACCTGCATCCAAGGACTTTTCTGTGTTGGGTAATTATTCCTGTGATTCCCATTTTGGGAAATTTTCTCCTCTCCTTTCTAATGTTCCGTTTACCCAAAAATCCAAAATTATTTTCCAAGAAGAATCATCGATGCCGATGGGAGACTCTCTCTTCTTTGAAGACTCCATGCTAGGACTTGTGGGAGAAAAAATTGGAGAACAAAACATTAAAGAGGAAAGAGAAAGGAGTGACTGTTGTTCAGCTATTTGGACCCTCTATTTTGATGGATCTAAATCACAAGAAGGGTCAGGAGTAGGGTGCATCCTCATCGACCATAAAGGTAAACATCATTTCCTGTCCTGTAGACTAGAATTCGAATGTACCAACAACACTGCTGAGTATGAAGCTCTAGTACAAGGGTTAAAGAAAGACATAGATTTAGATGTCAAAGAATTGAAATTTTTCAGAGACTCTGAAATTATTGTTAGACAAGTAAGGAACACTATACACTACAATTTGTCTCATCTTAAGAATTACCAGCAGGAGGTGCATAGGTTAATAGAGCGCTTTGAGGCTTTCAATATCACGATGATTCCTAGGGAAAATAATATTCTTCCCAACTCCTTATCCACGACCGCTGCCAGACTGTCGCCTCTAGAGGATTATGAAGCCTCCCAATTTACTATAGAACTGCTCTACAGACCATTGGTACCTAATAACATTTCTAATTGGAAAGTCTTTGAGGGAGATGAACAAATCATAAAATTCTTAACCAACCAAGACAATTTCAAAGATCTCGCTATTGACGATGAAGAGTTCCAAGAGAAATAAATAGGATCCAATATTCGGATAAAACCAAAGGCTCACATAATCCCTAGGGGGGTAGCTAATCTAGAGAATTTGTTTGATCTGAAGAAACGATTTAAAGGACCAAAAAACGCAAAGAATGGTAGCTCTTGCCCCCTCCATGAAATTGTAAATCTTGGAACCCTAGAGAACCCGAAAAATGTGAACCTCGGTAAAACCATATCTAAGGAAGAGAGGAACCCCTACCTCAAATTATTTAGACAATATCAAGACATCTTTGCATGGTCCTATAAGGATTTGAAAACATATGATACCCGCATTATTCAACACACCATCTCGTTGAAACCCAAAATAAAACCTTTCCAGCAAAAGCTCCAAAAGTATCATCCATCCCTAGAACCTCTCATGTATCAGGAGTTAAGGAATATTTTAGATGCAAAGATAATTTTCCAAGTTAGGCATTTCGCCTGGGTAGAAAATCTTGTTCTGGTGAGGAAAAAGTCAGGAGAAATTCGATTATGTGTGGATTTTCGGAACCTCAACAGAGCTTTCGAAAAGGACAATTATCCTATCCCACCGATGGAACAACTCTTGCAGACCATGTCGGGCTCGAATATTTTCTCCCTAATAGATGTTTTCTTAGGCTACAACCAAGTATTGGTTGCATAAGAAGATCTTTTAAAAACCACCTTCCGAACCAAATGGGGAACCTTTCCTTATAAATGCATGCCTTTCGGGTTAATCAACGCAGGAGAAACCTTAAGAAAATCCATGGACGCATATTTCTGAGGAATTATCAATAGGTGTGTGGTAGTGTATTTAGATGATGTAACAGTGTATTCAAAGAATAGAGAATAACACATCCAACACTTAACTCATATTTTTGAAAGGTGTCAGAAATAGGGTATATCTATGAACCCCAAGAAAACTATCTTTGGTGTCGATGAAGGTAAGTTGTTAGGTCACATTATATCTCAAGCCGGGATTCACATAAACCTTGAAAGGATTAAATCCATAGCTCAACTTTCGCTGCCCCATAACAAGAAAATTATGCAGTCCTTTTTCAGGAAAATCAATTTTGTGAGGAAATTTACTCCCGATTTTGCCAAAATCATCAAACCCTTACAAAATATGATTCAAAAAGATGCCTAATTTAAGTGGGATGATGAGCAAAAAAGGGCTTTCAACAATATCAAAGATGCCATATCTCGGGCACCGGTGTTGCGAAGCCCCGATTTCAATAGAGACTTTAACCTTTATACTTTCGCCTCAGACCAATCATTAGTTGCAGTTTTGAATCAGAAGGATGATTACATCAATGAATCCACAGTGTCATTTATGAGTACCACTAGTACATATGACCAAATTTGCGACGGTTTTTCGTTGATATTGCCACACTTATTTGTCACAATTTCCACGAAAGACGAGTTTTTTTTTTGTTGGAATAATTTCGTCGCTCTATCGACGATCCAAGTGTGCGTGGAAACATCGACGAATTTAGATCTCCACGTGTCACCACCTTCAAGTTTGGTTAACCCTATGCATCATCACAATTACGGCGAAACCTCATTGCAAGTACAATGAACAACCATGGCAATTACGATGAAATTTCGTCGCAATTGAGACGAAAATTTATGACAAGTCAAAAACTTACGACGCAGATGTTGTATGTGTGACGAAAAACCATGGAAACTTGCAACGAATACCCGTGGAAATAGAGACGACGTTGATTCATCAAGACCAAATTTACGACGAAGATGCTATATGTGTGACGAAAACCTATGGCAACTTGTGACGAAAGTTCGTCGCTATTGCCATGGTGGTCAAAATGCAATTTTTTTCCGATGAACTATCGTCGATATTGCAATGATGACATTAAGTTTAAAAAAAATAAATTACACGAGATATGGTAATGCCATATTACATTGTAATATGGCATTACCATATTACATTGTAATATGGTAATCCCATATTACAATGTAATATGGTAATGCCATATTACAATGTAATATGGTAATGCCATATTACAATGTAATATGGGATTACCATATTACATTGTAATATGGCATTACCATATTACATTACCATATTACAATGTAATATGGTAATACCATATTACAATGTAATATGGTAATTCCATATTACAATGTAATATGTGATTACCATATTACATTGTAATATGGTAATGCCATATTAACCCACAATTAATTGCAAGACAACATGAAGAAATATGAGCTTGGAAAACAATTATTGTTTTGTATGGATTTTGTAG
>JZKD02S1674426.1:374346-389551 GCA_000966675.3 Picea glauca | reverse complement strand
TATATATATATATATATATATATATATATATATATATATATATATATATATATATATATATATATATATATATATATATATATATATATATATATATATATATATATATCAGTAAAGTATTAATGGTAAATCAGAAGGCGATTAGGTCTAGTTTGGCTATACTTTAAATTCTGGAATTAATTTTGAACAAATCTAAATGTGTCAAACACTTATGGAGATCTGTAATTAAATGCTAGAGGTACGAGGGTCGATGAATCCAAAGACTATTCTGGAACCCAGGTCTTGATTTACACATATCTGGTAATTCCACAAACCATAGCAATAAAGGAGTATAACTTGTCCTAGAAATTATATCAGACTGATAGCAATAAATTCATATGGAAATGTTTTAGTAAACTGGACTGTCAAACATATTTTTGTCGAAACCGAAAGTCGAAATTAAGGAAGGAATCTTATTTTTTTCCAAATCTTTAGTGAGAAAGCTACAAAATCATAATGTTCATCAAAACCCATGAAACAAGACAAACATTATGAAATATCTTATGGCCTTAATTAATTATAACATGAAATGTCTGTGCAACAGAGTCGATATAAAAAGTATAAACACCAAAATTTTATAAGTTCCTTTTTACACAATGCTTGACTGGAATTTGGACTGTGAAAACATCTGAAGCTTAATACATTTCTAGACGATAGCAATGAAAAATACATTACGAGTTTGGGATGAGACTAGAGTAGCGAAATGACTGGAATAAAAGTATCCAACTCAGTACACTATTTCAATTAGAAAAGAAAAGTCCTGTAAAGTAATCTTTATACATAGTAGTCGAACCAGAAAGCCAATAGTACAACTGGAAGACCCCCTCTTCCCAACCATTTTAGGTAATTGAACACAACTATATCGAACATCTAGAAATCTAGGAAGAGACTGTGCCCTTTTCACTGTTGAAACTTTGGAAAGGCCTACAAAGGGAACTCAAATACCTTTAGCGCCGAAGATAAGAACTGAACATCCAAGATCCGTGCACATACGAAAGAAGTATCATTTAAAAATATCATTAATAATAGATAAAAGTAATAAGAATACCAACATAATTATAACAGTTAGTAATGAAGTATTCCATGATCATACTTAACTTCTGTTCAACAGGTTTGCATGTCGTCATTTTTTTCCTTGTCGCATTTCCAATGGGACAGATGCCTGGGCCAAGGGTGGATGGTGCATTAACACTCTGATGGGTACCCTCACATCAAATAGGGCCCATCATTATTGAATTATACAAACCTTGAAAAAATGAAAAGATTAACAAGGAGAAAGTTTTTACACAACAGTTAACGTCTTTAATGAAAGGCAGTAATCGACAGTATTTAGTTATTGTAACGATGCAAGTCAGACTATGCACTATCATGGTGTAAACTGTTCATACCAAACTAGAAACTTCACATATCCATCCAGAACCAAATCACTTATAGTAGTTATAAGTCAATAATCATTACAGAGTTATCCCAACTATTTAATTTAATTGAATAGACCACGATGAAGATAATAACTACTATAAGCAAACATTTGGATGTATTGTAGAATATCATCATTGGACTATTCAAAGTTCTATAGAGGTATTAATTTATTTGACATCAATGAAAAATATTTGACATAGGGAAAGTAAACTGGGAGGTTACGAAGCCCTTTATCCCAAAGCATAGACAAAAATGAATGAATATACTCTCCCTAAAACCAGAGGAGAAAACAATGATAAACTCAAAGAAAATCACTCCTCCAGGATTTAGGATAACTTCGGAAGCGACACAGAGAAGTTACACCAAAGAAGAATCCGGGAAATGCATCATCTCCTTTATCAACCAAAGTATCATGCATAAGGAGAAAGTTACCAGGAATGCAGACCACACCATCTATTACAACCATGGAGCAACCACCATGGAAATGTACTGCACCTCTAAAGAATTGTCACACAGATCCTCTTCGCAGAACTCAATAATGACAACTGTGAACCTACTCGAACCCTAAATGACACCTTGTCAGCTTAGAGTAAATGTGGAGAATGCGGAGGACGGTTAGCCATGTGACCATGTCAGAGTCGGTATGACACTTTTGGTGTAGAGCCCGATAAATTCAATGGAACTCGTAGGACTACCATTAATTAAAATTATGGAGCCTTAACTTCCTTGACAGTGGACCATTCCTTCCACTTAAGAAATGTCATGATTAGACACCTTCATGATTTGACAGAAGTTAAATCCATTTCATTCCCTCGATGTTATCGTGAGTCAGTAGTCCGATCCTAGTTGTGGAATTTCCATTGGCATTTGGATGTAGAAACTGCTTTACAAACAACCTTGGTACTAAGGACCATTAATTAACTGAGAAATAGTGGATATGCTAGTTACCTGATATTAAAAACCCGACCCCATAAATATTATGGTTGGGAACTAAGTAAAGATGCCTAGGGTTAAATTAATCAGGTAGACATGCACGTGAATATGGAGGTCTTATGTTGAAAGGGTGAATCGTAGTAGGAATTATAAGGCCCCATATTATATACATAGTCCATTACACTGAAAGGTGAATGGAATGGAGGCGAAAGGGACCTCTTGTGGTAAGTAGAGTTTAGAAGTTCTTTTTTTATAGAGTTTTCATGACAGAATTTTATAACAGATATTATAATTGAGTTTATATTTTAGGTATACCCTTTCTATAAAATAGTTATATAAACTAAGGAATTTTTGTTGTTGTTGTGATTATGAGGTACATTACAAATGGTATCAGAGACAAGGTTACAGTACTTGAAACTTGAATGGGGTCACCTGTTTTCTTATCACATAATTCTGTTTATGTAAAACTAATAAAACCTTTATTGTTACAGACATAAAACCTTTCTTTTTTGTGTTGATCATGGCAGCATAGGATGACGCATAAATCAGACTTGATGGGAATCCAGAACAAGGGCATCCTGAAAATCAGAGACAAAATAGCGACAAAATCTCACCTACTGAAGTTCTGGAAACAATGAGGAATATCATTGTCGAATTGCAATTTTTCAAAGTCGATAATGAAAACTAAAGAAAGCACAACATGAGCAACATGAAATAAATGAAGTTCTGCTACGCAATATTGTCACAAAGAAAATCCCAAGGGACGATAATAACAATGAAGAAGTTAGCAAGAGGGCTTCCAAGAACTCTGGACTTGAGACAAAAAAAGGAGATAGTTTGTCTGAAGGTACACCCCCAGTTGAGGACAAAACAAAAATAGACAGAAAGAGAAATCAAGTAGACCACCTTGAAGGGGAATTTAAGAAAATTAAACTAGCTACTTTTGATGGTGAATCCAGAACAGGGGAGGAAGAGGAAGCATGGTTATTAAACATCAAAAAAATATTTCCATATATATAACTATTCCAACAATATGAAAGTCAGAATGGCCATCTACAATTTGAAAGGAAAAGCCAACATTTGGTGGCAAGATCTGAAATTGGCCAAGGGCCTAAAAGAGAAACAAATGGACTAGTATGACTTTAAGACATATTTCAAGAAAAAATATCTATCTGAAAGCTACTATGAAAGGAAAACCAAAGAATTTATGAGCTATGACTCAACCATATGACGATGGAGGATCTTATAAACAAATTCCTATAATTACTAAGGTTCGTACCTTATATCCGGGAGGACAAGGTAAAAATCGAGTGATTTCTAAGTTGTTTACCATAGTCCTATAGGGACAGAATTGAGTTTGATAACCCCAAATCCTTGAATGAAGTATCCAAGAAAGAACAGATGTGTTACAACCAGTATAAACAATGGGCAGAGTTTCCCAAAGCTTGGAAGGATAAGAAACAAGACCGAATGAACTAGCAGAAGAAGGGATACCAACCAACTCCTTATCAGAATGCAACAAAAATATTTCTGAGAAATGATTTTCACTCCAACCATCTGAATACGCAAGGAAACAACAAACCAATAGATATGGGGATGAAAAAGTTTGGGGACAACCCCCACGAACCATTAAAGTGTTGGGAATGCAGAGAACCTCATCTCAGGAGGAACTGTCCACGTTTAAGCACAACAAACATAACTTCCATTTATAATTTGTAGGAAGTTGTGATGGTGGGTGATGTAGGCAAAAGCCTGCATTAGATCAATGCATCCATTGACGATCGTCAAGCTGACCACCATTCCTCTGTGGTGGAAATTGAAGGTAAAATCAATAACACCCAAATTTATGTTTTGATTGATCTTGGAGCTACGTTAAGTTATATCACTCTTAGAGTAGTAGAGTCAAATAAACTTAAGAGGATGAAACATGCAAAATCATGGCTGGTACAGTTAGCAACAGGAACAAAAAGGAAAGTGGTTGACTTTATTTCTGATTTTGAATTTAGTTTAGATGGTCAAAACATAAAAACAAATTTGAATATTCTGCCACTAGGATCTTACGATATTATTATCATAATGGATTGGTTGGAAAAACACAAAGAAGTTCTAGATTGTTATACAAAGACACTTAATTATAAAGACGATTATGACACTATTAGAACAACCCAAGGTATACCAAAACCTGTATCAGTTAGACAAGTTACAACAATGAAATTCAAGAAATGCATGAGAAAGTGTTGTCAAATTTATGCCATTCAAATAACGAATCTGTTAGAAAAATAAGATAAGCCCAACCTAGAAGAATTTGTTGTCCTACGTGAATTCAGAGACATATTTGTTGATGAGATACCATAATTACCTCCTATAAGGGAAATAGACTTCTCCATAAACCTACTACCTAGTTCATCCCCCATCTCGAAAGCACCTTACCAAATGAGTTTACCAGAATTGACATAATTAAAAATACAATTACAGGAATTGTTGGACAAAGAGTATATCAGACCAAGTGTTTTACCATGGGGAGCACCAGTCCTCTTTGTGAAAAAGAAAGATGGTACTCTAAGACTATGTATTGATTATAGACAATTGAATAAAATGACCATTAAGAACAAGTATCCTTTACCTAGGATACATGACTTGTTCGATCAAGTAGGTGGGGCCAAGATCTTTTAGAAATTGGATTTACGATCTGGTTATCATCAAGTTAGGATAAAGGATGAGGACATAAATAAAACAAATTTTCGGACAAGATGTGGACACTATGAATTCATAGTCATACCTTTCAGACTTACTAATGTACCAACCACGTTTATGTGCCCGATGAACAATATTTTCAGTCAGTACTTAGACAAGTTCATACTAGTATTTATCGACGATATTTTGGTCTATTCTAAAATGGAGGAAGAACATGAAGAACACTTGAGAATAGTTCTGCAAATGTTGAGGAAACACAAACTGTACGCCAAATTTGATAAGTGTGACTTTTATCAAAAGAAAATACAATATCTAGGACATGTAATTTCAGCAGAAGGCATTGCCATAGACCCTGAGAAAATAAAAACCATCATCGAATGGCCGATACCTAAGGATGTAGGGGATATCTGGTCATTCATGGGAATCACCAAACATTATCACAGATTTATAGAGGGGCTTTCCAAAATAGCCTACCCTATCACGTTATTACAAAATAAAGGGACCAAGTTTAATTGGTCACATAAGTGTCAAGATAGTTTTAACAAGCTAGAGGAATTGTTGACAACTGCACCCATATTGAAGGTAGCAGACCTAGATAAATACTTTACTGTCTATTTTGATGCGAGTAAAGAAGGACTAGGTGGTGTCCTAACTCAAGAAGAACACATGATTTTTTATGAGTCTCAAAAATTAAAAGAACATGAGAGAAAATACGTCACTCATGACTTAGAATTGGTAGTAGTAGTACACGCCTTAAAAATGTGGCGACACTACATAATGGGCAGAAAATTTCTATTACTGACAGATAATAGCGGAGTGAAATATTTGTTTAGTCAACCAGATCTTAATGCAAGGCAAACAAGATGGCTAGCCTTCTTGAGAGAATTCAAATTTGAGGTAAGACATATCAAGGGTAAGGAAAATGAGGTAGAAGATGCCCTAAGAAGAAGAGTCCATGGATTATTCAAAATAAATGCCAGTAGAGAAGAAAGTGACCTGGAACATAGAATAAGGACAACATGTATTAACGATGAAAATTACACTAAGATAATGGAAGAATTACAAAACAGTACCACAAATTCAGACTTTTATGATTTATGTCCTCATCCCCTGGAAATCAGGGATTTAGAAAGCTGCGAAAATTCCTAAGGGAGGGAAAGAAAGACCTAGGAAAAAACATTGTTGAATAAATAACATATGTGAAGAGGCAGGATGTTGCCGAGTATGTGTTGATGGGAGAAATTGACCGTCCGTCAATTGAGAGAGTGGAACCGGTCCAGGGTTGTCTAATAACCCAAGCCGTTTGGAATGAACCACCCTGACGGGTTTAGCGGCTCCGTTAGCCGATCTAAGGTTCTAGGAAAACCAAAGAGAAAACTAATCTAAACTAACTAATCTAATTAAAACAAATAAAACAAACTAAACTAACTAACAATAAATAAAATGAACTAATCTAACTAATCTAATTAAAACTAACTATTAAACAAACTAACTAATCTACTATCTATATATACAAACTACTAATTACTACTATACTAACTCTAATGATTAGCTATTTAACTACTTATTGCACTATAACTTATTCACAAATATACAATATCTACAACTGGCAGATTTAAACAAAACCTGTAAAACTCATTTGCTTTCTGCCCTAAGACAACTAGAGATATTTTTGATTTTTATGATTTTATGAACAAGAAATAGAACTTACTGAAATTATACTAATTCTACCCATATATCTAACTAAACTTACTACTAATAATATACTAAACAAACAAATGACAAACTGAACTGGAAACGCTCCAAATTTGTCCTGTGTATGATGACTTCGAAGCTGGTTAGAGGAAGGAAACTCACACCAGATGATCCAGAAGCTTCTCGTAAACGATAGGCTACAATGCTCTTTGAGTTGTTTACAGGACAAACAAGACATAAAAAATCATAACAATTATATGATTTATAAATCTCTGCAATAAGAGAAACCTATTATGCAAAAACTTATACTTAATAATTCAACTTATGAAGAAGATAAATCTGTCGTTCACAAACTGAATTAAGTAATTGCTATGTTTTTTATATACTTGGAAGAAATAAGATATGTATTATATTGATCAAAACATATCATTTGCAAAGATTAAGATAGATAAAGTAGTCATTAACCAAATGCAAATAGATACACATAAACATAAAACAAAATATTGATATTATGAAAAGCTAAAGCTGTAGCAGAATATCAAATTCTGTCTCAGTCTGTATTAAAATTCCATATCCTTGTTCTCCCACAAATGAGGATCCTTATTACACAAAAATAATAAGTATTTATAAGTCTCTCCACAGGGTAAAACCTCTCTGTGGCAGTTATCAAACTGTTTACATAATCTGGGAAGATATTCCCAAAATCAACTAAACTAGGAAGCTAAAATGAAATCAAAATATTTCAAATATCTTCCAACTGCTCATCAAATCCAATGCAATTTCGAATTCACCTGTGTAGCGACGAGGCTGCTCAATTATGCCAACTTAGAATTGACGAAAACCGTGGCTAATTCCACATTTTTAAACAAGATGGAGCCTGTCGTCTTTTGTTTCTTGTCTGTCGCTTGTAGCTTGGCCTTTTGACTGGTAAGCAGTGAAATCTGGTCTTCTAAAGATTGAATTCTTGACTGGAGAATCAGAACATCAAGATAATATCGCTCTAACCATGAACTGCATTGATCACAGGGTGACACTGTAGATTTAGACAGAGCAGGAGAGGGTTTGGATAAATGACTGGGGGTTTCACAAGGCAACTTAATGCCTGGGTAGTTAGGGTCGTCCTGTAGGCAGGGGGGTAGGTTTGACACAAATTCATACGAGGGTTCAACACACAAACCTTGCGAATAGGGGTATTCGCTAGCCAAGAAATGCTCCACTTCAGAATCAGAGTCCTCACTCAATACGATAGGGTTTGGTTCGACAGGGGGTTCTAGCTTATTTCTTGCCATCCGTGAAATCAAACGAGCATTCTTTTTCCCTTTGGCGTTTGTAGTGAGGTTTTCCTTGGTATTTTTTCCCATGGGCTTAACAGTCTCAACACTCTTAGTCACCGTGTGGGGTACATAGATAAGAGGGTCGACCGAGGGTTTAGGTAATAGGATATGGTAGGGTACCGGGGGTACAACCTTGACCTCGCTCACCATAGGTTTGTCAACCTGTGTAGGGTTCGAATCCTCGAAACCATTCCGAGCAATGAAATTTATCCAATAATCTTCGTGTAGACTCAAATGATAGAAAATGATAAGCTTAACCAACCCATAGTGAAAAAGGCTACTATCAGCCTGGTGTTTTTTATACTTCTTTGACATTTTAAACATGCCTCTATGCAAATAATAAGGCATATTGAGCTGAAATCCCATAAAAACCATAAGCAAACGCAGGTGGTGTAAGAACACAAACCCGTATCGACCCTCATGGGTGATAAATTACTTGATTATCATCAATAAATCATGCCATTGTTGTTTAAGCATCGTTACTGGAAAACCTTTATCACAGGAGGTAATTTTACGCGACTGGAAGAGCAGTGTCCATGGGACCTCCTCTACTTTGCAATTCTTGGACCATCGTTGTCCAATGGCGGGTAAACCCGTAGAAAGACTAATAAACTGTTCATCAATTTCCAATTGAATATCGCCGACCTTGGCCTGACAGCCATCAAAGGTCATGGAAAATTGTCGAGCCACGCAGAGGTTAAAACCCTCGAATCTTTGTATAAATGGGAGCCACCCATTTTCCTCGAGGTCACTGCGAGCACTGTCAAACATCAACAGGGCCTGGTGGCCATTGGGTTCAACTCGGACAACTGGGTCCATGAATTGAGCACATGGTAAGGGTTTGGTTCGAATTCACCAACGCACAGGAGCAAAGCTATTCGGTCTAACATCAATGAACGATCAAAGGGGGAAAGCATTAATGCGCACATGCGAGGGTGGTGGAGTTATTCACCGCCATGCACAATAGTTATGGTAAAGTACAACCAACAACTTCTACATCTGTTCAAACAATCATAGCATAGCTCAAAAACCATATCGTTTGGCCAACCAAGGAATCAAATGGTGAGTGTCATGCCAACACGCCAAATAAACTATAGTTTTAAAACCATTGACATTCAACGTGAAACCAACACCAAATGTTAACCATGAACCATTGTATAAATCAAAAGTTTTAAACCATTGTGCCAATCGAATTCATAAAATTGACAAGCCAAGAGCTATAAAAAGATTAACATAAGGATCACATCATATAAAAACAAAAATAAATCATGGCCCTTATGCAATTCATAGAATCTATGAAGTACAAACCCATATGCTCAATGTCTCATAAACTTAATAAAATCAAGTTATGCAATCAATATAAGAATATCCAAATAGGCATAGTTCGAAAATTCTTTCAGCCACATAACGATAAACCAAAGGTAAGTGCCATAGAAAATATCGATAAAAAGATGATGACAATTTATATAGTGATCAAAATGTGACCTCGAAAGGGGAAGTTTTCACGTTTACAGTCGTGAAAACTTAATGGAGACAAATTTGCAAGTGTCGCAAGAAATGAAAATATCGTCTATTTGAAAAATGCGACGACAATTTGAAGTTCGGAAGACATAGGTGTAGGCAGCTTATAGGACAATAGAAAAAATTGAATTGGTTGCCAATAGTATGTTGGGGAAAATATGATCTATTTCTTTTTGTTATGAACACTACCTGCTGAGTGTGAGGAAAGGAGATGAGTGCTAAAGTTGAACGGAATTTCTAGGAAGGAGTTCTGAGTTAGCGCTCATGGATTCATGGTTAGGCTAGGGGGTGAATCGGGCAAGTAGATTGGCTACCCTGTTCTATGGTTGGGAGGAATGTGTCTGTTCCCTTTGTCTTCCCGCAAATTGATTCAGATATGCTATTCTACCTTTCTCTGGTTAAATGTTGTAATACATATAAATCTACAATTTGTTTACTTCTATGAATGAATTTCTGATCGAATGTTGCACATGTGATGAAAGATTGACCAAATACTTCCTAATCATTAGTTAGGAATGGATTTGTTTTGTGGGACGTGGTACTGAGTAAATACTAAGGTCATTGGATGTATTAACTAGAAAGACTAGCTCTGTAGAGGTTACTACTCTCGTAATCGGATAAAATACATGCTACATCTCACTTTTAATTAATTCTGTTGAGTAAATTAATGTTTGCATGATGTGATTGAAGTAAAGTATATCGATATCTACGAATGTTTATGTTTCTTGTAGGTAATTATAGTATGCAAATGAGTCTCCACTAACGTACATGCAAGTTCATATTCAAAATAAATACACCATGTATGACAGGAATTTTCATGATATGTGTATAGAACATTTACAAGTATATTGCGTACATATATACATTCATATATTTGGAGATATGTACAAGTGATAAAGTAAAGCTAAAGTGAATTGTATACAATAGAGTCAGGGAATAATATATATATATATATATATATATATATCACTAAAGTATTAATGGTAAATCAGAAGGCAATTAGGTCTAGTTTGGCTATACTTTAAATTCTAGAATTAATTTTGAAAAAATCTAAGCCTCCTTTATCAACCAGAGTATCATGCGTAAGGAGAAAGTTACTAGGGATGCAGACCACGCCGTCTGTTACAACCATGGAGTGACCACCATGGAAATGCACTGCACCTCCAAAGAATTGTCACACAGAGCCTCTTCGCAGAACTCAACAATGACAACTGTGAAACTAATCCAACCCTAAACGATGCCTTGTCATCTCGAAGTAAATCTGAAGAATGCGGAGGATGGTTATCCATGTGACTATGTCAGATTCAGTATGACACTTTGGGTGTAGAGCCCGATAAACTCAATGGAACTTGTAGGACTAACATTAATAAAACTTACAGAGCCTTAACTGCCTTGATAGTGGGCCATTCCTTCCACTTAAAGAATTTCATGATTAGACACCTTCATGATTCAACATAAGTTAAATCCATTTCATTCCCTCGATGTTATCATGAGTCAGCAGTCCGATCCTAGTTGTGGAATTTCCACTAGCATTTGGATGTAGAAACTGCTTTACAAACAACCCTAGTACTAAGGACCATTAATTAACTGAGACATAGTGGATATGCTAGTTACCTGATATTAAAAACCTGACCCCATAAATCTTATGGTTGGGAACTAAGTAAAGTCACCTAGGGTTAAATTAATCAGGTAGACATGCGCGCGAATATGGAGGTCTTATGTTAAAAGGGTGAATTGTAGTAGGAATTATAAGGCCCCATCTTATATACATAGTCCATTACACTGAAAGGTGAATGGAATGGAGGTGAAAGGGACCTCTTGTGGTAAGTAGAGTTTAAAAGTTCTTTTTTTATAGAGTTTTCATGACAGAGTTTTATAACAGATATTATAATCGAGTTTATATTTTAGGTATACCCTTTCTGTCAAATATTTATATAAACTAAGGAATTGTTTTTTTTGTTGTGATTATGAGGTACATTACATGACACTTGTTTGGCATGTTGGTAGATGCACATGGTTGGCATATTGGTGGATGCACATGGTTGGAATATTGGTAGATGCAGATATTGACATGTTGATAGAGGCATATGGTTGATACATTCCATGGATGATATCTTTTGGCACACTATATGATGTTGATGTACATGGGTGTTGTGCATGGTGGGAAACTTTTGGTACATGATGTACTTGGTTGATATTTTTTTCATGATTCTCTATTTTATTGTTGACATATATTTTGTTGCATTATGTTTGGTATTGTTGATTAAGGTTGGTTGTCATTGATGTCAACCCTTGAAGAAAGCCTCGTAGCACAAAGTTTTGGGTAATGGACCAAATATTTTTTGATGTAAATATGACTCATTATTGTTTTGTCATGGTTGATAAGAAGTAAATATGGATGAATGTAACAACCCTGGTTAAATAGTCGCATAGGGTTTATTAAGTATAATTAATTAGATAATTAACTGTCCTAATATGTTTTAGTTAAACAATGATTGTTTCTTAATAATATTAATTAATTAATTAATTGTTTATATTTGTTGATTGATTAATTAATTAATTAATTGTTTATATTTGTTGATTGATTAATTAATTAATTAATTGCCTCATGAAATATTTGAAGTAATAAATTAGAGGGGCTTAATAACTTTAAATTATTTATTTTAAGACTTTACGTATGTGGGGGGGGGGGAATGAAGCATTAAATGGAGGATAAGGTAATAAATGAAGGATAAGGCAATAAAGGCATGGGATAAGGTAATAATGGTGAGGATAAGGTAATTAATGGAGGATAGGGAGCCGGTGAATGGGGGGATATATGAGGGGGAAGAGTCCTATGAGAGAGCATCATGAAAAATTGCGAGGAGAGGACTGTATGATGACAGTTGGATATTTTCTAGTTTTGGGGTTTTTGTGAAACATTGCAGGGGGCACTGGGTTGTTGGGGGTTTTGGGCATGGGGGCCAAGATTCCTTACGATATCCTGGAGCTAGGGAGCTGGACAGGCTTCTCCAACTGGTTGGGTGGTTAGTCGGTTTGGGTAGGGTTTGGTCAAAGCAACAGGCTGGGCAAGGCAACAGGGAGGACAACCAAATAAGCGAGAGTTTAGCATCAGGAAGAGATATTTTATTTATGAATTTGCTGAGTTATGTGATGATTATGTAAATTATTAGCATGCTGTTCGTAAATTTAATTTATGCTGCTTATATACTGAACGAAAGAAATTACTTATTGTTCTGCGTAGAAGTAATCTTATCTGTTAAAATTTATGAGATTTAATATTATCTGTTAAAATTTATGAGATTTAATAGGCTAATTAAACTAGGTCTCTACACTTGGTATCAGAGCCCTAGTTCAAAATCTGGAGCCGAGGGCCTACCTACCCACCCAGAAATTTAAACAAACCCCACCCAGAAATTTAAACACTTCTATTTAGTTATAGTGAATCCCTAAATAATCTGTATATGAAAATATATCTATAAGAGTAAATATAAATTTGGGCCTGAGGGCCAAGCTCCAACTCCAGCTCTAGCTCCGCCTAACCTGCAAGCCAAAAACACAATTTTTTTGTTATTTTACACAGATCTATATATAAACAATATCCCAATTGAAATTAGTATAATTTTATACATATTGCAAGTAACAAACAATAAAACAAAGATATATAAATTCTTCTCGGGACTGCAACAAGCCAAACAATCTCAACAGTAAGTTTCTACTAGGGTTTAAGACCCAAGGGTTTAACAAGGTAGATTATGCAAATCAGAAAAGGAACTCATTAGTGTGAGAGTATTATGTTATGACAGAATGGAGATTTTCACTAAAATAAGAGTTAAATGGGCATATAGTTGCTATAAAGAAGCAAACCGAAACCCTAATAAAATAAAATAAAATAAAATAAAATAAAATAAAATAAAGAACTCAAGGCTTCACTTCCTTGAGTTGTAGAATTGTTATAAAGAAGAAAACCGAAACTCCAAAAAAAAATAAAAAATAAAAAACAACTCATGTTTTCACTTCCTTGAGTTGCAAACTTCGATAGAAGACCTTGACAGGAATTGTTTTTGTGACCTGCCTCATGTTCCACAACATTTTCATGACTTGAGCTATGAGGTTCGATGGCTTAAAGAATATGACATTCTTGTAGATGCTTAGAATAAAAAACAGACTAGAAAAAAAAATTTGAATCGTACCTACGCTATAATGTTCCTCCTATTTGTCAAACAAAAGATTTCAACAACAAAGAGGTGGTGCTATTAAAAACCATTGTTTTTTATCAAAGAAACAGTGCAGATAGACGATTCTTACTTCTTAGAGGGAGACCTGGCGGACTTTGACGCAACAACCTTCTCCACTTTTTCGACAGTTTTCTTGGGGAGGAGAACCTGATGAATGTTCAACAACACTCCGCCGCTAGCGATGGTCACTTTGCCCAAAAGATTCCCCAATTCATTATCATTCCTGATGGCTAGATGAATGTGGCGGGGGATGATTATGGTCTTCTTGTTGTCATGGGCAACATTTCTTGTGAACTCCAACACCTCAGTGGCGATATATTTGAGGACGATGACAATGTAGATGGCCGCGCCACCTCCAACCCGCTTGGCATACCACCCCTTTTTGAGATATCTGACTATCCTCCCTGCCGAAAACTGCAATCTGGCCTTCACGGTCCTGCTCATTGACTTCTTCCAGGATCCTACTCCCTACAACTTCATTTTATGATAATATTAACCAGATCTTGGAGTGAACTCTTCAAACTACATCAAAAACCAGATAACTAAGGTCTTGGAATGGAATCTTCAGACAACATAAAAAACCAGACAACTAAAAACCCATGAATAGTCCAACATTCTCAAACCCATGAATAGTGCAATCCAGGACTGTCCAACATTCTCAATATCAAAGCATCACAGAAGTATCAAAGTAAAATGCCCTTTAGTGCCAACGAAAATAATAAAATAACTCATTTAAGGGCTTTAATCACGAGATTAACATACAAAATAAAAATATGAAGAGAAAATAATAGAAGATAGGGCAACAAAATGCCCAATAGAAATACTGGTGGGTAGACACAGTCAGTAAACATTAAACAATATGCTTTAAGTCAAGACTTATTTTCCACACTATAAACATTCCTTTATATTTTTTTTCACACTCCAGACTTTGCAAGGCATCAAGGATATAAAATATTTTAATTTGTGTTTCAGTCAACAATGGAGCAACCAAACACCTATATCCAAGCACTAGATCCCAGTACCCCGATCCAAGCAAAATCCCGAGCACTTATTGTGCTTTCCACACATCGAGGCCAATGTCCAAACATACAACATAATCACCCAGGGCAAAGTCATAAGGCAGTGCCCATTCACAAGACGTCGGATAGACAGATTAAGGTATGCATAGTGTGCTAAACCAAGACCAAACACCATGGCCCAGGGTAGCCTGTAGGCTGTGTAATGACCCTTTTCTTATTACTATGAATAATTTCATAATAAACCTAAACATTGGCTAAATTATAATTAATTATTATATAACCTTAATTGATTATAAGTTATTAATTAATTATT
>JZKD02S1674426.1:305371-333166 GCA_000966675.3 Picea glauca | reverse complement strand
TAAAAGGAGGTTGCCCCCTCAAAGAGGCTTATTATCTGAAATTATCTCTTTTTCAAGGCGTTGAGTACTTTTTCTGAGGTTTTTCTATGCTATATTGATATTTGGTTCTTAACAGCGTTCGAACTCTGCTTTGATCCCTTGTCACGCACCCTGAAAACCAGTGGAAAACCTGTGGAATGAGCCATGTCTCCTGTGAACCCTGCGTATTCTCCCTTGCAGAGCCGAGTCTGTACCTGAACCCTTCTTGGGTTGATGCCGTCTATTTTCCTGAGTGGTGTTGACCAGTTACTATTGCTGTTATCCTTACCTTATGGGAATTGATTTGAATCGTGGTTGAAGAGGCAGGTTTTCAGGCCTGTGAGTAGCTCTCTTCAGGTGAGAGAGTTTGTTGGGAAGTGTTTTTCTCCCAGAGAGAGTCCAACACCAACTACGGATTTTTGAGAATTCCTGATTTGGCCTGTTATTGAGACCTAGAGAGGGAAGTGAAGAAACTGATGGACTATGTGACAGTGAAGGTGTATACTCCTGGGTGGAATAGACATGCGGGGAATGAGAGTCTGTGAGTAGTGGGCGTAAGAAGGTTTCTGGGGAAAATCCTTCTGGTTGCATTGTATAGTTTTCCTGTAACCTTAACCTAGTCTAGGATTCCCTTGCCTGGGGTGGATCTTAGTCCCAGCTAAGGGGTGACCCACTACTGAGCATGATGAGCAGTGTGGTATAAGGTTGGGAGAAGGTCTGCATGTAGTTGGTGGAGTTACTCCAGCTTAAAAGAGAAGTATCAGTCTGTGCTTAAATTATATGTATTTTATGCATGTTTGTGCTACTGATGCTTGAATGTTTATCATGTGTTCCGTTGCATATATGAATTAATGTCTATTACATTGAATCTGTATTGTAACAGTAAAATCTATTTTAAGTGTTTTAAATTCATTACAATGCATGTCATATGTGTATATATGTGAATGTTGCATAGTATTAGCATTGCCTGGCCTATTGGTGGTTGGGGATGTTTAGAATTGGTATTTGAGGTAAGTGAAGTGTCTGAGAAGTGATGTTGTCTGACTTGTTGGTGGCTGGGGACATTACAGGATGAGTGAAGAGAGTGAATTTGGTTAGTCACATAAGTGGTATATGTGCGGTGATTTCCTTGACTTTTCGAATAGCTTGGAAGTGGGACGAGGTAGGTGCAATGATGGGATGAAGTGACAACATATTTCATATCCAGAGTAGATGATGGATTTAGGAAGTTAGAGGAATAATTCATTTTTTAATCACATTGTAGCACGATGGGGAAAAGGAGTTTCCTTGGCAATATGTTGGACAAATGAGTTGAGTTTCATACGGAGGATACATGTTTTCACATGGAGGTGTGAATTTATGCAGGTGAGTAATATGGTTGAATTGACCATCCAACTAATCTGACACTTGGATGATTTAGTGTACAATGACATATTGAAGGGGTCAGATTCTATATGTAAAGTGATTGATTTGTGCGATGCTTGGACATTGTGAAGGAATTTCTTGAAGAAGTTGGATGATGAAAGAAATAGGGAGGAAAGTGTCATATTGCCTTGGTGTTTTTGGGTTAGACAATATGGTGGACGCATGGGAAGAAATGATTATGTTCAGTTGTGTCGATTTCAATTGGGTGATGTGATTGAAATGTCAACATTAGAGAATCAATATATGGAATAATTTTGTAAATTTATTTCGCCTTCTTTAAGCCATTGAACCTTGGATTTTTTCCTCCATAATATTTCCTCCTGATGGTGTCTCTCCTCTAACTGAATGGTTAGTTTTTTTTCTTGAGAGGAAATAGAGTCTGACCAACCATGAAGGATTTCTTGCTATTGTAAGTCCACCATTTGAGATTCCAACTGCTTCCTGGCTTGGAAAATATTTCCAAAGAATTGTTGATTCTCGAATCTGAGATGTTGTTTTAGGGATTTGAGGTGTTGGTGGAAGTAGTACATGATAGTACCCTAAGAGATGAAAGACCATTTGCATGGTATCACTTGCATATCAACTATAAGGCATATTGTCCAATGATATGAACCCACCACTAAAATTATACTTGCTTCCATCTAAAAACATGTAAGCATAAGGGATTCTGACACAAGGAATCTGTCCAATCGACAAGCCACTTGTTGGGATCCTTCCCTTTGGTTGTTCCAAAGATAATAACCATTTATAGTGACAAGATAAATTTGGTTGAGATCATGGATGAAATAATTGAAGGACTCAAGATATGGATCTAACCTTCTAAACCCTCCTTTCTTCTCGATCCAAGAAAAGATGAGATTAAAGTCACCTCCTAGAACAAAAAATCTGGAGTCAATCAACTAAGTTAGATTTCAAAGAGAGACAAGGAAAACATATTTATTATGAAGATAATGTGGTCCATAAACATTTGTAATGAAGCCTGTGGTTCTTGAGCCAATGGGCCTTAACTGAGATGAACTCCTAAATGTAGCAAAAAAATCATCCAAGATAACTATTGAAGGGTTCCATAGAATGGAAATTCCCTACATCGATCCTTGGATATCCAAAACCATCACATGACCTAGATTCCAAATTTTATGAAGAATATTGTTTAGAGTTGAGATAGAACATTTGGTTTCTTGTAATAAGAAGATATCTGCAGTTTCAAAGATTAACTTATTTCATAAGAGACACTTCTTTCTATTACAATTAATGCCTCTAATATTCTAAGAGAGAAATTTCATTGATAAATGGGAGAAGGAGAGGGCTGGAAAGAATTCATGATCAACACATTATATCCACAATTAACCAAAATTTTATTGATTTCCTGAAGAAGATGTAGGCTGAATTTCCTTCCTCTGCATTTTTAATCTTTTGGAATCTTCTTAGGGATGTTCAATTTATTTCTCTGCACTCCCAAATAAGAAGAGGCACCATGCTGCAGATTGGATCCTAATGAATTTCTTGCATGTTTATAAAGGGCTGGTGCACACTTTATATGTGATATGGGGGGGTTGAATTTATATTATGTTGTTGAAAAGATTCAACAAAGCCTTGGATATCTATACCTTCTAGATCCATATATTCTATGTCATTATTTTTCCATCCTTTGTCTTTGGTTTCATGTTCACTTCTTCCAAGGGTGACATGTCGAGAGGTAGATAAGTGGCCTTGGGTTATTTGGCCTCTTCAATACTAGACAAATAATCAACATATTTACGTGATTTAGTACCATTGGAGGATGAGTCAGAGAGAGGAGCGGTTGGCTGGTCCTTCGCCATAGATCCCAAGCTCTCATAACTATTCTTGGTGGAAGGTTGTTTAACTGGTCCAGAGGAAGTGGATCTTCTCCTTGAACGTCTTCGAGTTTCAATCTTAGTAAATCCCTCTTCAACATTTTCAGGTTCATGCTTGGATGGCTTGGGGGGATTTAGGAGGGGACAATCCTTAAATATATGGCCATGTTCATGGAAATGCCGAAAATAAAAGGGGATATACTCATAATCCAGATTTTGGATCCAATCCGTATCCTAGTAGTTGAGGAAAATCGAATTAGGGACTAGGACTGAAACATTCATATAAATATAGATATGAGCATAGGAAGTATATCAAAATTTCTTGGTTTCCTATACATATCTGACATAGGTGCCTAGATTTTTACCTATGCTAACCAGATTATCTTCATCCCAATACTCCCACGGAAGAGAGTAAAGGTGGACCCATATTGGAGCATATGTGAAATCTTCCTTATATGGGTTGAACTGTTAAGTTTTTAACTATTATTATGTTTCTTTTCAATTTACAAGATAACCATAGAATAAGTAGGATCACTGGTAGAAACAAAATCACAAGATACACAACATTTATCCTGAGAAACCCTCATGGGGGAGAAAACCCAACTAAAACTTCCTTAATATAGATAACCAATACAATGCCAAGACAATAAACCAAACACTAGAGAATATCCTCCATTGAGCAATGCACCTCTCTCTCTTTCTTCTTCCAACAACTGGAAACTACAAATTCCTTCAAACTTGCACACTAGATGAGTGAGATGAGTGAGTGAACAAATGAGGCATTAGCTTCCTTTATTTATACAAACTGGCAGGTGTTGAAAAGATGTCTCTTCAATGGGTAGGGACGACTTGTATTCTTAGTGGTTAAAATCATTTTAATTAGCCTAGGGACCAACTTCTCAATTTGAATAATACAATTAGGGTTTGACCAATCCGCAAAAGGGGATTTGGTCAATTACAATGCTCGACATGATCAATCCGCATAAGGGGATTGATCTAATGAATAATAAATCAATAATAAATAGAATACTCTTTGTAGTTACAATATTTCAACATGAACTTCCCCATCTAATAGTGCAAATAAAGATCCACTAAGTGGAAACAATAAGGCCCATTCTAAAAAGACCGTTCCTGATATTCATGATTATGGAAGATGGGCATGAAAAAATCTTTGGAGCCAAGCTTGAGGTCAAACCAGTCCTGGAATTTCAAGTGGGAGACGGTCCAATCAACTAGATAATGTTTTATCATCTAGAGCCCAAGAAATTTTCCAATAACAGGGTGGAGCCAGGTGAATCTGAGTGAGAAACCCTAGTGGATCGAGCACGATGTGGGTGAAAATGAGTTAGAATGAACCAAACATATATAAAATTGTCTACTCATTTATTATAATTCCACTAGCTTATCAACTCATTGTCTCATAGTATCATGAATGCCTAGTTTTAATGCATTGTCTCATAGTCACATGCCCAGTTTCATGAGACAATTCATTAGACAATAGTTAGGGTTGGGCGTATTTATCATGTTTTTAAGGTGGTGAATTACATTAATAATTTTCCTAAAGAAATAGAGTGAACATCAAACCTTTTCTTATTCATTGATCAATTGGTTAGGCACTTATTTTGATTAAATGTTAATGTGGGCTTCCTTAATGTAATACATAGCCAAATCTCAAATGCCAACTTTCTACAATATTGAAATACTACAAAATCTCACTATGATATCTGCCATTTTATACAACTCCCAATTACATCAGCAAACGAACTTTGTGTTCCATCCAATAGTTCTTCCACATTAATTAAATGTTTTTTCATGGTTTCACATAGCTTGCATAAGCTATTACCTGCAATTATTTCCTTTTGATAGTGACCCACAAAGTCAATTGAGATACTCTCGAATTATTTATATGGGTCCAAAATCCTCTATTACGTAGTTTGGAATACTCTGTTCTCACACTAGTCTTTGTTGGTTCTTATCTACAACATTCAAACCCAAGTTCTTATCCTCTTTGTGACCAACTGTTAGAACCCCATGCTTAAAGCCAAGCTCTTTTCTTCTCTGGTTCTAAGTTTTGATATTATGGTAGTTGTGGGAGGTATTAACCTCCATGTATAACCTATGACCAGATTAGAATGTTCTGGAAGATAGAGAAACCCTAACAAATGTATAGAAACCCTAGAAGACATGTTGTCTCATTAAAAGAATTAATATTTAATCATTGGCCTCGAAAAGATGAAGTCGGCCTAGAAAGAAGAAAAATAGCACTATAAATAGAGGGTGGTTGAGCTCATTTGGTCATTCACACTCTCACAACTCACACTAGACAAGTGGTGCACAAGTTTAGAGGAGTGCAGTTGCAACTATTGCAATTGGGATTTTGGTCTTGGTTTCTGGTTTATGGACTTTATGTTTGGTGAACTATTCTTGAAGAAAGAGAGATATGCTATCTCTTGGTTATATATTGAGTCTGGTATTGCTTCCATAATTATTCTATCTATCAAGGTTATGGTGCTCAGGGGTGGCTGTGTGCCTATGGTTGGGTGATAATATTGAGATATTGTCTATGGAAAAATGAGAAAATAGCTTTTATTCTAATAGGTTACGGGACCACACTATCTTCAGACAGTATAACCACTAGAAGATAGTTTGGGAAGTTATTTTTTAAGCTCGTTGTGGCACCAATTACAACTATAGCTAGGTTTTCTGATTATACAGCTACAACAAACCCTAACTCTTGTGTTCGAGTACTTTTGGTGAAGAATTTCATATAATTCATTGACATCCTAGTTCACCCTAGCCTAGCGCACCTCTTGGTACCCTCAGTTAGAAAAAATTTCAAGTTTGAATTTTTTGTCAAAGTCAAAGATTGACTTCTAGTCAAATTAAATTTGTGTTCAAAGTTGAACTTCTAGAGTTTCTATGTTGTTCTAATCATTGAATCATTCGATTCAATTTATAATATCTTCTTGTCAAGATGGTATCTAGTTTCATATTGGAAGACAAGATGCACAATGCTACAAGACTTCAAAGGTATGCCCTTGTATATGCTATCCAAGTTATATCATCTAGAAAAACATGAGTGTGTTTGTAGGGAAAGTACTAGAAACCTTGTCCAAGCTATAATATTGGATTTAGTAAATTCAAAATAACAAGTGCACCCTCCATATCAAGTGAGGATTTCAGGTTCCAGGTTTGATTAAATTGTTAAGATTCAAATTTTTATATATCAAGGGTGATAGTTGCTACATTACAAAAATAGTCTTTCAAAGGTTCTATTATTGTTAAGTGTAATGAATACTTGACTGCATATGAATACCATTGATATAGATGCCTATTGTACTTGTTTGCAATATGAAATAACATTTCCTCTAGAGAGATATTTCTTGTTTTCACTTGTTTTTCTTGTTCCGGGAAGGTACCCTTGTGAAATATGTTTGATGAACAATCTTTGCAGAAGCTATCAGAGATGAAGTTTATAAGGATCACACGATGCTTGCAAAGACTACGAGATGGGAAACAATCAGAACAAATAAAAAAAAACTTGAAGACAATCAGAGGGAGTTAGACTAAGAAAGAAGTTAGTAATCAAGAGGAAACTAGAATAAACTTGTGACACTTTGCAGAAAGAAAGCAAACAAAAGCATGGACTCTCTCAGATGGAGGGAGATGATTACATAATTCCAAAAGAAGAACATGCATACTTCTCATTCAGGAATGAAGTCGAGATTAGGAGGGAGCTAATCCCCAATGATATGATCCATTGAAGAATATGTGAATACTATGAAGTATATTTCCATCTTCTTCATTAGAAGTAACATCCATGATAAGCAACACATGTTCAGCTTGACTCTAGAAGAAGCAATCTTCAAAAATAATTCTTGAATATCCCTGGTTGTCCATCTACATTATGTTCCTATGGTGAAAGGAAGAATTTGGAACCTTTAGGAAGGAAGGGAATGGAATCTATAGAAGATTCCATGGACTCCAACGTTGAAAAATAAAGATGTGATGAAGAAAAATGTATGTGAAAAATTGTGAAAAGACTTATAAATGGAAGCATTGATAGATACAAGGCGAGATTAGGGGCTAGAGGGTTCTCCCAGAAGGAGGGAGAAGACTATGATGACATATTGTTCCAATATACCTCCACCTAAGCCATTATATCTCTTGCAATATCCATGGGTTGGATTTTACATCAGATGGATGTAAAGACTGTTCTTCTCAACATAGTAATTGAAGAAGAAGCATATAGAACAACCTCAAGGTTTTGAGGAATAACAGAAAGAGAGACCCATGTATGAATATAGAATAATACCTTGTATGGATTCAAGCAACCTGGTCCAGATCCTCTCATGTATAACAAAAGCATGGTGAAAACTTCCTATTATAGAGGAAGTGTATTGAAATGATTCTTCATAAGTCTGGGATGATGGATTGAAAATCTATGGAAAAATCCCATTATGATAGATCTGAAGAAGATGGGAGACTCTAATCCAGTAGACCCATCCCTGAATCAAAAATTGAATGGCTTGTTATTGTATTTGGAGAAGACTCAACTGGATATTTGCTTTGTTTTGAAAATAGTTCTAGGTGGAACTTAGCCATGGAAATTGAATAACTGCAAAGCATGCCTTGAAATATCTTCGTGGGATGTTGGAGTTATGATATATAAATATATGTATTTATTGATTCATATTGGGTAGGGAGTGCAGATGAGAGAATAAGTGATTCTTGGATATGTTTCAGTTTAAGATTTTCCATGATATCATGGGCTAATAGGAAACATAAGTCTATTACACTCAACATTGCAGAAGCACAGTATATTTCATCTTGTGATGCTTGTACGCAAGCAATGACACTCCATAAGATAGTTTCTAGACTTCTTGATCAAGTGATGGATTTGACCGTGATATATTGTGAGAACTAGAGCTGTGTGGATTTCTAAGAGAACTCGGTGTTCCATGATAGGTTGAAGCACATTGATATCAAGTAATATTTTTCTCCGTGGTAAAGTCCATAGGGGAGAAGTGGTTTTCTAGTATATCTCCATTGATGAGAAGATAACATATATTTTGGTAAAGCCTCTGTCCAAGATGAAAATTTTGCATACTTATGGGACAATATGGACTCATGGAGATGACTTACTTATTGGAAAGGGAAGTGATTACCCCCAGGTTGGGAGGGAGAACTGATATGTTATTGATATATGGAAATTCATTTTCCTTTTTGGAAAATGGTCTAAGTTGGGAAGTCACTTTTCAGTTCAGAAAGTGGTCCAAAATTCTTGATGGAAATTCATTTTCTAGTTTGGAAAATGGTCCAAGATGGGAAGTAACTTTTTAGTTTGGAAAGTGGCCCAAGATTTCTAATGGAAAATAATTTTCTAGTTCGGAAAATGGTCTGGATTGGACAGCCATTTTTGTAATGAAAATGGTCCAATAGATTGTTGATGTACCATAGACAACAATTCCCCTTATGGATAGTGTGGGGGAATGGTCTAGGAAAATCATTCTTCTTGGAAGTCACTCTGAGTATTGGTCAAGAAAAATAGTCTGCCTCTCTGGGTAGCCATTCTTTTGAAGTTCATAGTTGTGAGAAGTTTCGAAGAATGGTCCATTATAGGAGGTTGGTGTAGGACAATCATTTCCATAGCAAATGGTCCAAATAGTCATTACCTAGGGTAGACTCATTCTCTACAGGTTGCACTGTCATTAGTGTCAGAAGAATGGCCCAGTTAGGTGAATGGTCCAGGTTCAACAATTAGGGACAATCATTCCCTAAGGAAGACTCATTCTCTCCAGGTTGCAATGTGATTAATGCTGGAAGAATGGACCAGTTAGGTGAATGGTCTAGGTTAAGAAATCAAGGACAATTATTCTTCTATGCTTGAGAAGAATAGTCCAGATAGCCCATGGATGATGTTTAAATTTATGAGGGCAGATAGTCTTCCAGATCTCACAAATGTGAGTGGAATAATGGCCCAGATAACTCAGTTTGTATCATGATATTGTCATGTAGGTTTATATCAGATGATATGATTGCTATGGAGACTTTATGTCTATGGACAATAGTTTTATGCTACTGTGGTGGATGTGATCCACTGGTAGTGACTGAGATTCACTGATTAGTAGCAATGTGCTACTAGGAGTGGTTGTGTACCACTGGATAGTAGTTGTATACTACTATGTATAGAAACAATTGTGCTCTATTGAATGACATTATTTTGATTTCCATGGAGACTACCACTAGTGTTGGAGATGATCACCAACTAGATGGATAGTCAGATTGCTGGTGGAAAAGAATTATCCCTATGGAGAATGGTCTAGGTTGACATATTTTTGATGTACCATGGAAAACTATTCTTCTAGAACATATGTTCATATTAGAAGAATGGACCATCTCCCTGATTTCACAATAGGTACCAGAGTGGAGAGATTGGCACATGACAAATATTTTCTATGAGTTCACAGTAGTGGCCATAGGGAAAATGGTTTAGGACAATCATTCTTCTAAGAAGTATGCCCGAATTAGAATAATGGTCCTTGTAGCCCATGGGGTGGCTTTCAACATATGGGAAGATTGACATTCTTCTAGGATGTAGGTCCATATTAGAAGAATGATACTTGTAGCCCACCGTAGAGATTTCAACATCTGTTTGGATAGATGTTCTTATAAGACATATGTCTGGAATATAAGAATGGTCTTTTTATCACTTTGTTGAGTAAATTAATTATTCAACATCGTTCTTGATTAATCATATGGATTATGGATTTGAGATATGATGCAGTTGATGTTATCATATGATACTGATAGCAATGATATTTCTCATGAGTTGATCTGCATGATCATGAGATAACCTACGTGGCTATGATGATGCTACCTATTGAATGATCTGTTTGTGCTCAACACCATTTCCTTTGATACTTCCCTCGCTGGGAGGAAGTGTTGATATTATGGTAGATGCAAGAGGTATTAAACTCCATGTATAACTGCTGACCATATTAGAATATTCTGGAAGCTAGAGAAATCCTAAATAGATGTATAGAAACCCTAAAAGACATGTCGACTCATTAAAAGAATTAATATTTAAGTATTGGCCTCTAAGAAAAGAAGTTGGCCTAGACAGGAGACAAAAAACACTATAAATAGAGGGCGCTTGAGCTCATTTGGCCATTCACACTCTCACAAATCACACAAGACAAGTGGTGTGCAAGTTTGGAGGAGTGCAGTTGTAACTACTGCAACTGGGATTCTGGTCTTGGTTTCTGGTTTATGGATATTTTGTTTGGTTCAATATGCTTGGAGAAAGAGAGATATGCTATCTCTTGGTTATATTTTGGGTTTGGTACTGCTTCCATAATTATAATATCTGTCAAGTTTATAGTGCTCGGGGGTGGCTACGTGCCTATGGTTGGATGAAAATATTGAGATATTGTCTATGGAAAAATGAGGACATCCCTTTTATTCTAACACTAATACCTTCTTTTCCATGTGACTAATAGTTGTGACTGCATGCTTATTACATTAAGGTCTTAAACCTTGGTGCTAATGATCGAAGATGTATCTTCTAGTTACACTGGACCACATGTTATGGTGGTCATTGAATTATGATCTTCAATGAATGGCTTCCACATATAGCAGTTCTACGAAATAGATACTTTTTAACACTTCCCAACTACTAGAACTGCTGAAGTCTATGGTTCATAATGACATGGGCCATTGATCCCACTAGTGATCAATGGTCATGATCTCTTACTCTACGATATCATTCAACTATGGATCACCGTCAATCCAGATCGTGGATCCAGTATGGACTGTTTATTATATTTCAACTCATGACGTGGGCCACCATGAAACTTTGATCAGTGTGGAACCTTGCTTCCACATGTTGTCCCATGAGTGGGAACTGAAGTCATCCTGACATATCTCAGTCTTGACAAGGGTTTCCTATCTACAAAATCAAGATCTAATCTTCACCGCCAATGGTTTTCCATGTAAACCATATATCGTGGGTCCTGGTCTCCATGTACCACATCATGTGTGGAGTTCCTTACATCAACACAATGTTTCCTATCACTGGGGCCTTGAAAATTTTCATCCCTCCAACACCTTAGAAACTTTGATGCCTGTGGTCTTCTATAATGAGAATCGTCGATTTGTATTTGGATCGAACAATCATGACTTTCCGTTAACTTCTGTGTGTATTTTAACTCTTGATACACCATCATTCATTGATCTGGATCGAGAATGGATGGTCAGATGTTACTCTCACCATTGGATATCAAGACTTCTACATAATCCTTCTAGATTGAACGACCAAGACTTATATGTGGGGAGATCCTATGGTTATAAATGATCCTTCCTTCAAGGTATAGTTTGACTCGATTTGGATCATTGATCCTTCCAATGATAAATGATTAATGCTACTATAGTTTCTGTTGCGTCCAAACCTGTAACACTCTATGGGAGTCCAGTCTGGACTTTTATATCCTATGTAGGAAGCATAAATAAAAAGGAGTACACAATCTCCACACTGTCATAGATAATTAATAACCACAAGAATTCTTTTTATGCATCTCTATACATAATTTACATAAGGTCTCCTTTCCATTTGGCCCGATTTACATTCAATTGGCCTCTGATTGTCATGTTGTCCACACTCAAACTCTTACACACTAGGTCCCCCTTTCTCTCTTTGTCTCTACACACACACTCTTACTGATTTCCCATAGGATTACAATTTTAAGCATGGAAGGTCAACTTCCATCCCATCAACACATCCCTAAGATTGTGCAACTAAAGACCATAATAGCACTCTCATACTTTACAATTGATAACGACCAAATGGAATTGAATCCTCCATACTTAGGATAATCTACCTAAACTCAACTAATTGCTCAATTAAGATTTTACGCTTCAAATAGGGAAAACAAACCCAATCCTTCTAAAATACAACTAAAACATGAGAAATTACATTAATTTGAAGTTTTAGGGAATCCACTCCCTTAGTAGATGTAAATATGCCTAGGTCAATCAACATGGTTGATTTTGGAGGTGAAATGATTTGGTATCAGACTCCCAAGATTAAAATTGTTCATGATTTCCTCATCACATGTTCAATTAATTCATTCCCTTTGATGTTCTTTTGCATGTTTTCCTCACTGTTATCCTCCATCTTCCTGGATCCCAAATATTATGTTGTTCCTACTTACTTGCATTGTTGCCTTGCTTCTATATTGTTGTTGTCTTCAATTCTTCGGGCCTCCAATTTTTTTTCTACAATTGTCCTCTTTCATTGCTGATGCAAAATTGTATCGTCAATTGTACTCTTCTATTGAATATCCTTTTTACTTCAATATGCTTTCTCTTAGAGAATTTTATCATCAACATCCATATCTCATCAATTTCCATGTCTATTTTATCTTCTTGCTGGTACATCCCATTGCTACTTTGATGAAACATACTATTGATACTACCCACTAGCTGTTTCATCTCCTCCTCATCCATCCCATGGCTATATGGCACTCTGATTAGCTTCTCAGAATTGGCTTGAACTAATTCTACATTATTTATATATCCCTTTTCGGCTGGATCTCTTGTTAACCATTCCTCCAAAAACCTCAATTCTTTCTCAAAATCTCTAAACATTAGCTCCAAATGTTGTACTTTAGGTTTAAATTCATATTTAAGAAATAGTTTAGATTCTATTTCTCTAATTACAACTTCATGTTCATCATCACTTTCTATACCTGCAACCTCATAATTAGTTTGAAATTTAAAATTTACCTTATTTTTCTTAGATGATGTAAGCACTTCTTTGTTACAAGGAACTTGTGAACATTTCTCCACTCTGGCTATAATCTTCTTTTCTGACACAGGTCCTCTCAAAAAATTTTCAAACAACTATAATTCCTCATCATACTACTCGAGAATTGCATCTGAATGCTTCTCTCTATCCTTCCCTTGGCTATATTTATGAGCCAACTTTATCCTTCTTTCTGCACCAACAAATTCTTGCAATTGTCCTCCAGTAAAAACATTACACAACTATGTATGGGTCTCCATTTTACCTTTATGAGACAATGTGGTCTCATCCTCCTTCATCTCCATGACAAATTCAAATGACTGTCCATTATCTACTAAACCTGCAATCATACACAAATTATCAATTTGAAAAAGATAAGACCCTATGGTCTCATTTGATGCTTCTGACATCATCAAATCTTCATGTTGATCTGAATTTACCACACAGTACATGAAACTATCAATAGGTCTCTCAACAATTCTCTCTTCAACATATCCATCATCATCCTTTCCAAGGAATGATCCTTTCTCTGGTTCACAAAAGTGAACTTCTTCTTCCATCATTGTCTTCTATCAAAATTTCATTTCTATGAGTTTCTCTACCTGCAATGAAGCATTCAACCTGTGCGCCAATTTCTTCATAGAAAAATGCACAATGGGCCACTTGAAATTATTCTTCACATTCCAACCCTACCTCTGGTCTTCATTGCTTTCTTGTATAAGATTCAAAATTATTCCAAGTCTTTCCTTAACCTCAATAAATTCTTTGGAAAACTCCTCTTTGTTCATCTTTCTGTCAAATTCTTTGGCATCCTTTCTCCTCTTGATTTGGATTTTCTCTAAACCTATGTCATGACCATCATTATTCATGTCCATATTCTCCCTTGTGATATTCTCCTAGTTCACTATGAGCTACATCAAGCCTTCTTCGTAGCAAGTATCTGCATATTTCCACTCAATACCTCATCAATCTTTACCTGAGCCCGACCTCCTAGTATTCTTTTGGATCTCTCCCCCACAACCTTCTGAGTACTCTTTCTCTTCTCTAACTTCTACACCTACTCACCTTTATTTGAGAACTTTACTTGTCCTCCTCACATCCAATTCTATTCTAGAAGTATTTACAACATCCTTTGATGCAAGGTTCTACCACTTTCTTATTCACTTGTTTCCTATTCCTTTATCACAACTCTACTAGTTGCAATGGTTGCTACGATTCCTTTTGCTGCTACCTGTAAAAACAATATGTTTTTACCAGAGTTAAAACATCAAAATATATGACTAATATCTACAAGATATGTTATGAGATCTTCAACATCTCTTCTAATTATGCTTCTTGGTTGGGATGGTCTCAAATATACAATAATATAGTTAAGGAAATCTGATTCCTTTTTCTACCTATCTACACAATTCTTTTTCTTTGTATCCTTTACAGAATTCTAAAGAGAATTGACTTTCTCTGATACCAATTGATAACAACCCACCAAGTCTATTTCCCATAGGTGCAAATTTATAAGTAAACTCTGTTGCAACTTCAATACTAGAGTTTCTCTCGAATTCTTTATACATGCCCAAAATCCTCTGTTACAAAGTCTGAAATACTCTGTTCTCGCACTAGTCTCTGTTGGTACTTATCTATAGTGCTCAAACCCGGGTTCTTATCCTCTTCATGGCCAAATTTTAGAACCTTTCGCTTAAAGCCAAGCAATTTTCTTGTTTGGTTCTAATCCCTTCTTGTCCACCCGACTAATAAATGTGACCGAGTGCTTATTCGCTTAAGCTATTAAAACTTGGCACTAATGATCAACAATGGAATTTCCAATTCCACTACGCCACTCATTCTGGTGGCTGTTGATCTATGCTATTCAATAGATGGCTGCCACCTATAGAGGTCCCAATACGTTGAGATTTTTTAACAATTCCCAACTACAATAACTCCCGAAGGCCATGGTCTACTGATATGGAATGTTGTTCCAGAGTCTATACTTAAGGCTATAAAGTATAGAGTGTAGGCATCCAAAAAAGGGTATATGATGTAAAAGGAAGAAAAAACAACTGGAGGAAAATAAGCTATGGCTGATTTATGAGTTGTCTCTGTCTAGCTTCCAATTGTTCCTGGGCACTTATATCCTATTCAATGGCTGCACATGAGCGTTCAAGTTCAACCCAGGTGGTGGCAGTTTTTAAGATAGTATTAAAAAGGTTTAATGCAATATTGGTTTGATCTGTGAGACTGGGTTCAATGTTGGTATGTCTTGTAACAGTTAGAGTCATGGGGGAAAATAAAAAGGTTTTAAAGGTTTTCCTTTCACCACCAAAATAACAAGATAAATTTCTTTAAAACAAATTAATAATATAACATCTCAGAGGCTATTTCTCGTAACTGAGTTAAATTTGAAAACATCGAATGAATCGAAGAAAAACATAAAGCTGCTAATCAAAGAAAGGCATCAAATGCTGAAGAATCTTACTCTGTAACATAAGAATAAAGTGAATTATGTAACCTTCAATGAAGTTTAAAATATAACATCTAAATAAGATACAAGTCTTGTATTAACTAACAGTGAATACAAAGGAAAAACTGCTAGTTATCATATTGCTCAATGAAATATAACCACAATAGAGGTTGTACTAAATTGTGATTTGCATTCATCAAAGAAAAGTATATGAAAGCATGCTGGAAAATGGAAAGACAAATAACACATAACTCAGAATAAACGAGATGTAGAATCTCTGGCCCGCATTTGTATTAATTCTCAATAAAGAGAGTCTTGTCCTTTACAATCGACAAAAAACAGCCCTTGTGTATTTTCAAAATATATATTTATACTAGATTTTGGTGTTTGCAATTCTATCATTCTAAGACTTCAATTACAAAAAATAGAGAATGAAACACTTCACTTTATTATCCCCCGTCGTTTCTCATGTTGGCAAGATGTTTTCTTTTCTTTGTCTCCTAGCTCCAGCATTAGGTGATACATACAACTGTGTTATTTTCCCCCAGATATATTCCTTTTCCCTTGATCAATACATTTGATACACTTTTCTATTAACTGAGCTATCAACTTTGGAGGCTTGGTTTGGTCATTTTCTTTGAAGGTGTAACACTTTCTTTCTAGTTGTGGAAATTTTTCTCCTATTTTACCATCTACTGTGATAATAGCCGATAGTAGTATATTTGGTTTTACTAACCACTTATCTATTTGGGCAAGGTCGACCTGACTTATCTGGGAGAGCTCAACGAGGCCTCTTTCCACATTTTCCTTAATGTCTACCAGATGTTTGGCTATGTTCATTTTACCCAACGTTCCAGAGCTGCTTTCCTGATCAATATCTAAGAAATTTTTATTTAGTAGACCAAATATTTCTTCAGAAGAATCTCTTGCCTCCTTAGCCATTTTCCTGTTTTCTGCTATATTTTGCTCCCATACCTTTAGCAGGATATTACCTCTAGTTTGTTCTCGAATGGATAATCTAGAAGCAATGACCATTTCCTCCTTCGCTGTTGATATAATAGCTTCTTGGAAATTACCTCGATCCACCTTAGCTTCTCTTTCTCTTAAGGCGATATTGTCTAAGGCTTGATCTATCATATGAAAATGATCTTGGATGACTTCTACTTTAGTAAGTAGACTCTGCTGAGAAACTTCTATCTTCTTTTGTATTTCCATGGCTTGACCTTGGAATATTATTATATCTATGACCTGGTTTACAACATAATTCAATTTAGATTGTAGCTGTTTTATTAATTCCTCTTGTTGATTGACCTATGTTTGGCTTGTTTGAGCCGATTGGTGCATTTACTTAAGATTGGATTTGAGTTGTTTGATTTTTTGTTGATCCGCTGCTTTGGATTGCTCGAAATATTTTTTTTCCTCATTCTTGGCTGTTGCCTCTACTGTTTCTATCTAAGCCTGCAATTTTCTGATTAATAGGTTTTTTTGTTTCAACTGTTGCCTCAAAGTTCCAACTGAATATTGATTTGCCATTGCGTAAGCCCCCAATGTTCCTACTATCTCATCAACAAATTCTTCCTCTTCTAGGGCTTCATCATATGTTAATATTTTGTATCTTTTGACCACTATACCCAGCAGGTGGTGCGCCTCTCACTTCATGATGACCTTTCTTTTCTTACTAAAAAAGAAGTCGTTGGGAGGTAACTCTTCCACAAAGATAGGTGTCAGATCTTCTTTGCATATTGTCCCTGCGTCGGGGTTCTCCTTGGAATATTGTAAGGGGGTAACGAATGGAATGGGACAAATGATTTCCTTCGATGTTTGTTTCCTAGTAGTGTCTGTGCCTAGTCCATTTGATGTGATAAATGATGTGTCTTCAGCCCCTTTCAAGGGCCTCTCTATTTTATCCTCGACCTATTTCCCTGGTGTATCTGTCTCTGGGAGTATTTTTTCTTGTCTTTAAGTCTTGGTTTCCTCCGCATCAGTCCAAGTTTCTTTTTTTCCAGGGTTTTCATCCTTTGAACTCTTGACTTTTGTTTGTTGAATATATTGAGGTATCGAGACCTTGGCCTACAAAATGTTTGGGAGGCCACTTCTCCGGTGTTCCTGAAATTTTTAAAAATCGACCATGTCCTTGGGGAGCAGAGCTTGAACCCAATATAAGACTTCTGAGTAGGACCTCGCTCCTCAGAACATTTCATCATGAGGTGAATCTTCGTGCTCATATCGTTTTAGAAAAAAATTCACCATGTGATTACTCACAAACTTATTAGGATCATGCTTCTTAAACTCAATGCCTACTAGCTTCATTTCCTCCAAGGCTGTGACCTCCGCTTTAGCATGGCCGAAATCGAATAAATAATATGTACTAATGTGAATGGGAAAGGGTGGCCATACCTTCTTCTGAACTCCCTTGAGCTCTTTACTTATACAACCGAGCACAATTTTCCTAGTGATCTCGCAACATACTAGCTTATCTGGTAAGAATAGCGGCAAGGCATATGGGGGAACATAGCATCCAAAAACCCTAATGTATGAAAAATCTACTTCTATATACCAGTCTTCCATGCTGCTTAGGTTGGCCATGATTTTATCCGAAATCCTAGGGGGCAGATGGCCGAAGATAGAGACATGCATTGGTATCATTACCATGTTGAAAATCTCATAGACAAAGTCTTTGGCTTTATCTTCCTAGAGTTTTAAGTGGTACACATGAATAGTCTCTACGTTAGTTGGAGTCTAGCTCCAGCTCATTAATGGAAAAGGTGTCATGAAGAAAATGGCATCCATAATGTAAGCAGACATGAAAAATGAAGATGCTTTCCCACTGGCCTTTTGTGCTCGATATTCAGTAATCTGACTGGTTATACTGTCGGACAACAATTTGGCCCAGTCGAAAGATAAACCCTCAGCTACTGTGTGGATAAGAGGTACCCATGGGAGAAATAAGTGAGTGGTGTCCTCCTCCCATAAAGTCTACAAACCATCATTGTTGTATACATGAATTGTGGCTCTAAAGACGAGATTGTATAAATTCCATTAGAATTGGCTCTGAATTTTGCAGGGTGCGAATACCAATATTTGATTAGGTCGGATAAGCTTTTCCCAAACTTCTCACATTCTTTCTTTTTGAAACCCTCTAAGAATTCGACGTTGTGAGTAAATTTTGGTGTGGGGGAAAATGTGTACATTGTCTGTAGATGCTCTGGCCTGAATGTCCCAATCACCACCTTTTGGTCATTGAATGTTGTCCTAGTCGTGATATCCACATGGTATAGCATCCATCCGATCATATCATAATAGGCAAAACACCGTAGCCTTGCTACTATATTTTGTATCTCTGACTGAGCGACAATTTTGTATTTGCTGGATAAGTCGTATTTTTCATTATCGCTAGAATTGTTTGGACAATTTATCAGCTCGTATTGCAAAATGTTGGAGACATGTGTCCATGTTTTGACAGTGTTGGTGCTTCTAGGCGATGATCAGAAATAATATCTAAACTTTGACCTGAATTCTCACCAGTTGTCTTGGGCGTTTTCAGCGAATCCATGATATAGAACCTTTCAATTTGGTCTCCTGTCACAAAAATGAAAACACAGACAAAGGTTATCTCGATAAACTGGCTATGAGAAAAGTAGAAGGAAATTTAAAATAATGATGAAAATCCTTTTTCTTTGAACACTCAAGTTTGTGAGAGTCCTTGTTGACAAAGCATTTAAATCATTTAATAGAAATATTTGGAGATCAAACATGATCTTACTATCAATCATTTCACTAACTTTCTTATAAATGTCATAAATGCTTGATAATTCATGACTTGGGAAGATTGCAAAAACGTTTAACTCTTTGTTCGTAAGATGTACAAGTTAAGATTTGTTTAAGGAATTAATTAATCCAGTTTAATCCTTTAATTGAGTGCAATTAGTCCTTAATCCATTTTTCAGCATTCGCAGTCTCGGGTGATTTTACTCTTAGTCTTAGACCATGAACCTCGAATTGGCGATATTGCGATTTGGTTGATTAACTGTGATTATAATTAAGTTTTTAATTAACCACGATCAATTAATAAATTTTGCGACCTTGGGTATTGGGGTTACAAATGTGTTGCTTCGAGGTAAAAATAGTCAAGTCATGAAATCACGATAATGATTAACTATGGCTTAATTAACATTATTCTTGTAATTGACCAAATTTATCTCAAGCTGATTTCACAACTTCACACATCGGACGTTCGAAGGGCGTTTTGAGGTGTGACTCACAAAATGCGAAAGTACGATGTATTAAAAAGTGATACTCCCTGCTTAAAGGTTCAATAATCGTGATTAAACTTAAACCGAATTTGCTATTTCGCGTGTCGGGACATTGAGAGCTTTGATATGTATAACGGTAATATCTACAAAATCCAGAAATCCAATTTTTGAGGCTTATGTGTATCGTTTTGTTATTTGGGAAGTAGGCAGCTCCAACCCTTTAATAACTGGAGTATTTGAAAAATACGAGTGTTCCAACATAGGATCCAACTTGGGATCTCGTCTCCCCATGGGATGAGAAGAACATTAGATCAAGTGTCTTTATTAGGAAAATGGAGTCATTGGTTTGCTTCTGCGAAACGCGTCCAGAGAGAGGGGACAAAAAAAAATGGAGGTTTCATCTTTATCTCTGAAAACTTTCGAAACTAAACCGGTTTCTAATCTTAAATTTAGGCCATTCGATGACTTCCTCTACCCTGACATTGATTTTGGGTCTGCTCAAGATAATCAAAATAGCCTTAGGAATTTTAACAGGTTCTGTTGGTTTTGCTTGCATCAAGGTGAAGTAATTTCAGTGTTTTTAATCAGGGGTCCTGCGTGGACTTGGGATGTAGATCTAGTTTCAAATAAAGATGATTACCATAGTATAACATAATTCATGTATAGTAGCCTTACATATATATTAAACATTTCTTCACTGCCAACGAGCCTATTCAGTACCTCGGTGAAATTATCTGATTCCCTTTTATTGAATTTCCTTTCACCACTTCAGTTTGTAACTTTGCATTTAAATGCATGAGATGAGGGAAATCATTTATTGAATTTATTTCATCATCTCTATTTGGACTAGATGGGGGAAATCATTTATGAATTTCCTCTCACCATCTGTCTTATATTTTCTTTAAAGTGAAGTGGGGGAAATCAATTAGTATAAAGTATACTGGGGTTAATATCTATGTATAATTTTGCGACAAAGGTCTTTTAACTCACTTTGACTACTCTGGGCCAGTATTCTTTTGACCTTCAAAACATCTTAGCCTGCAGGAAAACTTATGGGGGAATTTTATTTCTAGGGGCCTTCTTTTGAGAAAGACTAATCATTTAAAACCGGTTAATAAAACTAAGAGAGTTAGGATTATCTTATGCATATCTTTGTTCAATATGAGAAGAGGATTCGTGAGGACTTTCCCTTTTTATTAAAGATTTGTTTGTCAGCCTTTAGAGCTAAAGTGTAACATCTTCTTTTTTCGTGGAGGTCATGAGAAGGCATCCGGGATCAAGGGGTAAATACCAAAGACTTAATAGGAATAGAGAGAAAGCTTCAGATTTTATAAAAATGATCGTTATAGCGAAAACACAACTTTTTGAAACCTATTTCTTGAGTCCACTTCACTTTTCCTTTTTTTTTTTAATTTATCTTTATCCAAAGGAACCTTTTATGATTTATGTTGAAAATTCATTCCTTTGATAATACATGTGGCGAGTATACATCAAACTTGGGGGACCACTGTTTGCACCTAGGTGATAATCATTTGAAATTCAGACGTTTCAAAAATTCATACCTTTTCCTTACCACTTCGTTCTCATCTTAGTAAAATATTTTTCATCACCTGTTTCAGACGAATCGATTTCCCGATAGATGGCCATCCATTTTATTCTTTTTTATGTTTGGTCTGTAGACCAGAATCCTGTAAGAAATCAACATGGAGAGCATCAGTGTTTTTAGATTTATGGAATTTAATGTGTTGAATATTTCATATCTTTATTTCTAGGAGATCACTAACCTGCTTTATTTGCGGTGAAAGAAAAAACTTACCGAAAAACTATAAAAACAGAAAACACAAACCGGTATATACAATGGAGATTTAGAAACCGTTTATTGCATATAGTGCTTTAGATAACACCCATTGATAGGGGCATTGAGAATTTTACCGTCCAAAGTTTCTAACATAAATGAGTTCTTCCCTTTAGAAGCTATGACTTTTAATGGTCCATACTAGATATGATCAAATTTTCCTTATTTTGCCGAGTCTTCCCTCCTAGCATCCCATTTCAAAACCAAATCGCCAGGGAGGAATTCCCTGTTTTTAGCCTTATGATCAAACAATGCTTTCATGTTGTCTTGATATTTCTGCAGTCTTTCGTCCACCTCAATTTTGTTTTTCTAAACTTCGATCAACTGATTTATTCTTCTTGTGACGTGATTTGGTTCATCCTTCTCATATTTCCAAAGTTTCATCATAGGCAGGGCCAAGTTAATGGGTAACACTACGTCAGTCCCGTATACCATTTGAAATGGAGAAGTACCGATCGATTTCTTAGTGCCTATCTGATTTTCCCACAAGGCATATTTCAAATGCACATGCCAAGATTTTTTGTTTTCGTTCAACATTTTCTTAATTATGGTAATTAAGATTTTGTTTGATGACTTAGCTAGTCCATTTCCTTGGGGGTAGTATGCTATAGAATGACCCAGTATAATATTGTATTTTTGGAAAAAGCTAACCATTTCCATAGATTTGAATGCCTGGGAATTATCTGTAACTATTTTTCGGGGACAACCAAATCTAGATAGTATGTTTTCTTCCAGGAATTCTATTACTATTGAATCTATCTCTTTTCTAGTTGGAATGGCCTCTACCCATTTTGTGAAATAGTCGGTAGCGGTCAGAATCCATTTGTGTTGAGTGTTGGAATGTGGATTAATTTTTCCTATAAAATCCAACCCCCATTGTTTGAACGGGGCTTCCATTTTAACCATGACCAAGGGTAGTGCTAGGATTTTCTTCTTGCCTGCAAATAATTGGCAAGAGTTATAGGCTCAGACTTAGGCGTTGACATCTGAGAATAGTTTATGCCAGTAATATTTTATGCTGTTGCTCTCCACATGTGATCTCCTCCACATACTCCTTCGTGAAATTTGTTTATGACCCTTTCTGTTTCTGATTCTACTAAACAAACCAGTAGAAATCCTAGAAAGTATTTCCAATACAATTGGATTTCAAATATACAGTACTTCACTGCATGCAATTTCCATGTCCTAGCCTTAGATCGAGATAAATCACTTGGGCATTTCAGGGTCATAAGGTAAGATACTATGTCTTTATACCAACCCGATGAGGAAAACTTCTCTTTGATCCTGGTTGTAGCTATTTGGTCGTCGAGTTCATCTATGTCCACATATCCTTCATATTCTTGGAGGTTATTTATTCTGAGCGCTTTGAAATTAGATGAAACTAATAACTTAGCCAAACCTTGTACCTTTAAGAGCTTCATCGGTTTCATCTCTAGATCGAATTCTTGAATTTTAGCAAGCTAATGACCCCTCTTCCCGTCACTGTCGGGTTGAACCAACATATCCTTTACAGAACTGGTGGGTACATATGCAATTACCTTGGAGTGTAACACATAGGTTCTGAAGGCCTTCAATGCCTTTACCATAGTGTACACTTTCTTTTCATTATGTCGTATTTAAATTCCATGTCTCTGAGGATTTTACTGAAGAATGCTATTGGTTGCTCGAAACCTTCTTCGTTCTTCTAGAGGAGTACTTCCGCAACTGTGTGTTTGGATGCAAATGAGAAAATCAGAAATTCTTTCAGGTAATCAAGGCTTGCCAATATGGGTGCTTCTCATATAAATTTCTTGATACGTGCAAACAAGTCTCTAGCTTCTTCCTTCCATTTTACTTCGTTGTTATTATTTAGCATATCTGTGATCAATTTCATGATTTCAACAAAGTTCAGGATAAATCTTCTCAAAAAAATTATTTTTCCTAAAAATGACTGAATTTCTTTTACATTTCTAGGAATATTTATAGTGTCTATAGCTTCGACCCTTTTAGGATCAATTTTAATTCTGTTGCGAGACACAATATGGCCCAAGATTTTACCTTCTTGCAATGCAAAGTGTGACTTCTTGGGATTTAAAGAAAAACTGAATTTGCGACATTTCTCGAATGTTTCCTTCAGATGTATCAGATGATATTCATCATATTTAGAAAAAATGGTTAGATAATCAAGATAGATAACTGTGAATTTATCTCTTTCACCGACGAAGGTGATATCCATAGCCCGTTGGAAGGTAGAACCTGTATTCATTAAACCAAAAGGCATTTTATCATACATAAATGTACCCCAAGGGGTGGTGAAAGCCTTTTTTTCTTTATTGTCTTCATTGACAACAATTTGATTATAACCGGAAAACCGTCGATCATGGACATCCTATTCGCTCTTACTACTTGTTCTAACACATGGTCCATTTTGGGTAGTGGGTAATTGTCTTTAAGAGATGGTTTATTTAGATTTCTAAAATATACACATCGTCTGATTTCCCTGCTCTTCTTCCTGACTGGGACCAGGTTGGATATCCACTCCGAGTATCTAAGTGGTACAATTATTTTGGCATCCAATAGTTTTTTGACTTCCTTTTCGACCATGAACAGTAGAATGGGATTGATCTGCCTGAGATTTTTTCTAAAAGGTTTAACACCAGGTTTTAAAGGGATATTGTGTTCGATCACAGTGGTGTCATAGGTTCTCAACTCATAATAGGACCATGATTTTTTTTTTTTATATCACTCGAGTAAGTCTGTATACTTACCTTTCATCTCAGGAGGAAGATACTTTGATATTTTTACCATTCTAGGTTCCTCTTTAGTTCCTATATTGCAATCTTTGACTTCCTCTGGCTGAGGCTGCAATGTAGATTTCAAAGGCATATCGTTATGGTCGAATAATCTTTCTAGGGGAATTAGACCTTTAGGGATTTGATTATTTTTTAGTACTAACATGTGATGATTTGCGATCTTATCTTGGAATTCTTGAGGATCTTCTCCTTATTGCATAATCCAGGTATGATCATTTTGGTTTTCCTAGTCGACGTGCGTTTCAACAAAATCTTCCACCATTTTGAGGAATTTTCTGATCTGTTCATTGTCTTCAAATACCTGCCAGTGTTGTATATTGTTTGGTATGGAGTGTCTGTGCCTCGCCTCTATGTGATACTTAAGATTTAAATCTATAGGAGGTGAAAAATTTGAGGCTTCTTTAGCTAATGAATCAGTTTGCAGATTCTCTGTACGGGGAATGTAATGGACATTAACTGACGAGAATTTTTTTTCCATTAAATCCCAGGCATAGTTTCTATAAGATCTCAATATAGGATGTTTGGCCTGATACTTCCGATTCACTTGTTTCACAATTAATTCCACATCTCCGTAGACTTCCAAGTTTTTTATGTTTAATTTTCTGGCAGCCTCTAATCCCAAAAACAGGGCTTCGTACTCGCATACATTGTTTGTGTAGTCTATGTCCCACTGTAGTTTTTAAGAGAAAGGAATGAAAAAATAATCTCCAGGTGCTACAAAGAGTACACCTGCGCCTTCTCCTTCACATGATGAAGTGCCATTGATTTTTTTTTTCCAGGTTCCAGTGCTATATATACTTTCTTTTATCTTTTCTATTTTATTCCCTTCTGTGACATCTTCAACACATTCATCTATATTGACATCAATCGATAAAATAAAATTTCCAAGATCTTGATCAATGACATAAATAGGGTATTTTCTAGGGTTATGTGGATCACTTACCCTATATGATAGTCATGTTTCCCGATACAATCGGGTGAATTGTCCTCTGAAAACAAGAATCGTGGCATATGTCATGTCTAGCTGAAGGGATCCTCCAAGCTTAGCACCCCGATACCTAGATAATAGCATACCATACTTCGAGGGTATATCAACAATGACTACATCCATCATAACACTTTTTACTGGGATCTGTGCAAGATTTACTACCAAGTCTTTGATCATGCCTACACATTTGACTTTCCTTGAATAAAATGAATACAAGTATCTGTATGGCCTAGTGATTTCGAGGCCAAGTCTATCCATAATATCCTTGGGCATCACATTATGCGAGGCTGCAGAATCCAACATGTAGTTATGTAGCAGAAAGTCATGCACGTTTAGCGTAATGTATAAAGGAGAAATAGTATCTCTGGCCCCTTCAAAATGTGAACCAAAAATTATATTAGGCTTATCATCTTCCAAATTTATAACATCATCTTGATTCCCCATATCTGGAAAATTTATCATTTTGGTGATTTTTTTTTTCAGTAAATGGGATTCTTTGCCAGTTCAACCAGAGGTATTGGTATTTTGATTTTGTTAATCTCAATCTCTAGGCTGAAACCTCTTATGATATTCTCAGTTTCTCTTCTTGGTACTTCGGTCTCTTTCTTTTCTGACTTATTTGTTTGCACTGTTTTATTTTCAGTTATTTTTGTTTCCAATGTCTGTGTTCAGGCTACCTTAGTTTTCTGAGCTTGGATCTCAACCTCCTTTATTTTGGTATTTCACGGGACCACTCCTTTTATTTTGGTGTTTTGTATCGCGGTGTCTTTTGGAGCGGGCTTGTCTGTTTTGCCTCTTGGCAGGATTTTCTTTGGTTGAGTAGTTGGTATAACTTTATTTTTAGGCCTTAGATTGTACTTGTGTTGGAGTTCGACCATTATAGTATCGACTATTCCTTGATAGGTAGAATCATCTGTATTATTTATGTTGCTATCTTTATTTGATGATTGTTCTAGAGACCTCTCATAATATTCCTTAGTCAAATGAGGTTGTATACAATCATCACCCAAATTTTTCACATCTTCTTCTAGATCCTCAATGAGACGAACAAAGTTCGCTCACACAAGATTAATCCCAAAATATCTGGAATATAGTAACCAAATCCATATGGAAAAATATATATGTAATAAGAATGAATAATAAGATAATATATGAGATGATTACAATTGAGAATGAGGGCTTGCTTATATACCCACGCAGGGGTGCCCTTTACCAATAGTCATGTCCTTTGAGACATGACCTTTCATTATTAATAATTATTATTTATTAACTATTATTATGTTATGAATATCTATTTATGTATATTTTATGTTCATAACACTCAAACTCTTGCATGCCATTCCCTCCTATAAAATTTTCATTTTTTAAAGGAGTTTGAACCTTTTGGTCTTCATTTTTAACCTATATTTGTTGTATTTGAGGATTGGGGTTTCTTCTGAAATATCTCTTAACGAATTGATCTAGCTCCATCCTTGAAATTTTATTTGATAGCTCTTTTATTATCCTAGCCATATCATCCATTTTATCATCTAAGGATCTCCTAGATCCTGAGGGTCTCGCTTGTTCTCTAAAGCATTTGGTCTCTCTGTTTCCCATTTATATTTTTGTTTTTAATTTACCAGAAGCCATCATCTTTGACTCAATCTCTATGAAATCATCTTGCATTTGAGTTAGGTCGCCTACTCTCCTTTCTCTCAATAATTGTGCAAAATCTGGTTCGAAGGCTCTCACAAAGGTTACCTTGCCTGCAGGTTGGGACGATTTAACTTTGACTGAGATCTTATTATATAATTTGTTAAATATTTGAATGAATTCAATGACAATTTCTGAATTTTTCTTTTTTAAGGCCCCAAACTCAGTTAAATAGTATAAGTGATCTTTTCTTTCACCCCATTCTTCGAGAAAAGAGGTTTCTAGCACATCGGAATCCTGAAGGAATCGGGACCGTCCATCTGAGGGACAGGTGTCGGCATATTGCCGATCGAGATATCGGAGATCCCGGGCACAAAGGTTTTGTGCATTTCGATATCGCGATCCACGAAATCCCGATGAGTGGGGTACAACTTTCAGCACAACAACGAAGGAGGAGAGAGGATTAGTGGATGACAGATGTCAGAGATAAGGATGCGGTTACAGGTAACGTTCACGTGAACCAGGGTCAGCCAGGGGGGGCTGAAACACATCGGGAAATCGGCGAACGGGAATCACCGGGTGAATGCATTGATGCATCACAAACCCCGTAGCCCCGATGGGGTTAGTTTGTGGTCATGGGTAATGGTCACATGGACCATTGTGTAGCCGGATGGGGCTAAAGCTTGGGAAATCGGGGATCGGGAATCCTGGAGGCATGTACATCGTGACATCGAAAA
>JZKD02S1674426.1:272690-298759 GCA_000966675.3 Picea glauca | reverse complement strand
TCATTGAAGACAGAGACAACAACAGCGGTGGTTTTCTCCCTATTTGGGTTTCCACCTAAAATCCTGGTGTTCATGTGTCCTATTCATCTGTGTTAGTTTATTTTGTTGAATTACTATTTAAAGGACATCTGATGAATGAAGAAAAGCCATAATATGATCCCTGGATGCACTACTTCTTTCATAAGAATATACAATAACTGGTCTCTATAAAGTAGACTAAGATTTTTTAGGGAAAGAAAAGTGAAAAATTGTTAATATCTCAAAATACTGATTCACCCCCCCTCTCAGTATTTTTCCAACAGATCTTATTATATAATTTGTTAAATATTTGAATGAATTCAATGACAATTTCGGAAATTTTCTTTTTTAAGGCCCCAAACTCAGTTAAATAGTATAAGTGATCTTTTCTTTCACCCCATTCTCTGAGAAAAGAGGTTTCTAGCACATCATATGATAAAATAGAACCTACGGGAAGACCTCGACACCAGGTTCTTACCTGTCCTTCGAAGGTTTGGACAAACAACCGGGAATATACATCTTCATGTTCGAGACCTAAAATATCTATGAATTGATCAAAGAAATTTATATTCTTGACCGTGGTTAGGTCTCCTTCCCCTGTAAACTTAGGTAGGTTTTTCATGTAGTTTTCGGGTAGATCATGAAGAGGCATTGGGAGGACCAGAGGAGCGTATCTGGTGGCTACTTTAGCGAAAATCCTGGGGGGTGGTGGTGGGGGAGGGCCTTGACCCCCCCCCTCCTCCTCCTCTTGCAGCTGCCATAGATATTCTAGGAGAAAAGAAGGGTAAGTTATAAAGAAGATTTCTAAAGATATATAACGTTTTTTGAGCTTCTTCGGGATGATGCAAAAACGATTCTGAGAGTTGTTTATCAGGAGATGGGAAAAATGATGAAGGGGGGAACTAGATACAGGGACTCGGTTCCTCTAATTCGCAAGATATGTAAACGGGAGAACCCCTAGGCGTGGAATCTGAGTATATGGTACAGTCTTTGAGACTTTGTGAGGTCAGGAAATCTAACCTTAGAGTTGGTGGGATATCAATCAACGCGAGTTTTACTGAGGGATTCTCACCTTCATTTATGTAGGAAATGGTCGGGTGAGCTTCAAATTTAACTTCCGGGAAAGCTAAATTTGGGTTTAGGGTCTCGGCTTCAACTGTCTTAGCTGACGTTTCTCCAAAAAGGGTTTGGGTGGAAACCTCTCGTGAATTTAGCATTTCAAGAAGAATCTTAGCCTTGGATTGCGTGTGTTTAGGCTGGTAGACTACAACAGTCGGCTTAAGGGAACCTCTTGTTTTTAGTATTTTTTTAGGATCAGAAATAGGCGTGGTCTGTTTACCATCTGGGTTTTTCCTGTTGTTCCTTCAACCAGATGCCAACTTAGTTAAACATGGAGTTTCCAAGTGAATAATAAAATCTTAGCCTTTAGAAAGTGTTCATTCTTTGTTCACTATCAAAGAATAGAAACTTACAAATGTCGTTCTCCCAGGGAAAATGATTTCGTCTCTCCTTCCTCGACAACACTGCCAGAAAGATGTTGTTCCAGAGTATGTACTTAAGGCTATAAAGTATAGAGTCTAGGCATCCAAAAAAGGGTATATGATGTAAAAAGAAGAAAAAACAACTGGAGGAAAATAAGCTATGGTTGATTTCTGAGTTGTCTTTGTCTAGATTCCAATTGTTCCTAGGCACTTATAGCCTGTTCAATGGATTCCCATGAGCGTTCAAGCTCAACCCAAGTGGTGAAAATTTTTAAGATAGTATTAAAAAGGTTTAACACAATACTGGTTTGATTTGTGAGACTAGGTTCAATGTTGGGTTGTCTTGTAACAGGTCGAGTCATGGGGGAAAAGAAAAAGGTTTTAAAGGTTTTCCTTTCACCACCAAAATATAAATATAAATTTCTTTAAAATGAATTAATAATATAACAACTAAGAGGCTGTCTCCCGTAACTGAGTTAAATTTGAAAAAATTGAATTAATCAAAGAAAAACATAAAGCTTCTAATCAAAGAAAGGCATCAAACGCTGAATAATCTTACTCTATAACAAAAGAATAAAGTGAATGATGTAACCTTCAATCAAGTTTAAAATATAGCATCTAAATAACATACAGGTCTTGTATTAACTAACAGTGAATATAGAGGAAAAACTACTAGTTATTAGATCACTCAATGAAATATAACCACAATAGAGGTTGTACTAAATTGTGATTTGCATTCATCAAAGATAAGTATATGAAAGTATGCTGGAAAATGGAAAGACAAAGAACACATAACTTAGAATAGACAATATGTAGAATCTCTGGCCTGCATTTGTATTAATTCTCAATAAAGAGAATCTTGTCCTTTACAATCGACAAAAAGCAACCCTCGTGCATTTTCAAAATATATATTTATACTAGTTTTTGGCATTTGAAATTCTATCATTCTAAAGAATTCAGTTACAAAAAAGAGAGAATGAAATGCTTCACTTTATTATCCCCTGTAGTTTCTCATGCTGGAAAGACTCTTGCTTTTCTTTGTCTCCTATATCCAACATTAGGTGATACATACAATTGTGTTATTTCCTCCCATAAATATTCCTTTTCCCTTGATCAATACATTTGATACACTTTTCTATTAACCAAGCTAACAATTTGGAGGCTCGGTTTGGTCATTTGCTTCGAAGGTGTAACACTTTCTTTCCAGCTGTGGCAGTATTTCTCCTATTTTCCCATCTATTGTGATAATATCCGATAGTAGTAGATTTGGTTTTACTAACCACTTGGCAAGGTCGAACTGACTTATCTAAGAGAGCTCAACGAGGCCTCTTTCCAAATTTTCCTTAATGTCTACCAGATGTTTGGCTATGTTCATTTTACCCAACGTTCTAGAGATACTTTCCTCATTAATATCTAACAAATTTTTATTTAGCAGACCAAATATTTCTTCAGAAGAATCTCTTGTATCCTTAGCCATTTTTCTATTTTCTGCTATATTTTGCTCCCATACCTTTAGCAGGATATTACCTATGGTTTTTTCTCGAATGGATAATCTAGAAGCAATGACCATTTCCTCCTTCACCGTTGATATAATAGCTTCTTGGAAAGTAACTCAAGCCACCTTAGCTTCTCTTTCTCTTAAGGCGATATTGTCTAAGGCTTGATCTATCATCAGAGAATGATCTTGGATGACTTATACTTTAGTAAGTAGAATCTACTGAGAAACTTCTATCTTCTTTTGTATTTCCGTGGCTTGAGCTTGGAATATTGTTATATCTATGACCTAGTTTTCAGATGAATTCAATTTAGACTATAACTGTTTTATTAATTCCTCTTGTTGATTGACCTGTGTTTGGCTTGTTTGATCCAACTGGTGCATTTGATCAAGATTGGATTTGAGTTGTTTGATTTTCTATTGATCTACTGCTTTGGCTTGCTCAAAATATTTGTTTGCCTCATTCTTGGCTGTCGCCTCTACTGTTACTATCTGAGCCTGAAATTTGTTGATTAACAGGTTTTTTTGTTTCAACTGTTGCCTCAAAGTTCCAACTGAATATTAATTTGTGGTTGTGTAAGCCCCCAATGTTCCTGCTATCTCATTAGCAAATTCTTCCTCTTCTAGGGCTTCACTATTTGTTAATATTTTGTATCTTTTGACCGTTGTACCCAACAGATGGTGTGCCTCTCACTTCACGATGACCTTTCTTTTCTTACTAGAAAAGAATTCGTTGGGAGGTAACTCTTCCATAGAGATAGGTGTCAGATCTTCTTTTCATATTGTCCCTATGTCGGGGTTCTGCTTGCAATATTGTAATGGGGTAACGAATGGAATGGGACTGCCGATTTCCTTCGATGTTTGTTTCATAGTAGCGTCTATGCTTGGTCCACTTGATGTGAGCAATGGCGTGTCTTCTGCCCCTTTCAAGGGCCTCTCTATTTTATCCTCAACCTATTTACTTGGTGTATCTGTCTCTGGGAGTCTTTCTTCTTGGCATATGGGGGAACAGAGCAACCAAAAACCCTAATGTATGAAAAATCTGCTTCTAGATACCATTCTGCCACGCTGCTTAGGTTGACCATGATTTTATCTGAAATCCTGGGAGGTGGATGGCCGAAGATAGAGACATGCATTGGTACCATTACCCTGTTGAAAATATCATAGACTAAGTCTTTGGCTTCATCTTTCCAGAGTTTTGAGTGGTACACATGAATAGGCTCTGTGTTAGTTGGAGTCCAGCTCCAACTCATTAATGCAAAAGGTGTCATGAAGAAAATTTCATCCATAATGTAAGAAGACATGAAAAATGAAGATGCTTTCCCACTGGTCTTTTGTGCTCGATATTCTGTAATCCGACTAGCCTGACTATCTGACAACAATTTGGCCCAGTCGAAAGAGAAACCCTCATCTACTGTGTGGATAAGCGGTACCCATGGGAGAAAGAAGTGAGCGGTGTCCTCCTTCTCATAAAGTCTACAAACCATCATTGCTATATACATGAATTGTGGCTCTAAAGATGAGATTGTATAAATTCCATTAGAATTGGCTCTGAATTTTTCAGGGTGTGAATACCAATCTTTGATCAGGTCAGATAAGATTTTTCCAAACTGCTCACATTCTTTCTTTTTGAAACCCTCTAAGAATTCAACATTGTAAGTAAAGTTTGGTGTGGGGGAAAATTTGTACATTTCCTGTAGATTCTCTTGCCTGAATGTCCCAATCGCCACCTTCTAGTCATTGAATATTTTCCTAGTTGGGATATCTACATGGTCCAGTGCCCATTCGATCATATCATAATAGAAAAAAAGTCATGGCCTTGCTGCTATCTTGTGTATCTTTGACTGAGCAACAATTTTGTATTTTTTGGATAAGTCATCTTTTTCATTATCGCTGGAATCGTCTGAACAATTTATCAGCTCATGTTGCAAAATTTTGGAGACATGTGTCCATGTTTTGACAGTGTTGATGCTTCTAGGCGATGTATCAGAAATAATATCTGAACTTTGACTTGAATTCTCACCAATTGTCTTGGGCATTTTCCCAGGAGTTGTGATATAGAACCTTGCAATTTCGTCTCCTATCACAAAAATGAAAACACAGACAAAGGTTATCTCGATAAACTGGCTCTAATAAAAGTAGAAGGAAATTTAAAATAATGATGGAAATCCTTTCTCTTTGAACACTCAATTTTTTCCAAGTCCTTGTTGATAGAGCGTTTAAATCATTTAATAGAAAGATTTGGAGATAAAACAGGATCTTCCTATCAATCATTTCACTAACTTTCTTATAAATTCCATAAATGCTTGATAATTCGTGACTTGGGAAGATCGCACAAACGTTTAAGTCTTTGTCCGTAAGATGTACATGTTAAGATTTGTTTAAGGAATTAATTAATCTAGTTTAATCCTTTAATTGAGTGCGATTAGTCCTTAATCCCTTTTTCGACGTTCGCAGTCTCGAGTGATTTTAATCTTAGTCTTAGACCATGAACCCCGAATTGGCAATACTGCGATTTGGTTGATTAACTGTGATTAGACTTAATCTTTGAATTAACCACGATTAATTAATAAATTTCATGACCTCAAGTATTGGGGTTAGAAATGTGTTGCTTCGAGGTAAAAACCGCCGAGTCGCGAAATCGCAATAACGATTAACTATGGCTTAATTATCATTATTCTTGTAATTGGCCAGATTCATCTCAAGCTGATTTTGCAACTTTGCACATCAGACATTCGAAGGGCGTTTCAAGGTGTGACTCTCGAAACACGAAAGAACGATGTATTAAAAAGTGATTTCCCCTGCTTAAAGTTTCAATAATCGTGATTAAACTTAAACCGATTTCGCTATTTCACGTGTCGAGACATTGAGAGCTTTGATATGTATAATCATAATATCTACGAAATCCCGAAATCCAATTTTTGAGGCTTATGTGTATCGTTTTGTTATTTGGGAAGTAGGTGGTTCCAACCCTTTGATAACTGGAGTATTTGAGAAATATGAGTGTTCCAACATGGACTATTGATCCCGCTGGTGATCAAATATCATGATCTCTTCCTCTATGATATAGTTCAACTATGGATCACTGTCGATTTGGATCGCAGATCTAGTATGGATTGTTGGTTATATTTCAACTCACGACGTCGGCCACCACATAACTTTAGTCAGTCCATAACCTTGATTCCATGTGTCTTCCCCCTAAGTGGGTTTTGATGTTATCTTGACATATCTCGATCTCGATGAGGTTTGTCGATCTACTGAATAAAGACCTAATCTTCACTGTAAATGGTTTTCCATATAAACCATATATCGTGGGGCTTGTTCTCCATGTTCCACCTCATGTGTGGAGTTCCTTACATGAGCACACAATTTCTCATTGTCGATACCTAAAAAATTTTCAACCCTCCAACACCTTAGAAATCCTGATGCCCATGGTCCACTATAACTAGAATCGTCGATCTAGATCTGGATCGAACGATCACAATTCTCCCTTAACTTCTGCGTGTCTTTTAAATATCGATACACTCTCGTCTATCGATCTAGATCGAGAATGGATGGCCATATAGAATCCTTCTATCCAACAACTAGGACTTCTATAGAATCCTTCTAACTTCTATCCAACAACTATGACTTAAATATTGGGTGATCCTATGGTTATAAATGATCCTTCCTTCACGGTATAGTTTGACGTGATTTAGATCGTTGATCCTTGTAGTGATCAATGATCAATGATACTATAGTTTCTGCTGCATCCAAACCTGTAACACTTATCTCTGCTTGCAGAAAATCCTACAACAAACACTCTATGAGAGTCTAGTCTGGACTTTGATATCCTATAGAGGAAGCATAAATAAAAAGGAGTACGTAATTCCACACTCACACGAAGAATTAATAACTACATGAATTATATTTATGAGTCTCTGTACATAATTTACATAAGGCCTCCTCGCCCTTTTGGCCTAATTTACATTCATTTGACCTCTGATTGGTCTGCTAGCCACACTTAGCCTCTTACACACTCAATTCCCCTTTCTCACTTTGTCTCTACACACAAAATCCTATTGATTTCCTGTAGGCTTACAATTTTAACCATGGAAGGTCAAATTCCATCCCATCAATAAATCCCTTATATTACATAACTAACAACCATAATAACACTCTTGTAATTTACAATTGATAAGGATCAAATGGAATCGAATCCTCCATACTTAGGATAATCTACCTAAACTCAACTAAATGCAACAAACCCTATCCTTCTATAATCCGACTAAAACATGAGAAATTTCATTAATTTGAAGTTTTAGGGAATCCACTCCCTTAGTGAATGTAAATACCCCTAGGTCAATCAACATGGTTGATTTTGAAGGTGAAATGATTTTGCATCACCTTCTGATTCTTAGATTTATAAAAAATATTTGTTGTTTTCTTTACTTTGTTTGTGATACCCTCAAGGGATATTTTGGATGCTTCCATAGTTGTAGCTTTGAAGTTGTTGATGGGAAGAAACAGGCCCAATCACCTGTGAAATTCGCTCAAACCATGGAATAGTTTTTTATCTTGCTTATTTACCAATATGGCTTCAGGATTAGTACATGATCTAAAATCCATTTGAAAATAGTTTTGTTTAGAAAAAAACATGTTTCAAATATTTCATAAAGTATTTGGTATGATTGGACCATTTTTACACATTCAAATTCTGATTGATATCTTTATCCATTCAAACAATAGAATGTTTGATATGTTATCACATGATTTGTAGCAAATCCTTCAATAATATGCCAATCTTATGTAACAACTAGAAGAACTTGTCACTATCACCTAGGCAAGTACTTCCATTATTTTAGTGAAGGAAAGAGGTCCAAAAATAGGGATGATTCCCTAGTGACCTCAAGGGATGTTAGATAAAGGTGAGCCAAGCTTATAACCCCCCTATCTTAGTCACTCAATAAGTTAGGCTAGGTATAGGAAAGATAAAATGTAGAATTAGTTTGATCAAGGTAATTGGTTAACATGTGCTAGAGAAGAAACATTCCAATGCATATAATAGGCAATTGCATAGTTATATTTCATACCATTCACCTTTAGATATTAGATACCAAGTAAAACCAATTGTTGTTGTAAAATTATAGTAGTAAACTGGTTTATATCAATAACACATGATTTGGAACAACAATAAGAAAATCAACCTAGAAAATTAACAATTATATCTTAGAATTTATCCCTCAACAAGTAGAATAATATCCAATTGCTAAAAAATGATTTTGAGCAATTGTTTTTGCAATATTAAGAAAATATTCATCAACTTACACAAGCCCTAATGGCTATAGCATTCAATTTATGACAACAAAAAGATTATCAATGATTATTCAAAGCATTGGAGTATAAATAACTTTCCAATGATATCATAAATTCAAATTAAGGGAGAGTTTTGAGAGAGAGTGTTTTCTAACTATAAATAGGGTTTCAACCATCACTTGCAATCACAAGATTAGTTTCATTTTCTCTTTCCTTGGGAAAGTGGAGTCAAGGAAAACACCATGAAAATTACTAGAGGAAAGAGAGAGGTGAAGATCAAAGTAAGACATATACCATCATAAACCATAACCCAAACTTCTTGAAAACAATACCTAGGGAGTATACCCTCATAAACCCTAGGTTTCATTTTCTTCTCTTTCTTCTAGCAATAAGGTCTTAATTGAACTAGGTCAAACTCTAGGGGGATAAACCATATTAATCTCTAGGACTTGAAATAGATAAGAAAAAAAACCTAGGGTATAAACAATATTAATCCCTAGAATAAAGTCTTAATTGCTTCAAACATTGATGATAAAATTAAAGTAGGGAGGGGGATAAACAATCTTACTCCACCTATTGTTTCTAGCATACTAAGGTAACATGAAACAATTAACCATCTAAAAGTGCATGCACCAAAATACACCACACACAAGCATAAACTTGAAGAAGAACACTTACTAGGTCAAACACAATGCATGAGGAAACCTTAACTAAACATCCATCCATCAACAAGATAAAATCATCCAACATAACCCTTCTTCAAAAGGAACGCACAAGTACTCCAAGAAAAACAAGAGATAAAAAAGACAAGTAGTCATTTTTCTCACAAGTGTGAGAGTGATGAATGAATAATTCAAGAAATCCCTCTATTTATATGAGGTGACCAAGCACCGATTTCCATAATAATAGATTAAAATGAGAATAATCCATGATACAAGGTGGGGTCGACCGCTCATAAATCCTCGAGAAGTGAAAATTCATGCAAATATAACAAAATAAGGCCACACATGTGGTGAAGTCAAGATCCCAAACAGTGAATAAATCCTCCCAAGGTCATGTTTCATCATCATACGATGCAGGTACTGTGGAATATCCGAATTAAGTGACATATCATGTCTCAAAGTCATGAAGTGGTGTCTAATGGCCAACAAGCTCCATCATCATCAACAAACCATAACACATGACGTCATAATCAATAGCCCAATGTCCAAGGCAAGGAAGGTCAACGTTCAGGTGGAATGATCATGCATCACATCCCTGAGTGGTGTCTAAGAATAATTAGATGCAATATCCTCCATCAAATGATGAATGAAGTATGGGTGCAATGTCCAAGGTGTGGGATTTATACCCATCTATCTGCTATCGTAACCATATATGTCAAATGAGATCCCATTTATACATCGTACAAAGTCCAGGAGGTGTCAAAGAATGTATTTGAAGGGGGTCAATCATCAAATGGCCCAAAATTCTGCATCACACATGTTGTATCATGTACAAAGTGCACAATGTCCTGGGGTGAAAGTACCAAAACTTTCTCCAAAAACCATTTCAGGTGCACTCAAGTTATTCAAAACCATGGACTCAAGTAAAAAAAACAATCATGAGCTGCAGTAGTCCTAAGAATCATATAAATTAAGCCATCAAGTAATATAGAAGCCAAATGAGCAACTCCCATTGGGTATCCCCTTCAAACTTCACACAAGTCCAAGAATTTATGCAATTTGGAAAGTTTAGGTATGGGATGGAAATCAAAGGAACCTGTTAGATGTGCCAATACCTAAGTAGAGATATGTTTCCTAGAGGAACTAATCAAACATATGTAATGAGTATGAGGTGGTCATGGGGTTTACTTCTGGGCATGGGGTTATTAACATGCAAGACAATGTATGGACTCACCTCCATGAGTGCCTTTTTGGAGTGTGAAATTGGCGATTGAGTTACCCATTCCTCGATGCTTTTTGCATTCCAAACCCCTTATTTTTTACCTCTTTCTTTTACCTTGTTTTATTTGCAAGTCCTCTTAAAAATATTTCAAGCATAACACTTCCATTGTTTTTATTTGGGATATAATCAAGTCCTTTTGATAGATGAATGCATTTATTCAGATTAGGACTAGGGGCAATTTCCATTAGAGGGGTTAGTGCTCAGTTTTGGACTCATATATTTTAACTGTCCTTATTATCCTATTTCTTTATTTTTTTTTCCAGTTGCAATATATCTCTATGCATTTAGCCCCTTATTAGCATAAGAGAATTAGGTACATGCATTTTTTGTGTACATGTAAATGGGTGAAATCATGAAGATGGGTTACACTTTTTCTTATTTTATGAGAAAAAAAACTGTATTTTCATAAGTTCTTCAATTTCCGGCATACAAAAGTATTTTTTTTTATTTAGAATTTCACTTTACAGTAAAAACAAAACTTTTGAAGAATTGTGTTAGCTTTCTAATGACTATTTTTCAATTTTTTTTATCATGATTTGATATGTCAATTTGACAATTGTTTAACAGTATGTTCTTTAAACATGAAAGGAATGATAATGAGTTAATTTTTTCTACAACAATGTATCTATTATTAAACTTACATTTTTAAGAAACAAAATATACTGCAACAATCTATAGAGACTCTATTGTATTATGACTATAATTTTGAATCTAACAGATGAATATTATAATTTCTAAATTTTTTTGAAGTTGACCAAGCTAAAAACGTTGCATATTTTAAACACATGTTTTTCTACACCTTGTCTCTATCTTAATTTTTACTTAAAACTAAAATTTAAATACACCCTTTTGAAAAGAACAGTTTAAGGATTATGAATATATTTTTTTCAACTTTTCACTGTATATTTTTAGAGATACCGATATTTCATTTCACCGAATCATAATGTCTGCTGAAAGTATTATATAGTGTTTTTTTTTTTTTTAAATTAAATAAAATTAGATAAAAATAAAGAAAATGAAAACAAATTATAAGAATTGAAAGTAGATTCAATTTTGGAAATGCTGGTGTCATTTTTGAAACCAAATTCTCAGTATTTGCAGGAGTCCGCAACCTTCGAAGTTCAGTTAAGCTTGGGGAAATTCTCTGGTTTTAGTTTTCAGTCCCAAATTCCTTTTTTCGGCTGAAATACTCTTTCGGACAAAAAACTAATATTTCGGCCGAAAGACAAAAATCTAACAGAAACCGTCAAAACTGAACAGTTTCCAAGGTTTTTGGCCGAAAATCCATTCTTTCGGCCGAAATACTATCGAGCGAATTCCGTCGGTCGGAAAAAATGAAAAGACATGTTGTATTGTTTCATTTCATGCCAAATTGTATAAATAGGCTTTCGACCGAACACATTTAACACAATTCATGGGATGGACAAACATATATAAGCTCGAGGATCTAGGGATTTCAAAGCATTTCTATTACTGATTGCAGCTGTATTATTTTCTTTCTTTATTTCTTCCCTCTATTCCATAGGCTTAATCGGAGGATCGATATCGATACATGGTGGTTTTATAGAGCACTTAAACAAAGTTTCGAATCAGATTTTTGGTTTTTGTTGAATAAGGTAATTGATGTTTGTTCAAATTTTTATTGGAATAACAATTTATATGTTGAAAGATAAATGTTGAGCATTTTTTCAAGGTGAAGTCTTTGTTGAAGATATCTTTTACAGATAACTATAAAATTCATTGGAAACAAAATTTTGCACAAGAGAAAATATGATCACACTCGAGATGATACTCGCCAAATCGAACAAAGGAAAGAGCTTTATCGGAGAAAGAAACAAGAACATGAAAATATTCAAGAAACAAACGATGATAATGTCAATAGAGATTTTTGACAAGAAGAAATTCAACCAGGTATGCATGCACATATGATTATCGAGCACACAACACACATTGGGATTGTATTAAGAAAGTATGGAATTCAAAGTATAGAATTCAAATTTTTAAAATATTGTAAATTTAATATAATTGATTGTAATTACAAATTGATGTTTTTCAAAATTTACATAAATATATTCATCTCATAATGTCAAAGAAGATGTTGAAACCGAAATTGAAGCAAAAGATGTTGAAACCGAAATTGAAGCAGAAGACGAATCACCTATAGGTATGTACATAAATTTAGATAATAAAAGATGAACACTCAAATATATATAATTTAGTGAATTTATGTTCCTGTTATGTTTTTTAATATAAACTTTAAATTGAAATATGAAGGAGAATCTATCAACATTGATGATGAAATATTAGAGAATGTTGATATTGACAAATTTGGGAATAAAAAAGCTAAGCATTATATAAGATATCGAACTAAGAATATGTATAATACTTTTTTCAAAGATGAATCAGTAACAGTACAAGCTCAACTTTTACTTTGTCTAATGAAGTCAAGAAAGTTAAAAGAAGCTACATCATTATTGGGTATTCAAAAGTCAACAAAGGATACAAAGGTGACACAGAATGTCTTTAACAATGTAACTAGTGTATTAAAATATTTTGGAAAATCTCAAAAAGAAGATGTCTGTATTGCACATAGAGCAATACAAACAACAGTTGTTTCATCTAGCAATATAAAAGATCGTTTGACATGACACATGGCAAAAACGATGGGAATGTCAAGAAAAACTTTGCACAAACATAGAAAATTTCATTTCAAAATAGATGTAAATGATGAATTGGCTTGTTGGACAGTGATTTCTAGACAACCCTACAAAGATAGACTTGTAGAAAATGTTAAAGAATTGGCCCATAATTGTTGGTTGGAAAAATCTCATGTTTCACCGCATACGAGGGATGTGTTGCAATGAAGAATAGAATGAAATCAATATGAAGAACATCCAAAACATATATTGCCAATGACACAAATAGAGTTATTTAATAAGTTCAAAGAAGAGCACAAAGAAGTTAAAATTTCCATCAATACATTTGTGCAACAAAAACCATGGTTTGTTAGACCCATCATTGTCTGTGACATGCGTTGTTGTCATTATCATGTGGATTTTGAGTTGTATTATGACACTTTTTTGGATTTTGGTAAAACTTAATGGCTAGGTTCACCTCCTCCTTCCACATTCCGTGTTTTTATATATGAAATTCTATGTGAAAGAGAAGATGATGATTTATTTTACAAAAAGAAATGTGTTGGTGGAAAGAAATGTGATCGTTGTGGAAATTTAAGTTTGTTTCATTCAAAGTATCATATTGATATGAATTATCAATCATTTTCTAATATAAGAGTCAATTGGAAGAGATATGAATATATGAGCAGCATGACTCCACATTCTTCAAATGTTATTTCCAAAAGGATTGATTTGAAGGTAGATAATATTAGCGTGATAGAATTTTTGAAGAAGTTTGAGGAAGAAATCTATAAATACACCAAGCATTCACATAGAGATCGATGGAAAGATCTACAATTCAAACAATCCCGTGAAGTGTTTCCACTAGGGACAATTTTGTCTGTAGTTGATTTTGCAGAGAATTACACATTCACTACACAAAAAGAAATACAGAGTGAATATTATCATTCTGATCAAGTCATGATATTTGTCCATGTTCTATATAGACATGCTCAATGGAGTATTCCAAACATAGAAAGAACCAATGACAATCGACATGTTATTAAAGAATATCACTTTTATATAAGTGATGATTAAGCACACGACACACATTATGTACAACATTGTTTTGATAAATTTTATGATTCATTGAAAGAACACGAAATCAGATTTGATCAAAATTTGATATGGTTCCATGGGTGTGCAGGTTAGTTCAAATCTACACGATCATTCTATTGGTTATGCTGTCTTCATAAAAAATTAAACATTACACATTGTTGGAATTTTTTTGAGACTGGTCATGGAAAAGGAGAGCACGACGGTGTAGGGGCATGTATAAAATGAGCACTTCGAAGGAATCAACTGAACCCTCATGCCGATTGATTTGAATTCGGTAAACAATGTAACATACTCCTCGTTACAACGACAACCTCTCATAACAAGTGTAATTTTTTTTTTCTTTTGTGTGTGCGTGTGTGTACAAGGATAATAAATACATTCAACTCTGCATCGCCATACAATGATGAACGTGGTGCATGCCATTTTAACAACAACATAATGATCTAATATGCACATCAAGTATCTACAAGCAAGGTACGACAATCAACCGATGAAATAATAAGACTGAGTACCCGCCCGTCCTACCCTACAATGGTTAGGACCTCCAAGACACATAACCAACACTGAAGCCCATGTTCCCATCGATTTTAACCATTTAAGGTCTTAGGGCTGATGACTGTTCTAAGGAACATGGAGGTGTCTACATCCTGCCCGACACAAGTAAACCTAGCCTACTAAGCTAAAGACAAAAACATATCCATCAAGATCGCAGTCAACAGGGTTATCCAATTAAGGAAATTTGCGATAGTAAATCATTATTAACTCATTAAATTACTGACTATTGATACCGTATTGCTTTGGAAGTGTACTTTTAATCACATTACAAGACACTGACAATTGATACAACAAGTATGACAATAATCATGACAATAACACAACCATCAATATCACAATTAACAAAGTTATCTATATTAAAACAATTGAAATAGTGAATCATTATTAACTTCTTAATTTACTCACTACTACAATGTTGCTTTGGGAGTGTACCTTTAATCAACTACAAGACAAGACAATTAATGCAACAAGTCTGACCTTAAATTGGGCTAAACTTTAACATCTAATTAACAGTATTGCACTCTCAATTCAAGTCTAGTTTATCAAGGTCAACATCCTAAATTGGCATAACTTACAAACTACTTCTGGCAACTTTTAAATCAAATTTTAATCATATAACTGATCAATCTTAGCAATTTAGCAATAAAAGCATTTATACCATTATCAACAGAATATTACTTTCAACAATAATCTTCATTACCAAGTGTCATATTTATTTTTGTTACATTTATATTAATTAATTATTCCCACAATAAATAAATGAAACTCAAATAATATTAATAAAATAAGTTACCCTAAATTTCAATCAATAATGAAATTGAAATGGTAGTAAAAAAAAACACTTGAGAATAAGATTTAAATAAGTAATTAACCTTCAATTTACTAAAACCTATCACACGCATTCCTTATTCAATAGATAGAATCAAATCTTACATCACTATCTAGGTGTCATAAAACCCTGTCTTATTGAGGAAAATGAGACATCGAAATAAATCATGATTCATCAAACATGAGGTTTCTCTCCGATTAAGGTGCCCCATTTAAATTCGGAATTAGGCTGTCTTAAATTTAGGCGCTCAAATCCAGGCGCAGTCAGGTAATATTTTATATCTTTAATGAAAAATTTACGTAACTCAGCACACACACAGGTGCAGATTGTTCCATTTAGCAAGGTGCATAGGTGTATAGGTGGATCTAAATGCTTAAGATTCAGAAACTACAAATTTACTGCCAATAAAATAAGGAAATCAAAACGCAGCCTACATTCAAGGGAAAATGCAGCCACCGCCTGGATGCGAATCATGGTCATTCCGGCAAGGGAACACAGTCAACAATCTAAGGCAAAAATCAAGGGTAAATACAACGGTTCTGATAGCATTTTCAAGGTAGAAATTCGTGGGTAAATACAACAGTCAACAATGGGGCACTTCCTGGAAGGAATCACTATCAAGGATGTTGTTGACCTTTAATTAAAACACACAGGATGACGATTGCGACAAAACTTAGCCATTTAACTTTCTACTATGGTAAACACTACAATACTCTTAAAGGAGATGAGATGTATATATATTGCTTCGCCTTAAGTTTCTTTGTCAATTTAAAATCGACATGAATGTGAACCAATACGTTTAAGAGCTCAAATGCTCTCAATTTATGTTCCTTCCACACATGGAGAAATGAGGTTCATTAAATTTGGTTGCTGCTACTAAAATTACGCATGAAGTGGTCTAAGTACTGATTTGAATCAAGTCATTCAACCAAACTATGACCAACTCAAAATTTCCCCAAATAAGATTCTTCCACATCTATCTCAATGAGCCAAATTAAGTAGGAGTTGAACAACTAAGATTTTGTCCAAGGTTGACGTGGATTCAGATATTCATTTCAATATAAAAATTTAGAAACTGAAAATGTAGAATAATCATTTTGAAATAAAAATTTAGAATTTGAAACGACGGGAGTAGAGTTAATCCTAACAATTGCAAATTTTTTATTTTTTTATTTTATTTTTATTTTTAAATTTATTTTTATAAAGATATTTTCTTAAGGGTAGATAAAATTTTACCCCTAGCGAAGTTTTAGACTTAGGACTTAGATTCTGAACTGGGCGACATTTTAATTAGAGAAGTTGTTTTAAAATTTCTTAATGAGATATTTGTCTTAGGGCCATCTAGGTTCGTTCCTTTATCATCATCAACGCGACGTGCCCTTCAGGATGCACTAGGTGCTCCAAGGGTGCCACTTGCCTCATCTATTCATTTGCGTGACGTGCCCTTCAGGACACACTACATGCTCCAAGGGTGCCACTTGCCTCTTTTGTTTCTTTTACGCGACGTGCTTTTCAGGATGCACCACGTGCTCTAAGGGTGCCACTCACCTCTTGACTAATTGGTAGACATCAATAACCCCCAGAGTCAACACTCTGCTAGGTGAACTTGTGGGAGACTAAGGTCTTCTAAGGAATAAGGCCCCCACCTTATTGCGTGCCCTGTAGAATCATCATGAGCGACTATCGTAGTCTGCCCTCACGACATCGTGGGTCCTCTCGAACTAGGTAATCGTTAACCTACAGTTCGAGCCACAACGAGAGTGCTAGTAGGATGTGGCGGGGCTGCTGTCCACACCTCTCCCTCAACCTCTCTGGTAGTCATGTGTGACCCCTTTATTCCATATGTGATTCTGGTTGGCAAGCTATCGTCAACCTACATCATCAAAAAATCATGTCAGAACATGTCCACCTCATATCATCATCTCAAATGTACTAAAATCATAGTAAATAAATCAAACCCAAATAGCACACTCCCTGACTCAATCCGAAGTCCAACGGGTTCCATCGATGCCTCTGCATCCTCAAGGTCCAAAACCCTACACACTGAGAAAAACCGAGTCAATAGCACCTGTCTATGTACATGTAGTAAAACAACATTTCATCTACCCATGACGCATCATAATCAAAGACAAATTTTTTAATATCATAATAATCCGGATCACTTGCGAGCAAGTGTCCTCAAAGAATAAGTTCGCTCAGTGTGCCAGAGTGGGATGTTACATACACCCCCTCTTGGTCTAAACTTCATCCCAAAGTTTCACAGTATAAATACAGAAATAAGTGTATCATAGTATCATATGTCTATCTATCAAACAAAAATGGAAATTGTTGGCGCATATCATATGCGTCCTCCCAGGTCGCTGAGTGCGGACTATAATTGTCCCACTGGACCTTGACTTGATCTACTGTTCTACGTCATAACTGTCAAATGCGATGATCTAAGATGCATACCGACTTAGCCATGAGCACTGCCTCATCCGATATTTGCAAGGAACTCATGTCAATAACATGTGTAGGATCACTAATATAATGTCTCAAAATAGATACATGAAAAACATCGTGCATACACCTCAAGGAATCGGGCAAGGCTAGTCGATAGGCCACGAGCCCCTTTCTCTCCACAATCTCGAAAGGTCCCACAAACCTAGGAGAGAGTTTATCTCCCTTCCCAAACTTAATCAAACTCTTATGCAGTTTAACCCACAAGAAGACTCGATCACCGACCTCGTAATTACGGTCGACACGATGTGCATCGACATAACTCTTCTATCGATCCTGCACTTCTTTAATCCTTTGTCTTATGGTTTGCATTTTATCTTCCATTTCTTGGATCACTTCTGGTCCCACCAGGACCCTATCCTCAAGCCAATCCCAACTCAAGGGCGTCTGACACGGTCGCCTGTAAAGAAACTCGAAAGGTTCCATTTTAATGGTGCTCTAGTAACTGTTGTTGTAAGCGAACTCTACTAGAGGCAAGAATTCTTCCCAATGCTTTTGTTGGTCCATCATGTACATGCACAACATGTCCTTCAAGGTTTGGTTCGTTCATTCGATCTGTCCGTTAGTCTCTGGATGATACAAAGTACTAAAGTTAAGTTGGGTTCCCAAGGCCTCTTGGAAACTCGTCCAAAATCGTCTAGTAAACACCGATTCTCGATTAGATATAATCCTCTTGGGCACACCATGAAACCTCACAATATCACTGATGAAAACTCTAGCTATGTCAGGTGCCTAATACGTCGTACACATAGGAATAAAGTGAGCACTCTTCGTTAGAGTGTCAACTACCATAAAAATCGAGTCATGTCTCCTTTCCATCAATGACAATCCAACAATAAAATCCATCGAAATAACTTCCCATTTCGATTCTAGAATGGCACGTGGTTGTATTAATCCTGTTGGGTGTCTATGTTCAACCTTTACTTGCTGACATTCTAGACATCTGGCCACATAGTTGACTATGTCGGCCTTCATTCCCTTGGCGGTATGTAGATTCAATTTTTAAACCTCAATAAACCATCTCTATCAAATGAAAATCCCTCATATCATGGTACCATCATTGTTTTTTGTCCGATAAAACCCTCGACCTCTTTGTACCAGTCATCGTCACGTTGTAAAGTTAGAATATTTGTACGTAGATTCGTCTGAAGAGGCAACATCGAAAAGATGCGTGGTCTCTGACTCAATGCATCTGCCACTCAGTTCACTGTTCCTTTTATGTAAGTAATATTGAAGTCATACTCGCTAAGCAATTCCGACCAATGCCGTTGTCGTGCGTTCAGGTCGCTTTGCGTAAAAAGGTGTTGTAGTCCACAATGATTAGTCTTTAGTTCAAATTTTCATCCAACAAGGTAGTGTCTCCAAACCTTCAAGGCATATACGATGGCTAATAACTCCAAATCGTGCATCGCGTAGTTCTCCTCATGCCTTCTTAGTTTCCTCGAAATGTAAGAAATTACTCGTCCATCTTGCATCAAGACTCCGCCTAAGCCTTCATTGGATGCGTCGGTGCATACCAAGAAATCCGCATCCATGTCAGTGACCTTTAGTATCAGCACTGTTGTCAACAACTCCTTAAGCCTCCGAAATGATTCTGCGCATTTCTTGGTCCAAACAAACTTGTTTTTTTTCTACAATTCTGTGATCGGATTTGCTATCTTCGAAAATCCCTCGACGAAACTTCGATAGTATCCTGCTAAAACCATGAAGCTACGCACTTCTAGGACATTTTTCGACGTAGGCCATTCCATAATAGCCTCGACCTTTGCCAGATCCATGACGATGCCTTCGCCGGAGATGTCATGCCCTAAGTAGTGAATCCTTGATTGATAAAAAGAGCATTTGGACAATTTCCCATACAATTTGTGCTCTCGCAAACACTGTAGTACCAAGTGCAAGTGATCATAATGCTCCTCCATCGTCCGAGAGTAAATCAAAATATCATCAATGAATACTTGGATGAACTTGTCCAAGTACTCGCAGAACACCCCATTCATCAAACTCAAAAACACCCCTGGGGCATTTGTCAGTCCAAACGGTAAAAAAATAAACTTGTAATGTCCAAATCTCGTCTTAAAGGTGGTCTTAGGGATGTCATCCTCCTTGATTCACAACTGGTGATACCCTGATCAAAAATCGATCTTGGAGAACATCGTCGCATCCTTCATTTGATCAAACAGATCATCAATTCTCGGAAATGGATACTGATTCTTGATTGCGGCCTTGTTCAATTGATGGTAGTCAATGAAAATCCTCCACGATCCGTCCTTCTTTCGTATGAAAATAATCGGTGCACCCCACGGTGACATGCTAGGACGTTTCAGTCCTAGGTCCAACAAATCCTTCAGTTTCATTTTAAACTCTTGTAACTCTGGGGTCAACATCCGATAAGGTGTTCTTTCTATCGGTTTAGTCCCCAGTTTTAGGTCTATGGTAAACTCCAATTCCCTTTCCAGCGACATCCTAGGTAAATCCTCCAGAAACACGTCTGCAAACTCTCTCACCACCGGAAGGTGTTCAAGACCTTCTGATACTCCCTTCTCGTTTAACGCAAGGATCACATAAAGCTTTCACCCCTTACGCATGCTCTTCCAAAGTTGCAAGGAAGAGACGAAACTCAGGGAAACTCCCTAGTTCCATCCTACAATCACACGTCTCTGACCATCGTCATCGACCAAGATCAACCATTTTGTCTTACAGTTGAGTATCGCCTCATGCAATTCCAACCAATCCATACCAATCACGACATCATAAGATCCTAGGATCGTGAATATAGGTTTTCCCTTGTGACAAACTCTCCCAGGTTAAGGGCACACCCGTAACCCTTCCTCCAACCTTCTGTTTGGCTCCCGAAGCCATCTCCACGAAGCTAAACTCATCCTGTTCGACTGCCTTTACCTTAATCCTTTTTAGCATTTCACTAGAAATGAAACCCTCGATAGCACCGGGATCTATCAAAATACTAAGGGTCTGGTCATTGACAGTACCTATCATTTCAAGCACAGTCGACTGATGCTTTGCCTGGAAGTTATTCACCGCTACATGAATATGATGGGCCTTGCCCATATCTCCCACGTTAGTGGGTCTGGTTGATCCAAACGCTCTGGTCCTCTCCACAGGACAGTCACGCCGATAGTGTGGCTCCCCACACGTTCAACACCCCTTCTTTGGCCCAGTAGTCCTGGTACCTGAAGTAGAAGATGATGACTCACCAGCTTGGGGCCCTGGTCTGTTCTGCTGAACAAGCCTAAACTGCTGCTGCTGCGGGTGACGCTGATGCTGATGTTGTGGTCCTTGATAAGGTGTCCGCTGCTGAGGTAGCGGTCACTGAGGTGTAGTGAAGGTGGATCCCCTCTGGAAGCCATGGTATCCTGACGTATGTCTGGCTGGTGTCTGGTGCTGCTGTGTTCCAGATGAAACCTGCCCTACTGATCTCGCTGGAGTCTTGGTTTGACCCCCACTGATAAGATCCTCCTCTACTATGAGGGCATTCTAGATGACATTGTGCAAGGTTTGAGGCATCAAAATCCTAACCTTTGCATCCAGGCTACCATTAAGGCCGAATACAAACCTTTTGACCTTAAGTTTCTCGGTGTTAAGGTGCAGAGCATACTGGAGCACCTCCATAAAATGTGCTTCGTACTCGAGCACCGTACGACCTCCCTGTCGTAAGGCGTTGAACTCATTGAGCTGATGCTCAATGAATTCCTCTGAAAGGTACCTCTCTTGGAATCGTTCCTCGAAAAGTTCCCATGACACATATTCGACGACCATGTTTAGCTGCAGTAGGAGCGTATTCCACCATAGAAGAGCACTCCCCTTCAGTTGAAAGACCGCCATGCGGACCTTCATGTTGGAGGTATAATCGCGAAGTGTGAAGCACATCGCCATGTTATCCAACCATGCCTCAGCGGCTGCGCCATCCGGGGCACCAAAGAACTCGAGAAATTTGACCTTCTCGAGTTCACGGTGAATGCTACCAGTACCGACTGGAGCGCGTGGTGGAACCTCAACGGGTGCCGGTGCTCTGGCCTCATCTCTATCCAAACGACTGATTAGTACCTCGGACATGCACTGAAAAGATCTCATCATTCTAACTACATCACCAACTGCTATCTGCTCCTGTCCGAGAACTTGCTCGTCTCCCTAGGGGTTAGACCCCTATGGTGTGGATGCTACTGGGGGCATTGCGCCTCCTCTCCTAGCACCCTGTCATCTTCCTCTGTGGTGTCCTCTAACCATGATTACCTGCACGCACACAATCAACTCGATTAACAACCATATAATCAAATCATGTCAACGAAAGCCGTAGCGATCCCAAGTCATGGGTCGAACCCGCTTTGATACCATATGTAACATGCTCCTAGTTACGACGACAACCTCTCATAACAAGTGTAATTTTTTTTTCTTTTGTGTGTGCACATGTGTACAAGGATAATAAATACATTCGACTCTGCATCGCCATACAATGAAAAATGTGGTGCATGCCATTTTAACAACAACATAATGATCTAAGACACACATCAAGTATCTGCAAGCAAGGTACGACAATCAACCGACGAAATAATAAGACTGACTACCCGCCTATCCTACCCTGCAATGGTTAGGACCTCCAAGACACATAAGCAACGGTCAAGCCCAGGTTCCCATCGATTTTAACCATTTAAGGTCTCAGGGCTGGCGACTGTTATGAGGAACATGGAGGTGTCTACATCCCGCCTGATGCAATCAAACCCAGCCTACTAAGCTAAATACAAAAACATATCCATCAATATCACAGTCAACAGGGTTATCCAATTAAGGCAATTTGCGATAGTAAATCATTATTAACTCATTAAATTACTCACTATTTATACCTTGTTTCTTTAGAAGTGTACTTTTAATCACATTACAAGACAATGACAATTGATACAACAAGTATGACAATAATCATGACAATAACACAACCATCAATATTGGAATTAACAAAGTTATCTATATTAAAACAATTTAAATAATGAAGCATTATTAACTTCTTAATTTAATCACTACTACTATAGTGTTGCTTTGGGAGTGTACCTTTAATCAACTACAAGACAAGATAATTAATGCAACAAGTTTGACCTTAAATTGGGCTAAACTTTAAAATCTAATTAACAATGTTTCACTCCCAATTCAAGTCTAGTTTATCAAGGTCAACATCCGAAATTGGCATAACTTAAAAACTACTTCTGACAACTTTTAAATCAAATTTTAATCATATAACCAATCAATCTTAACAATTTAGCAATAAAATCATTTATACCATTGTCAACAAAGCATTACTTTCAAAAATAATCATCATTACCAAGTGTCATATTTATTCTTGTTACATTTATATTAATTAATTATTCCCACAATAAATAAATGAAACTCAAATAATATTAATAAAATAAGTTACCCTAAATTTCAATCAATAATGAAATTGAAATGGTAGTAAAAAAAAAACACTTGAGAATAAGATTTAAATAAGTAATTAACCTTCGATTTACTAAAACCTATCACACCCATTCCTCATTCAACATATATAATCAAATCTTACATCACTATCTAGGTGTCATAAAACCATGTCTTATTGAGGAAAATGAGGCACCGAAATAAATTACGATTCATCAAACACGAGGTTTCTCTCCGATTAAGGTGCCCCATTTAAATTCAAAATTAGGTTGTCTTAAATTTAGGTGCTCAAATACAGGCACAGTCAGACAATCTTTTATCTCTTCAATGAAAAACTTAGGCAACTCAGCACATGCACAGGTGAAAATTGTTCCATTTAGCAAGGCGCATAGGTGTAGAGGTGGATCTAAACTCTTAAGATTCAGAAACTACAAATTTACTGCCAATAAAATAAGGAAATCAAAATGCAACTTACATTCAAGGGAAAACACAACCACCGCCTCGATGCAATTCATGGCCATTCTGGCAAGGGAACATAGTCAGCAATCTAAGGCAAAAATCAAGGGTAAACATAGCGGTTCTGACAACATTTTCAAGGAATAAATTCATGGGTAAATACAATAGTCAACAATGGGGTGCCTCCTGGAAGGAATCGCTGTCAAGGATCCCGTTGACCTTTAATTAAAACACATGGAATGACGACTACGGAAAAACTTATCCATTTAAATTTCTACTATGGTAAACACTACAATACTCTTAAAGGACATGAGATGTATATATATTGCTTCACCTTAAGTTTCTTTGTCAATTTAAAATCGACATGAATGTGAACCAATATGTTTAAGATTTCAAATGCTCTTGATTTATGTTCCTTGCAGACATGGAGAAACGAGGTTCATTAAATTTGGTTGTTGCTACTAAACTTACGCATGAAGTGGTCTAAGTATTGATTTGAATCAAGTCATTCACCCAAACTATGACCAACTCGAAATTTCCCCAAATAAGATTCTTCCACATCTATCTCAATGAGCCAAATTAAGTAGGAGTTGAGCAACTAATATTTTGTTCAAGGTTGATGTGGATTCAGATATTCATTTCAATATAAAAATTTAGAAACTGAAAATGCAGAATAATCATTTTGAAATAAAAATTTATAATTTGAAACGCCGGGAGTAGAGTTAATCCTAACAATTGCCGTTTTTTATTTTTATTTTTTACTTTTTTTTATAAAGATATTTTCTTAAGGGTAGACAAAATTTTACCCCTAGCAGAGTTTTAGACTTAGGACTTAGATTCTGAACTGGGCGACATTTTAATTAGGGGAGTTGTTTTAAAATTTCTTAATGAGATATTTTTCTTAGGGCCATCTAGGTTCGTTCCTTTATCATCATCAACACGACGTGCCCTTTAGGACATACTAGGTGCTCCAAGGGCGCCACTCGCCTCATCTGTTCATTTTCACGATGTGCCCTTCAGGACGCACTATGTGCTCCAAGGGTGCCACTTTCCTCTTTTGTTTCTTTTGCGCGACGTGCCCTTCAGGATGCACTACGTGCTCCAAGGGCGCCACTTACCTCTTGACTGATTGGTAGACATCAATAAACCTTGGAGTCAACACTCTGCCAAGTGAACTTGTGGGAGACTAAGGGATTCTAAGGAATAAGGCCCCCACCTTATTGTGTGCCCCTTAGAATCATCGTGAGCGACTATCGCAGTCTGCCCTCACGACATCGTGGGTCCTCTTGAACTAGGTAGTCATTAACCTATAGTTCGAGCCACATCGGGAGTGCTAGTAGGTTGTGGCATGGATGCTGTCCACAGCTCTCCCTCAACCTCTCTGGTAGTTGTGTGTGACCCCTTTACTCCATATGTGAGTCTAGTCAGCAAGCTATCATCAGCCTGCATCATCAAAAAATCATGTCAGAAAATGTCCACATCATATCATCATCTCAAATGTACTAAAATCAGAGTAAATCAATCAAACCCAAATAACACACTCTCTGACTCAATCCAGAGTCCAAGGGGTTCCATCGATGCAGGGGAAATGTGTTGGTGGAAATAAATGTGATTGTTGTGGAAATCTAATTTTGTTTCATTCAAAGTATCATATTGATATGAATGATCAATCATTTTCTAATATAAGAGTCAATTGGAAGAGATATGAATAAATGAGAAGCACGGATCCACATTCTTCAAATTTTATTTCCAAAAGGATTGATTTGAAGGTAGATAATATTAGCGTGATAGATTTTTTGAAGAAGTTTGAGGAAGAAATCTATAAATACACCAAGCATTCACATAGAGCTCGATGGCAAGATCTACAATTCAAAAAATCCCATGAAGTGTTTCCACCAAGGACAATTTTGTCTATAGTTGATTTTGCAGAGAGTTACACATTCGCCGCACAAAAAGAAATACAGAGTGAATATTATCATTCTGATCAAGTCACGATATTTGTTCACATTCTATATAGACATGCTCAACGGAGTCTTCCAAACATAGAAAGCACCAATGACAATCGACATGCTATTAAAGAATATCACTTTTTATATAAGTGATGATCGAGCACACGACACACATTATGTACAACATTATTTTGATAAATTTTATGATTCATTGAAAGAACATGAAATCAGATTTGATTGACATTGGATATGGTTCGATGGGTGTGCGGGTCAATTAAAATATGCACGATCATTCTATTGGTTATGCCATCTTCATAAAAAATTAAACATTACACATTGTTGGAATTTTTTTGAGACTGGTCATGGAAAAGGAGAGCACGACGGTGCAGGGGCATGTAT
>JZKD02S1674426.1:204213-225856 GCA_000966675.3 Picea glauca | reverse complement strand
CATGAATTCCATTACTGGGTGTAACTCGCATTTTAATTACATTGACAAAGACAATGGAGAGGTGTCAACAAGGTAATGATAGAAACTGAACCTATTTCTCTAGTAGATTCCAAACACCAAAATCATCAACGAATATTGCTAGATGATGACAAGATTCGAACAAAATCCAATGTACTAGTGGTTTCATATGAAGATGAAGTTATGGAACATAAAAAAATTCACGAGAATTGATAAATTGGGTCATATTCAAAAGTGAGTGAGGAGTCATAACTAAGCGTTCAATTGGTGACGACTAATATAGGTTTGATGTGTAATATATGTAAAAGAGAAGGTAATAGTCATATATTTTCATCTCAAAACCATACAAATATAGGGTTCAACCTTTGGTCCTTGCAAGTCTTACACAAGTCGAAGAGATGCATTCAATATGTAGGCAATAAAAATATAAAGGACACACCATCCATTTTTATTAAGAGGTTAAATATGTTTCCAAGGAATTACCTCGACATATTAAAGACTCAGATTTAACTATTTTTATGTGAAAAAGGGTCACCAAGGATCAAGTTATGATATGATATGATGTATGTATATATGTTATTCAATACCATTTAAATCTTTTCATTATTTTGATATTCAACATATTCATCACTAAACATTGTTACTTTGTTATTATTTAGATTCACAATGATGTAAATTTTCTAATGTTTAGTTTAATTTTTGATATTAAGTTAGTATTTTCTCATTGATTTTTTTTTGTAGATGATACTTAGTAATTTCAAAGGATCAAGTTCATTTAAAACATATACATATAAATAATGATTATGATCTAAAAATTTCACATCGTTTCCCACAATTGGAACCAATATAGATCCATTTTAACTCCATATATATCATTCACTGAGAGGGATCAAATCCCTCAAGGTATAAACACTTCCTCAACTTTTTCACTCTAAAAGGAGGTTTTAACCTCGAGGGATTGGATCCCTCTCGGTGCATGATATATCTAGAGTTAAGTTGGATCTATGCTGGTTATTAAATAAGATACACTATGCCAATTAGTATGGAATAAATATAATGTTGCCTCATTAAAGAAGGTCCACTATGTAGTTAGCGTGGGGTTATGATTTCGGTTTCCTACTTAGATATAAATAAGGATATAGTTTTCCTTATGCATATTCTATTATAGTATATTGCATTGGATCTTATTTCATTGAGAGATATCCCTACCTTAAGAGGCAAGTGAGCATGAGTGGATTCCTTCCATAAAATTATGATTGTGTAATGTTTCCCTATGCTAAGGGTATTTTGATATAATTGAGTAAATGTGATTTTTCTATATTATTCTTAGATATATTGTATCTGATAGTATTTTTATATCTAAGGTAAGGTACATAACAAGTGGTATCGAATATTTTTCTTGGGCCTGAAACAAATTTTTTCCTTTTTATAGGTTTTTCAAGGGAAAAATAGGACTAGCACTTAAATCAATTATTGTATATTTATATGTAGAATTTTGAAGAAACCAATTACAGATACGAGTTCCTCTAAAACATACTCCTAAGTCCAAAAAAAATATCATTCTAGTCGGAGTACACAAAGAAAAGGAATAATTGATTTATAATCAACCATTTTAGGGTTTTCTAATGATGGCCACATGGATTATAAAGACTGTATCTTTTAATAATGTTTAAATTTCCACGTGACCAATTATAATAGATGTGGAGTGGCCTTGGAATTTCACAATTGTGGCCATAATAGAAATTCTAATCAATATTGATGGAGTTTTGATTATTTCAAATTTATTGCTTCAAAACTCTAGTTCTCATACTTACAATGGCTTATGGCATGTTATATGGATATATTAGCCCCCATCATTGAGGAATATTTAGTTCTATATGAATATTATGTGGAAAAATTCTCTCATGCACATTTTGTTGAACTTGCTATAAATTTTGAAAAACATATCAAACAATGGTTACTCAAAGTAGATTTTTTTACCCTCTAAAGGAGTTCATATAGTGCAAGTTCATATGGAGCACCGAATGAAAAAAAATATAGGAAACTTATGAATCAATCCAAAGGATGGAAATTTTGAGTGATATTGAAGAGGAGTATACAAGGGACATATATTATAGTTGGTATGATTTATAAAATGATTATGAGGCATGCTATATATAGACAATTATCATTTATGGAAACACTAGTACTTTCAACTACTTTTTGATGACCATAATCCTCCATATGTAGTGAATATCATTGAGGAAAGTGAAGATCTTATTAACATTATCAATTTTTAGTTGGCATATTATCCAATAATAGTGTTCCTTCCAGATCCACAACTTGCCTTTTGCAACTATATGGATTATTTTATGGACAAAGAGGGTTTTATTTATTTGGATCCACATGACCATGTTGGGCATTTGGAGAAAAATAATGATCCATTTTTAGATATTATGTGTCAATTGTTGGGAGTTAACATGAGTAGTTGGACATAGGACTCGGATGAGCCTTTGGGACTACTTTAATATTAAGGCTAATATTTAGGATCCTGAATTCTAAATTATATTTTAGGCCTACTTTAGAATTTTGGTCAAAACTTACACATGGGACTTAGGTTTATGGGTGAACGACTTAGAATAATTAACATTGTTCCTAGCCCTTGTACATGGGACCTTGGTTCCCTAAACTAATTTATCATTGTAGTCAACACTTGTACACATGACCTTGGTTTATGGTTGTACCTCCTCACTACAAGTGTTGATGGAAACATTTTTCTAAGGTGGGTGGAGTGTTAGGGGTTTAATGGGGGGATGAAAGGCCAATTAAAAAAATTATAGTGGAAGCCATTCAACATAATGTGGACTAGATTTAATATGTTTTTTATTATTAAATAAGGCCCACGATGGTAGTCAATATGGAATTTAAATGTAATGTGAGGTAATTAAATAAAGTCCACTAAATAGTTAGCATAGGGTTATTAGAGTTTTCTACTTAACTATAAATAAAAATATAGTTATCCTTATGGAAAATGTAAAATTGAACAAGAGTGGATTCCTTTTATAAAAGAATCATTGTATGGTGTTACTCTACTTTAAGAATATTTTTATATAATAAAATAAACAATATTTTCTATCTTACTTTTAGATATCTTATATGCAATATCATTTTCAAATCTAGGATTTATAACAATGATGAAATCATGTAGATATAATTTTTAGCCCATTTTGATGCATATTTATTGAACTTAAATTCTCTCACCTTCTTTATCTTTTTTTAAAGAAGGTTAAAAGTTGTTGAAAAATCTCAAAACTCAAATTCTTGCAAAAATGGCCTCGATAGATGAGTTTCTTGTTTCTTACCTAATTTGGAATAATAACATCTTTCGACACACATTTTGTAGATAATTTAAGTTTACATTTTTTTTTGTCAATTTATAGATAATTTTTAAGTTATCAATTTCTTTAACAATTCATATAAAATTTTATATAAATATTTTTGTTATACAATACTTAATAAAAACATATGTATTTTAAAAATAATAATATAAATTATTTCTCAAATAAATAAACATGTTAAGAAAGAAAATTCCAATTCAAAACACCTCCTATTTCACATTCAATCATAATTTTTTTTAACAATCAACAATTATAAAATAATTGTATTTCCAACAACACCATGTAATTACTCTACTTTTCTCTAAAAACTTCCACATTCAACAATTATAAAATAATTATATTTCCCGTCATGTAATTAGTCTCTACTTCTCTCTAAAAACTTTTAAATGTTTCTCTTATTAAAACTAACAAATAACTCTTTATAATCAAAGCTATAAATAAAAATTGAATTAATAAATTACATCATAACCCTCTTTATCATCAAAACCATAAACATAAATTTAATTAATATAAATTATATTATAACCCTCTTGACATTTAGTAAATGTAAAGATAATAAATAAGTATGTAGAATTCTTCATTAAATTTTTAATTCTTTTAATATGTTTAAAATCATTATTTATTTAAAGACATGCCATGCTAATTACTCAAATTTTCTCCATTAAGACTTAAAATGAATAATGGCTTTCCTTCCTAAAGGCAGAGGGATTCTTTGGTATGTCTAAGGGTTCCTACTAAGGGTTTAGAGATGTGAGATTAATGGTTTCTACTAAAAGTTTAGAGATAAGTTTGGAGATTTTAGAGCTTAAGTTTTACAATTTCTTTAATCTATTTTTTTCTTTATATTATTCAAACTTGATTTGTAATTAAATAAATTTTATTAATGTAAATGTTTTTGATTAATTATATTTTAAACAATAATTTACTATTAAAATAAAAAATAAAAAATAAATATATTATGCTATTAATTCCTTTCATATCATGAAAATTATACTTGAGGTTTTATGCAATATAAAGAAACAATTAATATCAATACATCTTTTAAAATTTATTCATTCTTATTTTTCCATGCATCTTTTCCCTTTGACTCTGTGATTGAAATAATATATGCACTCAAACGATCAATCCTTGGAATGCTAAACACTCTAAAATTGAATTTTATGAAAATTATCTTTTAAGGAGTCGTTAAAGGTTATTAATGGTAAATAATTACAAGGCTCTATTTTGGTATATTAATCACTATAAAATTATTTTTTGGTATATTAAGTATTGTATAAAGCTTTAGGGGTAAGGGTAAGGGTAAATGAAAATTGGATGGAGTGAGAGTATGACGTTTGATAAGATGAAAATAGATGTAGCAAATTATAGTTAAGATGAATATTTTAGTTTTATGTTTATATTCAAATTTAATGAAGAATTTATAGAGATTTGGTAAAGTTGGAGGGATTACAACAAGGAGTTATCCCTAGGGTTACACGATAAGGATAATAGTCAAAAGGCTTTAGAACTTGGTGAAATGGTATTCCATTGGTGTTCAAACACGATTGAATATGGTGTTAAAGGGAACAATGTGAGTGGTTTAAAGTTCTAGCCTATCAATAGAGACAAGACCTCTCAAATATTTAACCCCTTGGTCCTCAGAGTCAATGCTAAGTGTGATGTGGGAGTAAATGATATGTGTGAAGTATTATGTTCATGAAGTTAAACGAATATAGGTTTGATTCCATGAAACCTCGTTGAAGTTTTGTGAATCAAGGGAAGTGCATAATGAGAATCCTTCTACTAGTCCCATTTTTCTTGAACTAGAAGAGAGGGATATTGTGAATGGAATAAGATTTAAAGGCTAGATTTTTGAACAAGAGTTGAGGGGGAAATAAGTATTAAGAACTAGGGGTTCACAAATAGAAAGAAATATATTAAAAAACAAGAGACAAAAACAATGTATAAAGATGAAGAAACACAAGGTTAATATGTTCCCCAGGGATATATCATAAGGGAGGTGGTTACATGGTTAATGGAAAAAGTCCTTACTAGTTGTTTTATGAGCTAGTAGGTAAAGGGAGAAACCTTAAGATGATGGATGGAGGAAAATTGTTTGTAAATTTTAGTGTATTTTTCCAGATTTCATATCTTTCTTCGTGGACAACTATGTTTTGACTTTATATCAACTAAGGATGCTACATATATTAAGAGAAATCCCTAGTTTTGGGGTCCCTCAATTTTGTCGTTAAAATAATGGAGACTTTGTTTTGACCCTAGAAGCAAGCCCCTCTTCATTCAATAGGTACGAGCGATCATTGTAGAGATTTGTATGGAACTACAGAGTAAAGATATCCTAAAATGTAAAGAAACTTGGGAATAACTTAGGTAATATTGTAGCATTGGAAAAATATGTTTTGAATCAAGAGGATAAAATATTTATAGAACTCCCAGTGGATTTTGACTTGGGAAATGTTTGCCGGAGAAAACAAATGTTGAGTGCATGAATTGTAAGTATGTACAATGTATGAACCATTGGAAGTTTCCTTTTAGAAGTTTGTGTTGTCAAGAAATTGGTCTTCTAAGGAAAAAGTGCAAGAAGAAGAGTCTAAACTAGGTTTAGAGGAAGAAAGAGAAAAGTAAGGAAAATCCCCTCGGTCCTATAGGCTCATAAGAAAAAAAGGTGATAGTGGGGAAAAACAAGGGTTAGAATTAGGAGGATCAAGGTTTGAGGATCTCAAGGTAGGTGAGCCTTTTGTTAGAAAAGGTGAGGGTTCGATAGTTCCAATGCAAGGATCTATGAAGAGCATAAAAATTCCTTCCTTAGTCTCTAACTTCAAATCCTTTATTGATCAAGGTATGAAAACCCAAAATGTTGATTTCATTTTTGATTCAATTCTGGAAGATAAAATGAAAATTAACAATAAGTTCCATCCTTGTCTTGTTGTGGGAATAAAAGGGGAAGTCTTGGGGGAAGTACACATTTCTAGTGATTAGTTTCTGATAAAAATCCTCGATAGGAAGAAAACCATGTGCAATCATATATCTTTTGAGTCATAAACTCCCTCATTTAACCAAACCTTGAGGATCGAGGGGGAGACAAAATCCAAGTAAAATAGTAGGCCTAGGTACAACCTAATATCTAGGAATGGAATATTTTTCGATGAGGGAGGAGGCATTGAAGGTGGTTTTGAACTAGACATAGACCATATCCCTTTTGTTGGAATAAAATCCTATATGTCCATTGCAAAAACTAAAGCTACTAAATAATTAAGAGAGGGAAAACAACTAACCATTAAAGGTTAACTTAGAGTAGGGATGACCTGTGAAAAGATGCCCAAATGATGATCCTCTCCTTGAATATTAGAGGGGATAGGGGAGCCCACAATAATGTAGCCCTAAAAATAACATTTTTTCTTTACAAGCCTGATGTAGTTTTAGTTGAAGAAATAATGTATGAAGGAAAAAAAGTAGTTGTAGTTTTGTACTTGATAGAAAAAATTTCCACACTCCAATTGAGCTGATAAACCTGTTATAAAAATGATGAAAACTTGGCTAATTCAAGGAGTAAATCCACAATTGTCACGGGCTAGACTCCTCTCCATTTAGGCTAGTTATTTCCAGCCTTAGGGGGTATTCCCTAGGGTGTTTCCCACTGTCCTAATTCAGATTTTCTACGTTTAATGACACAAAACAATTGTTGTTATGTTTTGGACATCGTGTTAAAACTATCCAAAACAATGGGGAAAAATAATTTGTTTGCTTGGAGGGATCCTGCAGGGTTAGCACACAAAATATAGAAGATAAATATTAAAAGAAAACTTCTCAAAATATCAACTAACCAAAATGAACATAAAACAAAGTGACTAATCTAATTTCAAAACTTCACTAATTACTACCAAAAAACAAGGTTAGAACACAATTTATTTATTTATTTATTGATAGGCTTGCAAGAGAGTTGGTTGCACCACAATTGATAGGTCCACAACATGTACAATGATCAATTTTCTCAAATAAGAGTAACTAGACTAAGAACGAGAGAGAAGAATGAGAGAGATAAAGTATGCTAGTTGTTGCAATACTTGACCAATAACCAATAAAGACCATCCAATATATAGGAGATGAGTGTGAAGAAAATAAGAGTTAATGTGTATTAGGGAATAAGTGTGAGCAAGAAATTTAATAATTAATGTGCATGGTGGAATAAGTGTGAGTGAGTAATGCACATGTTGATTTAACAGATTACACGTGTGAGAGTGTGAGGTATTAAGTGAAGGAGTGGTGCATGTGTGAGGATAAGAGGGAGTTAGTGCATGGAAATTGAGATAATGGTGAGTGAAGTGAGGGAAAAAATGAGTTAAGTGAGGGAAAGGATAAGTTAAGTGAAGGTAAGAGTGATTTGAGTGTTTAGTTAACTAAAACATGTCAACACACACCAATTATGCATGCACTAGCCAAGGAAGAGGAATTCACTCTATTTTTTAGTGGTTTTCCTAAATTTTAGGAAATTAGCATTTAAAAGAAATTCAAGGGGAATTTTGGGAAATTAATGCATGGAAACTAAGAGAAATAGAGTGAGAAAATTATCTTTGACTGGCTAAAATTTCTCTCGAGAAATGCCACCTCACCCATGTGTCCCCCTTTTTATCTCAATTAATAATTAGTCCTTGGAAAATGCACCCTTGGTGAATGATTCCATGTAGATGCCACATCACCTTGAAACTATGCCACATTTTGGAATTTTCACTTGCCACTTATCACTGCTAGAGACAACGACCACTGCTAAGAACACAAATTTCCAAAAATAGGCATCCGGTCCCAAAAAATGAAACTTGTTGGAACTGACCCAAACTCTCAAAAAATGCTCGGGATGACTAGGATACCACTGCCATGTGTCCAGTGTCTAAAAATAGGCACTGCTAAAAATAGAAAGTGCTCACATGTCAATCATATTATACTCATTGGATTCAATTTTTCGCAAGGAATCAAAATCCACAATCAGAATCGACATGGAAGCACTAGTGCTCAACATGCTAAAAATAGAAATCCATGACAAATAATCTCAGAAAAGGTCCAAAAAGACTCCGAATGTCTTAATGATCCATAATATGTGCTCAGAATTTGAATCTTGGGCATGGAGCTCAAACTCCTAAAAATATAAAGTTCTCGCACGTCACCCGAAAAAAGTGCTATCAGTCCTAGAATCATGCAAGGATCATCCCTATATGCTCAGAAATGATCCAAAATGTCAAGAGACCCACTCAATCCATATCTCATAAAAAGTAGCAACACCTGATGTATGTAGATATCTATCTCAAATGCATGAGAAACCAAGCTAACTCTAACTTTGAACCAAACAATCATGTACTGATGATATACCTATATTTGATGGGAACCAACCTACTGCTCAACACAATTGCTAAAATCTGGGAGAATCTCATAATTCTAGATAAAATAGTGCATGCTGGCTCTTAAACCTCAAGATTTTCAAGAGTGAAAATCTAGGGGTTAGCAATGGAGACTCAAGGGGATAGGATCCCCCTACGGGATGTCGAGAACCATATGAATCTTTGTTTCTGCAACAATATTTCTCTATGAGAACTCTGTAAGATGTATCGATGATGTACTGGAAATATGTGTACCAAAATATACCCCTATAAATGTATGGAAGGAAAGAGGGCCCTATAAGATGACAAAGAAGATCTTGTAAGATGACTTGTGATACCAAAACCTATTCAATGGGCCATGGAGTCAAATCAATATAAAACCTCCACTGAAACGCTAAAACACTGAAACATAAGGGCTCTCATCCAAATCTTCTACCTTCTACCACCCAATATGTACACTCCTCCTTGCAGTAACAATGCTAATGTTGACATGAGGGAGATAGTCACTTAATCAGATGTCAATAATGTAAACACCTCTCAAGTGTGAAGGAACACCACCAATAATGACAATGGGTCCTAATGTATGAGCACAATCTGTCACTGTGAAGTATGTTTTTAATTTGAACAATAGAAAGGATCATCCAATCAAGACCCAATGATACTCAACCTCGTTGGATGCGAGATAACTGCCAATGATGCTAACGACTACCAAGGTGCTCTACTTCTGCATCATCCATAGATAATTTGTTGAAGTCAATACAGCATGGCCTGTTGCAAAGAAGAGAAATGATGTCTCTCTTCTCTCAGCGTGAAGTGATAACTCAAGAATATCAAGATGAAAGAACCAAGTACCATATCCCTATTGCTGGATGAGGGGGATGATTGACTCAAATAACATGAATCAATTATCATAGATGATGATACAATACATAATATGACTCAAGACACTCCTATGTATCCTAAAATCTACCCATCCTAAAGGCTCAATGCTTCGAGAAAAATGACAAAACATGACCCCCAACCAGGCTCACACTAATGATAGACACAAAGGCTCGCTATGTGAAGGATTTGACATTCAAATTTTATCCCAGGAAGAATCGATATGGACAACCATTTATTCAAGAAAATAAAGACACACAGACACAAACATATGATGATATAACTTGACACAAATCAATGACACTTATGCAATGACTTAATCAAATAATTGAAGAGAAAAGACAATGTAGGGAAAATGTAGATTGTTGTCCTAAAATCTACAAAAAATCAACAAGCTGAACTACTGAAATGAAAATGCGGAAAAGGAAAAAGGACTTACCCTAAACCCAAAAGTTTTTCTTCAAATTTTCCATGATTTAATCATCATACTTAAAGGACCAATGTAACCATGTACAAAAAAGTTCAGTTTGACGAGAGAGGCCAACAAAGTCAACCTTCTGTTGACCAAAAGTTGGTCATCTATATTTCCTGCTCTTGGATTAATAAAAAAAAATGATATCGAAACATGAGATTTTTTGAAATATTATAAGTTCATTATGTAGTCCTCAATCTTATCTTTGCCACACATTTTTCAGATCGGAAATCCAAGTTTGAATTCTCAATATATCCATGTTTAAATTTTAAGCGGAAAAGGGCACCTTTTTCATGTGGAATAAGGCTAATTGTTCATAAATATATTTAATTTTTTTCGGGCCCAAGACCCATGATCTTCTTAATAAGTTTCGGGTTCAAAAACTGTAAAAATATTCTATGAACAAGCAACCACAATACTCTCCACACTCCACACTCCCTTTATTTCCACCTCTTTCCATGCTTAACTTTATTTCCTCTCATCTCCCTTTTTGCTCCATGGCATGCAGACTCATTACCCACACCCCTCTCATATCCCACCACTCCACACTTAGTTTTATTTGTATTCCTTTTGGACTCTCAAACTCACCTCACCTCACATTCCTCATCTCGCGAGTCTGAAAGTTTGCTCCCCTCATTTCTCTCTCCCCCTTACCTCCGCGACCCATATTTCCCACACCCCCTCACCACTCTATACTCAGTATTATTTTCTAAGTCCTTTCATACTATCAGACTCACCTCAAACCTCCTCCTCACCTCCCTCACCCTCACAAGTCCGAAAGTACGCTACCTACATTTTCCCTTCCCCACTTCCGCCACCTACAAACTACCCTTTCCCTCTCCCCTCTCACGAATCCATCCCATGCTTAAAATATTACCCAAAGTTTCACATATTAAACCACCAAACAATAAGAGTTTTCCACATTCCATCCACTCATGTAATGACACATGGAGACCTATGAAAATATGACAAGTGGCAGCCTACAATTGGATTGACATGGAAACTAACTAATGTGACATGTGGCAACATACCTAGAGTGACATATGTCGTGATCTTATTGGAGACACGTGGAAACCTATGGAAAGGTGACATGTGGAAGAGAATCAATTTGTGAAATGTGACAGTGTAAGGGTGACTCATCAGTGCTGCATGGGAATATTAGGGTCTGATTGGTTGACTAAAATATTATTATTTAATTGATTTTCTAAGGGGAGGTTGAACACCTAAGTTTCCATAGTTATTTCATTTCTTCGTGAAGCATGTATCATACTTTTACTTATATATACTCCATATTTGTAATATCCCATCCATGTGGGATAACATTTATGAAACAAATTCAAAATTTCTGTAAGGAAGGATGAAATTTGATCCAAGGGCCCACATTTTCCCAAGACATTTGATCTATGGTGGTTGAGTCATGATTTTGCAGAGGCCATAATGTGAGCTTCGAGTGTTGAAATCGTGCAAAATTTATGTTGTTGGGAAGGTTTTTAGATGAAGAATATGATGGTATAGGTTTAAATGGATGAAAAAGGCCACATTTTTCACAAAAATTAAAATATCAGTCCACTTCATTTTTAATGGGCCTGCATGTGATGTAGGAGCATCGCTCCAAGCCAGCTAAGCGCCAGCCATCCAACACATCAAGTGTGTTCAATGGAGAGGAGAGGCGCAACCCTCTCACTTTCAAATTTCAAAATTTGAAATTGTATTAAATGTTGTAAGGCTGGTAGAGCCAAAAAACCATGCATGTGCGCAGGCTTTAGATGAAGGTTTCCTTAAATAGTTGTAAGGATGAGATCGAGATCCGATTCGGACTAGACAACCATTCAATGTAATTGAATGTAAATTAGTGAGAGTTAGTGAGGATGGAGGGAAGAGCTTGAGGAGCCCCTCTTTGTAAAATCATCTTCTTTTGTTTTTAGTTAAGGAGAATAGGGTAAGAAGGCAAAGAAGAATAGAGAAAATAGGTTGGATAGGAGAGGGAGTCGAGACTCTGTTGCAGTCCAAGATCGAACACGTTGTAATTAGACATTGATGTTAATACAAAGAATTTTTCCTTCATATGTGTTTTCTATGTGTTTATGGGTCTTTTATGAATGTTGTGTGTTCATTCATGCTGTAAATGTATGTTAAGTTCCATCTGCAGGAGATAGATAGGTTTTCCTATCTGTGAGTTCTTTGATTTCAGGTTTGGGTTCTTTGAGGCTTCATGCAAGAGGTTGCATGATAGAATATTGTGGGTTCTGCAAGCCAGTACAAGGAGTGCACTTCTAAATTTTGCGGAATTTCAGACAAAGATGTGCTAGGAGGGCGCACTAGTTGAAATAATTGACTCTGGGAGGAAGCCTCAAGGTTGATGAGCACCTTGAAGGAGAAAATATGCAGAGGAGAGAACAGAGAGGAGGAGAAGAACTGTTGAGAATTCTGTAAAGGCTCTGCCAGGAGGGCATTGAGAAAAAGAACATGATGCATTGAGCAGTGCATAGAGTGCACTTATGAATTCTATGGAATTTGGACAGATTTGTGCCAAGGGGGTGCACCATAGGAAGTATTATATCCAGGGAAGAATCCTCAAGGTTTCTGAACACCTTGGAGGTAAGACTGTGCAGAGGAAGGAATAGGGATAAAAAAATCACTGGGGGTTCTGTGGAAGCTCTACTAGGAGGGCATTGAGCAGTTTTATAGAGTGCACAGAAGAACTCTCTTTCGAGTTCTGAGATAAGGGAAGTGTCATGAGGAAGACACTCATAGGGTTACTGAATGTCCTGTAGGCTCAACAAGGTGTGCTTGAGCGGGAAGTTACAGAGGAGGGCACTTTCACCCCTTCAAGGAGAGGAAGGGATAGAGACCATTGAGGTTCAAGCAGTTGAAGCTCAAGCAGGAAAAATAACTTTGAAAGGAGTGCACCAGGCTAATATTCAGGTGAAGTGGTGATAGACAGCTGTCAGAAGGTTCATCAGGCACAAGGAGTGTGCAAGGGTGAGAAATTGTCTCAAAGTTCTTAAGCTCAGAAGAGATAACACAATTGCATGCAAGGACCTTGCAAGGAGTGCAGAGGTTAAGAAAACCATTTGGAGGGTTCAGAGTTTGAGAAGCTCAGGAGGAGGAATGCCTCTTAGAATATAGGTGGGAGCCAAGGTTACAGGCTTCGCATCAGAGACAAAGGTTGAGGCCTTTTGGAGCAAGAAGTCTTCCAAGGGAAATGAAGAAGGCCATGCTGAAGGTAGAGCACTTTCTACCGTTAGATCAGCTGAAGAGATGAGATCTGGACCGTTGAGTTTCACATCCATACAATAGAAGGAGAGAGTGAAAAAGATTAGATCTGGCCCGTCAGATCTAGAACAAAGGATCGATAGCCATTGGATCCTGAACGAACTCATATTTCAGGAATTCGGGGATTGGTGTGACCAGAGATTTTTGAGTCACTGCATCACGAACTTCCAGTTCGTGAAATCTAGAAAATATCAAGAACCATTGATTTCCCTTTGGAGTGGGGTTCGACATTTCGACATCTCAGAATTCAACATTTCAGCAATTCCGTTGACAAGGAGCTGGGGCACTTTGCATTGAAAACCCCAAAGTCGTGAAATGTGACATGCCTTTGGAGTAGACCTGTGGCCTCGGAGGAAGTATCCATTTTGGCAATTCGACATTTTGACATTTCGAGGTCCAGGAGATCGAAGGACCAAGAACCATATGCAGTCAAAATTGCGGGATCACGAATTCTGAAATCCCAAAAAGTGGACCGTGGTCATGGGTAGATTTCAACATTTCGGGAATTCGGGGATTCAGAAACCGGGGATTGGAAAGACAGAGAACAGGGGGAATGCTTGCATCATGGTTTCCTGAATCGCTAAAAGTCAATAGCGCTTTGTCGTGGACCACCCTTTTTGGCATTCTAGGACCCGTGTGTTCGAGAGGCCAGGAGTCAGGAGACGTGGAGTCCCGACTCGCAAAATCACGAAGCCTCGAAAAAATTCGAAGGAAATAGCATGAGCTAGAGCCGTTGAGCCCATTTTGACATTTCATCATTTCAGGGTTCGAGAAGTAGAGGAGGCAGTGACTTTGGAATCGAGAGTTTTGAACTCTCGGTTCATGAAGTCCTGAAAATATCTTAGCCCATTTCGACATTGAGCCATTTTGGGAATTTAGGGAATGAAGTGACTAGTGGTTTGGGCTGCTGCGTTTCAAACTCCCAGTTACCGAAATCCTGATACAGCCACAACATCATGGTCACGTGGAGGTGAAGCTCGTGCCTAGTCCTTGTTCATACAGGTGGGGTTTTCAAAGGACTTGTGGATCACATTCGTGGGGTTCCAATGAGGGCCCGAAAGAACTAATTCATTTCTACATATTTGAAGAAGATCGATCCTATGTAGATATCGGCCCGAGGGCAAGGGGGTTCTACATCAGTGTGGTATCAGAGCCTAATTTTGTTTGTATATTTCAGGCAAAGGGAGCTATAGGAAAAGGAGTAGTCTTATACACACCAATGTGGTATCATAGCTTTATTTTTCGTCTGTAGACTTCAGGCAAAGCGTACAATAGGTGAAGAAGGAAGACATAGTGTTGAAGCTCTTCAGGCGAAGCGTACAATAGGTGAAGAAGGAAGACATAGTGTTGAAGCTCTGTGATGATTGTTGCAATGTGTGAAACAATCAAGAGACAGTCAGGAGGACTATAGGAGATGTTGGAAGCACTTAGGGTTGTAGAGTGACAGAAACAAGTTTGCCAGGAGGGTAGACAAGAATAGGAAGATGGTTACTGAAGGCCATGGATGCGGTGTAAAGAAGAACCACCAGCAGCAGAGAAAAAATCCATATATGGATCTAGAACTTGCTGAGATAAGGGAGAGGATGGAAGAGCTTGCACTACGAGTGCAACATAATGCAAAGACACATTGGGTGTATGAATGGCCCATGAAGAGAAAGGTGAAGTGTTCAGTAAAGGAATTGTTGGCCAGAGGATAATGAAGGCTATTGAAGGAATGGTTGAGGTATGTGAAAAGCATCAGGGCCACAGGGGAGATGGTTCATGCCTGTGAACTAGAAGCTGGGAGAAATCTCAGTGATGATGAGGAAGAGAGATCACTAGAAGATCTCATAGACTGTCGGGTGGGAATAAGTGGACTTTCAAATTGCCAGGTGGGAAATAGAAAGAGATCAAGTGAAGGTCTTGTATACTTCTAGGAGGGAAGTGCTAAAAGTTCAAATTGCCAGAAGGGCACTGAGATGGGATCGACTAATCTCATAGACTGCCAGGTGGGCAACAAAAAATTCCCAAATTGCCAGGTGGGCAGGGGAAAAGAAGTGAGACTGTCTAAAAGTCTCAGGGGCTCAAGAGTGAGTTCAGGTCAACAAGGAGTACTGAGAAGTGAAGATTCATGTGGTTTTGCAGACTATGTGAAAGAAGATGATGACAAGTTAAAAACTTGTACCATCCAGAAGGAATATCAGAAGAGCATTATGATGATTGGAGGGATAAAGATATTCCTACCAAGCAGTCAAGATGAGGCCAGGGAAGATGTTGCAGGTGTAGCAATAGAATAAGGACAGTCAGCTATGACTATCAAAGAGATGGAGTAGATATCAGAAGTTGCCCAAGGAAAAGAAGAGGAGCACACAGTTGAGATGCTCACTCCATGGGAGAAGGAGCTAGAAATGATGGAGGATTGGTTGAACAATCCAGAACTAGTAAATGACTGTTGAGAGTAGATGGTCATGCAGATGATAGCAGAGGAGAATTATGGGGAATCACTCAGAATTTTCATTCAGGGAGCTGAACAGATGATAACTGCAGTGTCGAGGCATGCAACAGAAGATGAAGGAAAATTCCAGTTTAAGGACCAGCTGGAGGAAGCTAGAATTCAACCAGTGCAAGGGGAAATGGCATAAGCAAGTCTGTCAGAGAAGGTGACTAAAAAACAAATAAGTCCAGAAGATAAGACTGCAGAGCTGAATTTTGCAGCAGGGTGGCAAGTCGAGGCCACACAGGAAGAATATGGCATGGGAGATCTAGTTGATCTACCCATTTGCAGGGAAGGAGTGGAGTGGAGCAGGCTGCAAAAGGAGAGCTAGCCCAGGGAGAAACTGGACGAGATAGTTGAGGAGATCATAAGGTTGATGATTCGATCAGCAGAAGTAGTCAACAAAGGGGAGCTGAGCAGAGGAGAACCTGCCATAGCAGTAGGGCATCAGAAGCAATAGTAGCAGCGAAGCGATGGAGCGGATGGGCAAATCCAAATAACTGTTTGGGATCCAGGTGGATTTCAACAACTATGATGGGAAGCTCATGAGCAGGAGCTCATGAATTTTTCACAGTAGAGGAGTATGATGCAGGAGCATCACTCCAAGCCAGCTAAGCGCCAACCATCCAACACATCAAGCGCATTCAATGGAGAGGAGAGGCACAACCCTCTCACTTTCAAATTTCAAATTTTGAAATTGTATTAGATGTTGTAAGGATGGTAGAGCCAAAAAGCCATGCATGTGCGCAGGATTTAGATAAAGGTTGCCTTAAATAGTTGTAAGGTTGAGATCTAGATCCGATTTGGACTATATAGCCATTCAATGTAATTGAATGTAAATTAATGAGAGTTGGTGAGGATGGAGGGAAGAGCCCAAGGAGCCCCTCTTTGTAAAATCATCTTCTTTTGTTTTCAGTTAAGGAGAATAGGGTAAGAAGGCAGAGAAGAATAGAGAAAATAGGTTGGATAGGAGAGGGAGCCGAGACTCTGTTACAGTCCGAGATCGAACACACTGTAATTAGACATTGATGTTAATACAAAGTCGTTTTCCTGCATATGTGTTTTCTATGTGTTTATGGGTCTTTTATGAATGTTGTGTGTTTATTCATGCTGTAGATGTATGTTAAGTTCCATCTGTAGGAGATAGATASGTTTTCCTATCTGTGAGTTCTTTGACTTYAGGTTTGGGTTCTTTGAGGCTTCATGTAAGAGGTTGCATGACAAAATACCACAGGTTCTGCAAGCCAGTGCAAGGAGTGCACTTCTGAATTCTACGGAATTTCAGACAAAGATGTKCCAGGAGGGCGCACTAGCTGAAATCATTGAATATGGGAGGAAGCCTCAAGGTTGCTGAACACCTTGAAGGAGAAACTGTGCAGAGGAGAGCATAGAGAGGAGTAGAATTGTTGAGAATTCTGTAAAGGCTCTGCCAGGAGGGCATTGAGAAAAAGCACAGGATGCATTGAGCAGTACATAGAGTGCACTTTTGAGTTCTGTGGAATTTGGACAGAGTTGTGCCAAGAGGGCGCACCAGAGGAAGTATTAGACCTAGGGAAGAAGCCTCAAGGTTGCTGAACACCTTGGAGGTAAGACTGTGCAGAGGAAGGCATAGAGATAACAGAATCACTGGGGGTTCTATGGAAGCTCTGCCAGGAGTGCATTGAACAGTTGCATAGAGTGCATAGAAGAACTCTCTTTCAAGTTCTGAGATAAGGGAAGTGTCACGGGGAAGACACTCATAGGGTTACTGAATGTCCTGTAGGCTCAACAAGGCGTGCTTGAGCAGAAAGTTGCAGAGGAGGGCACTTTCACCCCTTCAAGGAGAGGAAGGGATAGAGACCATTGAGGTTTGAGTAGTTGAAGATCAAGCAGGAAAAAGACCTATGCAAGGAGTGCACCAGGCTGATATTCGGGTGAAGTGGTGATAGATAGCCATCGGAAGGCTCGTCAGGCAGAAGGAGTGTGTAGAGGTGAGAACTTGTCTAAAACTTCTTAACCTTAGAAGAGATAACACAATTGCATGCAAGGACCTTGCAAAGAGTGCAGAGGTCGAGAAAACCCTTTGGAGGGCTCAGAGTTTGAGAAGCTTAGAAGGAGGAATGCCTCTTAGAATACAGGCGGGAGCCAAGGTTACAGGCTTCACAAGAGAGACAAAGGCTGAGGCCTTTTGGAGAAAGAAATATTCCAAGGGAAAGGAAGAAGGCCATGCTCAAGGTAGAGCACAACTATTGTTAATTTAGCTGAAGAGACGAGATTTGGACCGTTGAGTTTCACGTCCAGACAATAGAAGGAGAGAGCGCAGAAGATTAGATCTGGGCCATCAGATCTAGTGCAAAGGACCGAAAGCCATCGGATCCTAAACAAACTCATATTTTGGGAATTCAAGGATTGGTGTGACTAGAGACTTTTTAGTCACTACATTGCGAACTTCTGGTTCACAAAATCTCGAAAATATCAGGAGCCATTGATTTCCATTTGGAGTGGGTTTCGGCATTTTGACATCTCAGAATTCGACATTTCGACAATTCTGATGATAAGGAGCTGGGGCACTTTGCATTGAAAACCCTGAAGTCGTGAAACATGATGTGCCTTTGGAGTAGGGCTGTGGCCCTAGAGGAAGTAGCCATTTCAACATTTCCGGGTCCGGGAGATCGAAGGACCAAGAGCCGTATGTAGCCAGAATTGCGGGATCACAAATTTTGAAATCTTGAAAAGTGGACCGTGGTCATGGGTAGATTTAAAAATTTTGGGAATTCGATGATTCAGACACCGAGGATTGGAAAGACAAAGAATAGGGGGAATGCTTGCATCGCGGTTCCCTGAATTGCGAAAAGTCGGTAGCGCTTTGTCATGGACCACCCTTTTCGACATTCTGAGACCCGAGTGTTCGAGAGACCAGGAGTATGGAGACGTGGAGTCTCGACTCACAAAATTGTGAAGCCCTAAAAACATTTGAAGGAAGAAGCATGAGCCAGAGTCGTAGAGCCCATTTAGGCATTTCAACATTTCGGGGTTCGGGAAGTAGAGGAGGCAGTGACTTTGGAATCGAGAGTTTCGAACTCTTGGTTCACAAAGTCCCAAAAATATCTGAGCCCATTTCGACATTGAGCCATTTTGGGAATTTGGGGAATGGAGTGACCAGTGGTTTGGGCTACTGTGTTTTAAACTCCCAGTTACCAAAATCTTGATACAACCACAATGTCGTGGTCGCATGGAGGCGAATCTCACGCCTAGTGCTTGTTCGCACAGGTGGGGCTTTCAAAGGACCTATGGATCAAATTCATGGGGTTCCAATGAGGGCCCAAAAGAACTAATTTAGTTCTATGGATTCGAAGAATATTGATCCTGTGCGGATCTCGGCCTGAGGGCAAGGGGGGTCTACTTCAGCATGAAAACTCAACTTCACGAGCTCATATCTTGAGATCCAGGCAACAGATTTGGGAAAAATTTATATCATTGGAAAGATAATATAACGAAGATAAAACATTAAGTGATTTAAATGGATAAAAGGTTGAATTTAATTTCCAAAAAATTAAAACACAGTCCCCCTATTTTAAAAGGGAAATTAATTGAGTTTTGAAAATAAAATTTTATTCAAAAACTTTTATTAAAAAAGGAAAGGGACCCATTTTAGATATCCATATGTTAATGATGTGAATTCATTAATAATCACTTAAATGCGACATTAATTAAATAATATGTTTCAATCAAAAAAAGTGTATGAGAATTTCAAGGGAGAAAAACAAACCCTAATTACTCAAGTAGTTAGAAAATATCATCTTAAAAAGAGAATAAAGGATTCATCAGGGGTTCCAAGAGTCAAAATTATCAAATGGGTAGGGTAGAATATCAGAGGAAGAATAAGGTACAACCATGAATACACAACCATGTTTCTGATCAAAGAAAATAGATCTCCATCTTCTCCACTCTTTCTATTCTTCTAAACCATTTCTCATAGCTTTATGATTGAGTCTCCAAATTGGGCACAAAGATGAGTTCTTGAGTGTTCTTATTGTATTATTCCAAAATATTTTTCTTGTATGATCATGATGTATTTAAATCCATATACATGACTTTCAAATATTTTTGTAATGAAGAAAAATCTTTCATGAATAAAACTCAACAAAGAATTTCTTCGAGGTTGATTTCAACTGTATCTTGTAACTTTGAGTCTTAAGTATGAGTTATTTGAGATTGACCTATCAATTTCTCTTTTGATCTTGATAGTAGTGCTCTTTTAAAATTATTTGAGATGATCACATTATTCTCTCCTATTTTTCGTGAGGAAGACATGGATGCATTTATATATGATTAAGAAGATTGTGTATGTGATGCTGATCACAAAGAAATTCTGATGTTGAATCCCTCCTTCAATCTTTTCAATTGTTTAAACACTTATTTCTACATAGAATGATCAGATTATATTATTGAAGAACCATATCATTTCATAATTTCAAGTAATAAATATCTAGGGTTTGTTGCCTTAGCATTCTCTTAATCCAATATATTCAAGATATATCTTTTAGCCGAAAAGGAGTACCACCTCTCTAAAAACACAAGGGGACTCATATCCTCGTGAGGTTTCCATTTCGATCCTGATGGATTCAAGCATCAACATTTTTGGTCACTCCACTGAGGAGACATTTATTTTCAAGATATTTTAGGCCCTACTTTATATTAGATTGAAGAACCACAAATCTCCATGGCTTAAAGTTTCGAAAAAAGATTCATGAAAATTGATGCTTTTTTTAAATGAAAGGGATTTATAAAGGCTTATTGAAAGATGTTTTACCTTTTTTATAATTTAAAAAGGACTCAAGAAATACCCAAGATTCCGAAGAACGAAATCCCTAGAAACTCCATTGGAAAGACTCAAAATGAAAAATTTCATTCATGTCATGATACTCCTTTAAATTCTTCATCAAGCCCATCAATGGATTTACAAGTCTCAACAAAAGGGAGAAATATCCAAAGAAGGAGGTGATTTCATAAAACCCCTTTAAATCTACCAGAAGTAGATTTTCAAATGCTTGATATTTCTATTAAAATGTTTTCTACATTCTTTGGAGATGCTTCAGAAAATGCAGAGAAACACTTGATTAATTTTAAAAGTAAATGTTATGATTTCAAACTCACTGGAGACAATGTTACATGTAGATTATTTTTACAAAATCTGCGAGGGAATTCTCTTGAATGGTATAGCTCATTAATACCTAACTCTATTACCAGTTGGGATGTGTTACAATATTCATTTGCAGAAAAGTTCATCCCAAGAGTGCATTCATATGTTTTAGCTGATGCTGCAAATGCTGCTGCCCACCCACCCTCTTGCATATAGACACAAGAAAATGAAATGAATGATTTGGAAAGAGAATCTAATCAAACATTGGAATATTTTATGAATCTAGTCACACAGTTGAAAATGAAAATAAGAATTCTGAGCAAGATTTCAACCTCGCATACACTCCATATGAAGATGTTTTAAAAAACAAGTTTGATAATGAAATTGAGGAGCCTCCACCAAATACACAAGAATATTTCATCCTTACAATTGATGATGAAAAGCCTCAAGAGCCTTGGGAGTAAGAACAACTGGTGGAAGAAATGAATATTGAGGAAAATTATGAATAAGATGGCCATTACATGAACGGAAAATATTTTCAAGACATTACTGATGAATCAAGAATATTGGACATGGATACTGATAATGATCTAAAATTGAAGAAGACTTGAAAAACTTGAAAACATATTGCAAGTGAAATGTTATGTGTTTAAAGCAACA
>JZKD02S1674426.1:176837-194075 GCA_000966675.3 Picea glauca | reverse complement strand
TATTCTCTGAAACTCCTCCAATTTTCACTCCTTGAATCCTCCCCAAAAAGAGGTTATAGAAATAATGGTAGACTTTATTCAATTCTGGTCTATTCAGAAGACCCAACTTGTACAAGATGTCCCGTGCTCAATATATAACATCCGGTTCTTAGAACACATCACCAAAAGACTTCATCCTCCCTTGAAATCCGACCTTCTTTTACTTCTTCTTCTCTCTGAAATTTGACTTGTATCAAATAAATGCATAATGATGTTTATTTATACCATTTATGTCACTTCCTTTTAACATTAGGGCCAACCTGACACTTTCTTATTTTGTAATTATTTTCTATAATTATCTTTAGGTCCTACATGTACAATTCACTTTGTCATCTTCAAAAATTCATTTCTCCTCAACCATGAGGATCCATGTGACGTGCCACATACCACCGGAAACAACATGATGTATACTATCTATCCATGGGTGTTGTATCTGTATGTGCATTTTCCTTCATGTCCAAATACCTTCATCAATCTTGCAGTCCAAAACCCATGACTAGGGTTGACATCAATGAAAACAACCAATCTTCCAACATTGTCTTCACCTCCAGTGCACATTGGTTGAATTATATAGAGTATATCATGTGTAAATTATTCATTATTCATTACGGTTAATGAGAATTCTTCCATTCTTTCTCTCTTGCTTCTTCTTTCTCAATTTCTCTCTACAAATGTGTGTGGTATTTTCTAGCTAGATCTATTCTTTGTAGATTCAACACATTTACACATGCATAGGGATTTTAGGTTTGGAAATCAATTGTAAATGGATACAAAGAACCAACAGTTCCACCAACAAATGAAAGTGGAAGGAAACTTGGTCTAAATAATTCAAAATCCACAAATGCACTTCTGAATGGTCTTTGTGATTCAATATATGTAAAAGTTATGCATTGCAGCTCCGCTAAAGAGTTTTGGGACAAAATTTATAATATTTATGAAGGAGATGCAAAATTCAAGGAAAGAAAGCTTCAAACTTATAGAGGTCAATTCGAATAGTTAAAGATGAAGGAAGATGAGAATATTGCATCTTACTTCTTACAAGTTGATGAAATAGTGAATGCAATCATAGGATTGGGAGAAGAATTTGATGAATCTATAATTTTTCAAAAGGTACTAATATCTCTTCCATTGAGATTTGATCCTAAGATCTCAGCACTAGGAGAAAGAGAAGATCTAGACCCAATAAGCATAGATGAACTACATGGAATATTTATAGCCTATGAAATGAGAACTCGACAGGAGACTCCAAGTATAAAAGAAGCATCATTCAGAGCATCCAATAAGTCAAGGAAAAAGGGTAAGAAAAAGGAAAAAAAAGATAACAACAACAGTAACATCTCAGAAATCGATGAAAAAGTGGCCAACTTTGTCAGAAGACTAAAAAGGGGAACCGAATGAAGATATAGATGTGATATTCCATTGATTTTTTTTAATTGTGATGGTACTGGTCATTTTGATAATAAATGTCCTCAAAAGAAAAGTAAAAGAAATTAAGAAGATGATTCAAATAGTAAACAAACATATAAAGGAAAAGAACCAAAAAGAAAGTCTTCAATAAAAGTTTATGCACCATAAAAGATGGCTCCTCATCAGAGAAAGATGAATTCAATGAAACTGAGACAGAAAGAGTTCTATTCATAGAAATAGAAGACTCTGAAAAAGAAGACACCGAAGAGGAATATTAAGAGGTAGAAGTCGACTACAAAAAAGAAATTTTGAGTTCTATAGAAGTTATAAAAAGAGAAAAGAAGAAAAACAATAAACTCCAGGAAGAACTAGACAAGAAAGAAGACACTCAAAATTCAAACTATGAAGGAATAGAGAAGATGATCACTGAGTTAAATATTCAAATAAAAGAATACAAAAGAATCTAAGAAGCACTTAAAGAACATTTGGAATAAAAGGTCAGGATCATTGGAAATTTGGAAGGAGAGTTTGTTACATTGATAAAATACCTTCAACAAAAAAGCATGCATACCATCTCAAAGGTTTTGGATAATATTATCAATAGTCAAAGGCCACATCATGACAAGTCCGGGATAGGATACATTCAGACATAAATAGGTTGAAGGGCCAAAATCACATATACAGAAACACAACCAAGAAGCTATGTAGAGACAGTTAGAAGAGACAAGAAGTTTTACATGGAAGATCCAGGGACACTCTTCCACCTAGAAGATTCATATTTCAGAATCAGTTATCATCCGAAACAAGAAGTCCTCAGGAAGACAAAGTATTTAGAAGAGTAAATCCTTTCATAAGATATTCAACTCCCAGGTATAAAACTATATTTTTTGGTTTATTTTATGAATGTAAAATTTTTGTACATAAAGATATAAATTGTAGAGAAGATAGCGGGAACATAAACAAATTTGAAATTCACACACAAAATGGTTATCCAAGAAGGCCTAGTGAAACATAGAGAAGAAGTTACAACATGTTTGAATCATTGAGCACTGAAGTGGAATGATACAAGTGGAAAACAATTGGATACATGGTCAAATATTGTAGAATGATAGTCCCTCCTATAGAATGACAACATAATGAAAACAATCACAGACATTAACCTCAACAAAGAATATGGATAAGAAAGCATAATCGAATTAACAATGAAGAATACACACTCACTCTACAAGATAAAAACAAGAAACCTAGTTGATAGTGGCTATTCAAAGAACATGATAGGTGATGAAGACAAGTTTCTTACAATGAGAAAGGAAAGAGATGGATGAGTCTCTTTTGGAAATGATGACTCAACTCGAATCATTGGAAAGAGCACAATTAGAATTGGAAATTAGAATACCAAGGCATAAAATGTTCTACTAGTGGAAGATATGAAACATAATATTCTAAGTGTAATTCAAATGTGTGACCAAGGTCATAAACTTACGTTCGATTCACAAAAGTGCAAGATAAGAAAAGAAGGATCAGAAAAATTAATTGCAACAAGTGCAAGAACTTCAAGCAACATATATGTATTAAGTGAAATTAGAAATAAAAAGTGTTGTCTAGGAAAGGAAGATGAAGTTTGGCTATGGCATAGATTAATGGGTCACATAAACTTTGATAACCATGTCAAAGTAAACAAAAAGGAAGCAGTCAGATAAATTCCCTAAATCACAAAGCCAACCAACACATTATGCAAGCATTGTCAACAAAGAAAGAGAACAAACACCAGATTCAAATCAAAGGAATATTCCACAATAATACCACTATAAATTGTGCATATTAATCTAGTTGGACCAACTAGAACAAAGGATTCAAAAGGTGAGAAATACTTTATGTTATTGGTTGATGATTATACAAGAATGATTGCAGTTTTTTCTCTCAGGAAGAAATCATAAGCATTTGAAAATTTCAAGGTATACAAGGAAATGGTTGAAAATGAAATGGATTAAAAAATAAAATGTTTAAGATCAGGCAATGGAGGAGAGTTTACTTCAAAGGTGTCACTCCCCCTCTGTTACAACAACGAACAACGATGTACAAATGATAAACATTTTTTCTTTTTTGCATTAGGGAAATTAACATCATCACATAATTCATAGAAACACACATCAACATTACGTCATAATTAAAAGCATTACTAGTGACACATCATCAAAAATAAATAAGAGCTCAAGCCAACACATTAACATATAAAACAACGACACAAGTTCAATGCACTAACATAAATAGTGACACAGTTCCACATATCTCAATCAACTGAAGTAATATAGGTAATGAACAACCAGACTCTGAATATCAAATCAACTACCTACCCAACCTATCTTGCATCGTTAGGACCTCCAAGACACATAAGCAACGCTCAAGCCCAAGATTCATCCGATTGATTTTGACCACTTAAGTTCTTAGGGCTGGCGATTGTTGTGAGGAACAAGGAGGTTTCTAATTCTCACTAATCCAATTACATCGAAATCAACTAGATCAATCCATCATCCTAATCATCAATTATTCAAGGTGCAAGGGTCATCAACAACTTATCAAGCATACATCAACATCTATTTCAACGACGCAAGAGTTAAAAATTCTAAAACAAGCACACGTCCACATAATTATTAATGCATGAGTAATCGTCAACTTTATTTTCAAGGCGCAAAAGTAATAATCAAATTCTATCTACATGGCACAAGTAATATAATTACAGAACCAATCATATATCACATTAAGTTCATGTCCCAAAAGAAATCTACTTTATGTTAAACAACACAAGAGAATATAAATTCTTAATCAATCAGACAACAACATTGTTTTAAAGCGCAAGTGAAATCAAATTTATTTTATATGGTGCAATTTATCAATCACAAAACTAATGTAAATGTGCAATACCAAACATAACACATAATAAGATTACTATAATTATACACTTAAGAAAAGGGAGAGAGTCATAACATCAGTCCTCTTGTCAATATGTACTAGATGACTTATGCTAATCTGTTAATCCTTAAGTATCAACAGATAACCATTAAATAGTACTCATCGGTATACGAAGTTTATTACAATCATGATCTGAATAAGGATTCCTCATCCCTTAAAATGGTGGCACATTAACTTTATAGATTGATTCGATTCTAATTGATTTCTATGGTGTTAATAGTAAATTAAACATATATAAGTGGTTGAGCCTGCATCAAATTAAAGTGTGTCTATAAAACACCTATAATCAATGTAAAAAGGCTTGGGTGCAAAAGATCGTTGTTCAATAGTTTAAGAAGTCTGTCATTTATTTCCATGATCGGATTACTGTGGAAGTAAAAAAAAACAAAGGTGGATAACGTTAGAGTCCTATAAATCCTAGGGAAATAGTAAACCCAAGAAAGTTCACGTAAATGGACATTTAATTTATAATCAATTTTTCCGACCCCAAACTAATCTCTGGCTATCCTCCTAAACTTACGTGACAAACTTATTACACGACCAATACAAAGGAAATCCCATCGTATATCTACCCGGTCAGGGTTTTCCACCCAAGGCTTAGGCGTAAGCCAACGATCTTGGAGAACCGGCAACAGATGCCAACCAATCAGTTGGGTGGCTCCTAGTGGACATGTGGCTCTTCCGTTGGCTCAGGCGTAAGCCAACGGTTTTCCAAGCAGAGAGAGAACCCAAGAGGTCATCCCCAATTCACAGAAAACATAAGTAATAAAATATGCAATAAATCAAATTCATTTGAAAATTGGATAATAACTGGTAGGGATTGAGGAAGGAGATAGGTTTCTATTATTAATATTCCTCCCTCCGATCTATCGAAGGAAAAAGTTGGACCCAACGACTAAATCAATACCAAAATATCGTAAACAAATACAAAATCGCTTCTGGAAATTGGGCTATGGAGAACCACCATGATTTCGTTCCGAAATAATAGATTTACAATCCTTTTTAATGGATCAACTCCAATTCTAATAAAATTTCAGAGCTTTCTATCGAACTCGGAGATTACTCAAGGCTCAATGTACATGTATTCCAAATGAGGTAGGATTTTAAAAAAACCCCTCTCAACCAATCTCATTTTCCAGTATTTTAAAGAAACAAAAAATACATAACTAAATCTATTCAGATTATCATAGGTACGAGTAGAGATTACATTGGATATAGAAATAAAGAAAGAAATAAAGTATTTTTAATGTCCACGAGGTTAAAAATAGCCTATGGGACAGATTGTTTTTCCATTTGGCTTTTGTATTCGGTCATTTTCCTATGAAGTTTTACAATAACCGCTCTCAGCTTCTCGACAAACTCTTCGTTGAATAGATTATCCCAAGAACTAGCCGCCAGAATAACTGCATAATTTTCCCTGCTGTCTTTTAAGGCTTCATATATTGATTTTAATAGTGGAGAGTTCCCTCACGGGCATTGATATAATACGATTTTTATACATAAACTAATTCTATTCAACTCGCTACTTAAGGCATTTTTCCTTAAGCTCTCCCATAAAATTGTAAAGGAAGAACAACAATTAACATTTTCAACATCCAGTTAAATTAGCTAAATTAGCTAGTAAAAATGTTAAAATATCCCTTCCATATCCCGTAACCACCCATCAACCATTAGAGGAAATATACGAAATTGCAGAAAGTCCCACATTATTACAAGGACCATGCGTCCATGATATGTTAGTAAACAAATTATTTTCCTATTAAAATCAAACATTGACCATAATAAAATACCGTAACTGAAGGAGAAGAATCCAAAGTTGTTCTTCTGTGCTTGCGCTCCTTCCTGCCTCCCGCTTTCTAACCATAGAGACTTCACCGGTATCTCCCATCCAACGCTAGGGGTACTCGTCTTCCCCCTTAGCTCCCCGAGCCACAAAAGGGCCATGCACACACACAATCATAAATCCTTTAGCTCCTAGCTTGCCTCACAAGGTAGAGCCACCACTCTCTCATAAGTTGGGTATCCCAACTCTCATAAGTAAAACCAATAAAAAAATTTGCAGCATAACCTTACCCATCACCGATCTCCCCCCTTTCTCATCTAGGCCATTTGTTTTATCGAATTTTTCCATGACACATCCCCACTTGCACAATTAATTCTCCCTTTAATTAAATAATTTAGAATTATCCCCCCCCATACACTTGTCACCCTTTCCCTAAGTTGCACAAGTATATACATATTATAATTTAATTTAAAAGTCAATTTCCCTTGCCCTTCCTAAAATCCCTCCTAAAATCTTTCCTACTTGTTTATTTACTACCTTTATTCCCATTTAATGACTAACATCTTTCTAAAACTGAGTTAAGTTAAAATATGATTAATCTCTAGTTAAACAAGTGTTAATTAAACTCTAGATACCTTTCTATGCTTACACATTCTTTTATGCTTTATTCCTTTCATATCTTAATTTCTGATTTGGTATTTTGTGCACACATGTGTATTGTATTGATTCTTTAGATTTATTTTATCTCTCTTCATTTCTTAAATTGATTTACCCGTTTTCCTATTTTATTTAATTTCTAATTTATTTTTAGAAATCTCGCTAAGCTTAGACTTAGGCTAAATTCAAATAGACTTAGACTTTCTTTTGGGGGTTTAAAATTAATAATTCCAATTCTTAGTTAATTAATTAATTCCAACAATGTTTAAAGATTTTACAAGGTATAAAAATTCGCTCAAGGTTTTTCTAGGCCACCTAGATTCATTGAATCAAGTGTTAATTTCACGACATGCCTTTCAAGATGCACTTAGTTCTCCAAGGGTGTCACTCGCCTTTGAATCAAATTTTTAATTATGCGATGTGCCCTTCAGGACACACTCCGTGGTCCAAGGGTGCCACTCTCCTTTGACTGGTTTTGGTAGTTTTCCAACTCCTAGAGTCAACACTCCATTTGAGTGACCTTGTGAGAGACTAAGGGCTTGTAAGGAATAAGGACCCTGCCTTATTGTGCATCCCTTATAAATCTTCGTGAGAAACTGTCTCAATCTTCCCTCACGACATCGTGGATCTCTCCAACTAGGTAATTGTTAACCTACAATTCAAGCCATGGCGAGAGCGCTAGTAGGTTGCGAGAGATATTCTTCCACACCTCTCTTTCAATATATGGTCTATGTGCATGACCCATTTACTCCTTATGTGAGTCAAATTAACAAAAAATCGTCAGCCTGCATCTATCAATGATCCATAAACAATATCATAATATAATTAATCATATGTCACATATGAATGAATGAAATACTCAAACCAATACAATCCAATCCCTGATTCAATTTGGAGTCCAAAGAGGTACATTGATGACATCGGTATCCTAAATCTGTCAAGTGTCCTGCACACTCAAGGGAAACTCATCAATAACATCTAACAATACATAGATATCAAACAAAATAAATCATAATCCATCAACATCATCATAAGAATCCATAGGAAAAATATATAACCATATATTATAACCAGATCACTTGCACGCAAGTGTCCTCAAAGAATAAGTCAATAACATGTGCTCGCAAGAGATGGATGTTACAAAAAGAATTTATGGATTTCTACAATAAACATAGAATAAAAATGAAATTCTTTGGCACTATGACACCTCAATAAAATGGATTTGTTGAAAGAAAGAACAGGATGGCACAAGAAATAGCTCGAACAATGTTAATGGATTCTAAATTGACATATGTATTTTGGACACATGCAGTGCATACAACAATTCACATTCAAAACATAGTAATGCTCAGAAACAATAGTGAAAAAACTCCCTAAGAGCCATGGAAAGAAAGAACAACAAATGTGAAACACTTCAGAGTGTTCAGAAGAAAATGCTACATCAAGAAAGAAGATCGAAGAATGGGAAAATTTGACTATTGTGTGGACAAATGTGTACCTGTTGGTTACTCAAGTACAAGGAAAGCATGCAAGTGTTACAATTTAAGGCTCAACAAAGTTGTGTAAAGAATCAATGTAATAGTTGATGAAACAAGTGGATGAAAATTAAAGGAAGAAGAAAATGAATCAATGGAACAGGTTTACGAAGAAAAATAAAAGGATGAAGAAGATGCATAAGGGGAAGATGAAGAAGATAAGATAGAAGTAGAAGAGTAAGTTCAACAAGTACCTCCAAAGACACCTAGCGAACGAGTATAGAAGAATCATCTTTCATATCATATTATCAAGAAAAAATATGCAGGAATTGAGACTAAAAGAAAAATACGTTCACCAAAACAACTTCACCTAACACTCTTATCTTTGATTGAACCAAACATTTTTGAAGAAGCCAATAAGGATGAATTTTGGAAAAATGCCATGAATCAAGAGTTAGATCAAATAAAGAAGAATGACACTTGGGAATTGGTTGTAAGACCAAGGTACAAGAATGTGATTGGCACAAAGTGTATCTTCGAAAATAAATTGAATGAAGATGGACATGTTACCAGGAACAAAGTTCTACTGGTATGTAAAGGATATGCATAGGTTGAAGGTATCGAATTTGAAGAGATGTTTTCCCTAGTTGACATAATGGAAGTAATCAGATTGATCTAAGCTTATTGATTCTCCAAGAATATCAAAGTGTATTAGATGGACATGAAATAAACCTTTATAAATGGGTAAATTTAAGAAGAAGTCTACATTGAGCGACCAAAAGGATTTCAACTGTCACTGAATTAAGATTATGTGTGAAGGTTGAAAAAGGCCTTATATGGTCTAAAATAGGTTCCCAAAGAATGGTACTCTAGACTTGATAGATATCTATGGAAAACAAGGTTTAGAAAATGAAATGCGGACAACAACCTCTACATCAAGGTAACTTAGATCATATTTTATTAATTGAAGTTTATGTTGATGATATTATTTTTGGTAGTGATGATATGTTAAGCGAAAAATTTGCAAAGGATATCCATAATGACTTTGCAATTTTATTACTTGGAGAACTATCATTCTTTCCGGGTCTTCAGATATGTCAAAACAACCAAGGAATTTTTATTTATCAAACTAAGTATATTAGAGAAATGCTAAAAAGGTTCAGAATGAAAGATTGCAAACCAATTAACACTCCTATGTAAACTAGTTGCAATTTGAGAAAATATGATGATTCAAAGTCTACCCATCAGAGGCAGTACAAGTCAATGATTGGTAGCTTACTTTATGTGACAACATCTAGACCAAATGTAATGCAAGTGGTTGGAAATGTGACATGCTTTCAAACAACACCAAAGGAATCACATGTTCTATTAGTAAAGAGGATTTTCATATATCTCAAGGGCACAATAGAGTTTGGATTATGGTATCCAAAAGGAAAGGATATATATCACTTATTTCCTACACAGATGTAGATTGGGAAGGTTGCATTGATGATCGATGAAGCACCAATGGATTGACATTCTACTTGGGTGAGTGTTTAGTATCTTGTCTAAGCAAGAAACAATCATCAATATCATTGTCTACAGTCAAAGCAGAGTATACTTCAACAACACCATGTTGTACACAGGTTCTATGGATGAAAAAAAACTTTGATAGATGTACATGTTGAGTATGATGAGCCCATTCCTATATATTGTGATAATACAAAACGCTATCATTATCTCAAATAATTTAGTGATGCACTCCAAGATGAAACACATTCCAATCAAGTATCACTTTCTACGGGAACATGTTTCATAGAATAACATTAGAGTTGAATATGTGGGAACAAAAGAACAGGTTGCAGATATCTTCACAAAACCACTTGCAAGAGAATCATTTTAGTATCTTTGTGAGAGACTCGGAGTAATTTCTACTCCAAAATGAATTCTTTTGAATGATTATCTTATATGTTTTAGATTTACACGAGGAAGCACAATCAAGAGGATAGTTCACATTGGGGGAGAAGGTTCAGGAAGAGTTCAATTAGGGGGAGCATCTTGTGACATCCCCCAAAATAAATTATTTTTGAATTCGAAATTATTTCGTTTTTGGTAAATTCGAATTTGGAATTTTTTTTCCATTTATGGAAATTCCAAATTTCGAATTTGGTAAATTGTAATTAATTATTATGACTGTTGGGAAGAGATCTCATTTGACCCAATTAACTATTTGACTATGACACTTGTATGGAAACATAATATTTTATAATTATTGTAGGAGGACAAATGGAACAACCATGCTAAAATCAGCTTTCCATGACTCCAAGAGTGGGGAACATGTTGGAACTACCTCAAGGCTGATTGTTACAAGTGGAAAATCAGGGATTTGGCCATTGGAAGCCCCTAAAAATTAGGGATTTAGAAAGTTGCTAAAATTCCCAAGTGAGGGAAAATACCTAGGCAAAAATATTTTTTGGATATATAACATATATGAGGAGGCAGGACACTAGGGAAAGAACTACTGAATACTTGATGTTATGAGCACTAATTGTTGAGTGTGAGGCAAGAAGAAGACTACTGAAAGAGGAAGACATTGCTGAAGAGGAAATTCCAAGTTTTCATTCATGGATTCATGGTCAGGCTAGGGGGTGAACATGACAAGTGATTTGGATGCCCTGTTCTATGGTTGGGAGGATTGTGGTTGTTCCCTTTGTCTTCCCACGAACTGGTTAACATATATTAATACTCCCTCTCTCTCTCTCTCTCTCTCTCTCTATATATATATATATATATATATATATATATATATATATATATATATATATCTGATGTAATGCATTTGTTAGTGCTAAAGTGAAATATTTTCCATGGATGTAATCTGTTCCTTTGTGTGAAGTTTATAATAGATGACCAAATACCTCAAAACAATGTAGTTGAGTAACTCTTCTTCTGTTGTTTTAAATTATGAACGAATGCTGCAATTCCTTTTGTTCGTTGAAAGAGTATGAATGACCAAATTCTGGAAATGTTCCTTATGTAATTAAATTTCTAGGCAGAATTATCCATGTACAAATGAACTTGAAACAGATCTATCTACAGGTGTATGTTTATTCCTGTAATTAAACTTCTAGGTGGAACTATCTATGTATAATTGGATTTGAAATAAATCTATACATATATATAAGTTTATGTGTATCTCTGTAAATTAAATTTTATAAAATCATATTACTTAGCTGAGACTTCCTCTCTCGTATACCATTGAATGAGAAGGAATACGAGACATTATGGACTGTTACACATCGAAATTACTCACTTCGATAGTGTCGCAAGTGTCGTAATTACAAGTGTCGCAAGTGTCAGGAAAAGTATATTGTTATGATGCCTATGTAGTGCCTATAATGACATAAAGAGGACACTTGACACATGTCATACACTTGATTTGGAAGAGGAGGAATGCTTGACTAGGCTTATGAACCTCTTGTCATCTGAAAGAACCACAAAAACTGAGTTTTTGGAGGAGAGCGCTCCCCTATACCTCTCTGAGGAGTGCTGGCACTCCCCTATACACTATATGGGAGCGTTATAACACTACCTATGCCTATTTGGAGGAGCGCTACTTCTTTTGGGAGTGTTGGTGCCCCCTAAACCTTGCTAGGGAGCATTATAATGCTCTGACACTCCTTTTGAGGGAGCGTTACCTATTCTGCGCAGCAATTGGTTTGTTGAGAAGAATGGGGGAAAAATCTTTTCAATCTTGGAAGGCAATTGGATTCGAATCCCTAGTCCATCCATGATCTTAGGGAAGATCCCTAACTCAAGGAGGAAAATCCTCAACTTACCCCAAAAATATCTCAAGTGGTTGAGCCTCTCTAAACCTATATAAGCAGGCTTTCTCATGGTGAAAGGGATCTGGATGGAGAATCATACCAAACTTATGATCTCATAAGTGATATTTGGAGAAGGGATGAGAAGCATGAAACCTATGATCTCATAGGAAACACACAGTGAAGTGGAGGCTAATCAACGAAGCTATCATCATTCCGATCGTGGAGCTTTTGAGCAAGGGTTAGGCAAGGAGAACTTGACGAAACTGCTACATTCCATCTATGGTTGTAAGTAACGTTTTGTCCTCATTAATGTAATATGCTTGGCCTGTTTCTTTCTAATTTGTGTTTGACATTACACGAATTTGTCTCTAAGTAGATAGGTCCGCTTCGAACTAATCTCAATAGAATAGGAAGTGGTTGTACTTTGTTTGTCTACAGGGCTTATTGAGGAGCTCAAGGTTGGAGTTCAACTCAGAGCGTGCAGGGACAAACACCGATAAAAGGTATGTATTTACTCCTTCCTCTTCATTCATTAGTTTGTGTAAGCCTAAAAGGAATTCAGTGACCATGATAAGCACTTTCTGTCTTAGAGTTAAGAGTCTAGCTCTTTGAGGAGATCTACCTGTCTGCAGGAAGATTTTCCTTCAACAGAAACTGGCGACTCCATTGGGGAATCAAATCGAAACTTTTGGTTTTGGTTTTTCCTCATAGACCTTGTCTTACCCTTTGTTTTATATAGGCTTTGTTCACCCCTTATATATGATTGTACTTGCTGATTGAATCCTTAGTCCATCACATGCATCTTGATTGAAAAAAAATTGACTGAGTTTTTGGTTTTTTTGACATTTTTCTGAGTTTTTTGAGCCTAGCACCCCTGTGGCCATGTTATCCCAGCGCCAGCACTCCCTAGAGGCCTTATACAGAGCTTTATAACACTCTGGTGGCCCTTACACCAGAATGCCAGCCTCTCCTTGGAAAAAATACCTTCCAAAATTGTGGTTTTTGCAACTCTGTCTTTGTTTTTGCCCTTGTCCAGCTTCTTGATGTTTCATTACATCTTCCTAATAACATTTGGCCCTCTTCGTTTCATTACATATTTTTGAGAAGTAGGCGTTTTTTTTCTTCATATTTGGTGACCTTCTCTCTTATTTTGAGTCTTTGCTCCTGTTGAGAACTTGGAATCGATCCACTGCCTTTTTCTCTCTTGTATGATTGAGCAAAAACTTTGGTGAAGGATGTCAGAAGTCTACGAATCTTCTCATTTGGTTCTTTTTGAGGTCATTGTTCTTGAACATCTCTCTTTTGTGTGAATTGTTTGATTTTTCTTTTTTATCTTTTGTTTTCTGTTTGCTTCTTGTTCCGATCACAGCATGAGGGTGTGTGTTGTGTGTGCGAAATCTGATCATACTTGTCCGAATCTCCTTGATCTGAAAGGGTAGTTGGTAGGAGAAGTTTTTTTCATTGAATTAATCATCATTCACATACAAACGACAAAGACACATATTAGTGATTGGTTTGCATATTAGAAGATGTTTTTGAAAATGTTTTAGCATTACATTAGATTCGATTGAGAACCAATTGATTGAGGACATTTCATATTAGTGTTTGAAAGTGAAAACGACTCTTTCACTTTCCCTTAAATAGGCATTCATTGAAAATAAATGATTGCTTATCATCTTTCATGCATGTTTTTGGGAATTGAGTCCTCATTCCATCAGTTTCGCTTTCATACACCCTTTGAGTAAAGAACAACTATAAAACGAACACTAATTAAAAATTATCTAGAACATTTTTGTTTTTAGGATCTTCCACCAACAGTAGACTAGGGTTAGCACTTTGGATTAGGCTATGAGTACAACTCTCCAAAGTTTTCAAAACAAACATTAGCATCCTGAGCTAGGGAGAGTCAAATCCAATTGACGTATTGGTTTTCTGGGATCCCCCTCTCACACAGGGGTTATGCACGAGGTCGCATTCGGGCGAATTATGAAGATTATCCCTCCGTGGTTCAATTGTTTCTAGTGGTCAGATCGTATATTGGGGGTCGCTTGGAGGCATACCCATGATTATGTGTGGGAGCCTCTCGGGTTGATTTCAGACTTGTTATCCTACCCATACGTTTTGGATCGAACTGTCGACTGTACTCACCCAGGGACTCACTATGAATTGGTGTCTTTAGTTGCCATAATCTTTAGGTACTTACACAAGGTGACGGTGAAGGGAAATCTCACTGTACCTGGAACAGACATTGGTCAAACTCACTCGGGCTCCTTGGAGGGTAAATCAACAATTACTGCATGGAATCTTACACCAAGGTGAAAGTCCGTTAAGCAGGTCGCCATTGTAACTGTTCCACCATATCCTAGCCCCTCCTTGAATTGATCATGTGACATTGGATTTCATCACCAACTAGTATGATCATCGAGAGAAGTTTTGTTTTCTTGGTTGATTCCTAGATTTTATTAGCATATGATGTTTCTTTTTGTTAGTTGGCCCTAGATTTTCAGTGTGTTATGTTTTTCTCCAAAATTGAGCCCATAGACGATAAAGGTCTTCGCCGATCACATAGGATGAAAGGGATGCCTCCGGAAGGCTATCAACCCTTACCTCCTAACCCTCCATAAGGCAACTACTATAGGGAGGTAGAAAATCAATCTGACGCTGGAAGTGCTATTGCTCCTCCGTTAGATAACTCAGAAGGCACTTTGGTCACGGTTGAAAATCCCACTACATCTGTGTTGGTAACCCCTCTCGAACCACTTTTGGTTCGTTTAATCTCCCTTGAGATCGTCATAGATGAAGAGATCCCATGATTACCGGAGGGGATCTTTACCAAAACATATATGGGATCCACAGAACCAATCTTTGGTGACAAGTATAGGACTCCTGTTTGTCCTAGCACCACAGTAGAAACCAATCCCACACCTGCTCGTTTTGTATGGAGGACTTCATCGGGACACGATCTCTATGAAAATTTTGAATCCTTTCGACAACCCTTTCAACATCATGACCCTCCTAGTGAAACAGGACCATCTAGTCAAACCATGAATCACCTAGTCGATCAGGTTATTCACCCCACTGCTACACCAGCACAAGTCCATCCTAATGCTGGAATCATCACCTCTACTCATCCCCAAAGCACTTCAATCTCTACCCCCATTTCTACAAGCTTTTACTCTACAGCTCTGCATGTTCCACATGATCCTGCTGGGACATCTTCTCACCCGAGAACGTAGACTCCTGCTAGCCAAACACAACCGACTGGAGGGAAACCACCATCCAACAAACCTTTCCCTCTTGGAGGACTATCTTTCCATGGCGGGCCTACCCTTCCTGGGGGACAACCCCCTTTTCATGCTCCTCCTGGAGGGCAACCTCCATTTTCTAGTCATACCCCGGTCATAAATCCACTGCTGGCAGGGGGGCAACCCTCGTTTGCTGGAAACCCTTCACAATCCTGGGGAGTATCTCCAGGAGGCACTTTTACTCAACCCCACATTGGGGGGCACTTGTATAATAACCCACTAGGAGGAGTATCCAATCCTGTCCCTTTCAGAACATCTTACAGACAATCTTATCTGGGCGGTATCCCAAACACCACCTGGAGTTCTCCGGGACCACAATCTTATCCTCCTCATGGGCCTCATTCATATCCGCCTCCGGGATCTACTCCTTACCATTCTCAAGGGAAAAATGTTTATCCTCCTCATGGGAAAATAAATCACCCAGCCTATAATGTTCAGAGCCCACCTATGTATGCCAATGTTTCTCATGCACCATCGAATCCTTCTTATCCTGGCCAACAACAACCGTATGTAGGAGGACCTACTGGTTACAGCTATCCACCTAACCTAGTCTATGGTCCTACTGGTGTTCCTATGCCGCACCGATATCATTCGCAAATTAACCGACGACTACCTTTCCTTGCGACTCTAGATCTCCCAGACTTGTCTTGGTTAACTAATGATCCTATTTCTCATTCACCGGTTTGGCCAGTCATCCCAGCTAAACTTCCTTTTGATATTCTGAAATTTGACGAAAACCCTGGTGAAGATCCGAACAACCATGTGATGACTTTCTATTTTTGGTGTTCATCAAACTCCCTCATGTATGATTCTATATGTTTGCGTCTTTTCCAGCGAACACTTACCGGTTCAGCAACAAGGTGGTATATTGAACTACCACGTGCTTCTTTTCATGACTTCAATTCCCTTTCCATGTCTTTCCTCATGCACTTTCAACTGCCTATTCACTATGAGACGGGTACTGAACTCTTGACCTCCCTTCATCAAACTAACTCTGTGCATATCTCTGACCATATTCATGAGTGGAGGCGACGACTAAGGATGATCAAGGCAGTCATTCCTGACATACTATTGGTAGAATGGTTTACTAAATCACTATTACCCCCGATCGCTCGCGATGTCACTATGGGTGGTGCGGTCACAGAGAAACAAGCAATCGCTCGGGCTCAGTACTTATATTTGGTTTATTCCCAATCTGGTACTTTGTATGATTTGATTTCAAATGCTGCTCGAGCTAATACCGATCCTTCTAAGCCATCATCCTTATCTCATGTGGATGGTGTTATCGGTTCCGTCAAAACTCAATCTTTTTCCAAATCAACTACACCCTCCTCTACCTCCCCCCAAAAATCATATCTCTGAGGTGAATGCAGTTCAATATGCCCCTTCAAAACAATCCGGAGGTAAGAATAAGACAAAGAATAAATCAAAAAATAATAATGAACAACCCAAAAATCAAACACCTGCTACCGAAAAGCAACCACAACGAAAACTGAAATTCCTGTGTATCATTTGTGGTGACGATCACTACAGTCAAGATTGTCCACTTCACAATGAAGTGGCCAAAATTTTCCAAGGAAAGTCACAACCCGTTGTTCTTACTTAACCTTTTCCACAACAAAAATCCATGGTTACTCAAACCCCCTCTCCTCGGGGCAGTTCTAGCGATCCTAATGATGAGGCCTGTTAAGAACCAAACATCAATATAGCATAGAAAAACCTCAGGAAAAGTACTCAATGCCTTGAAAAAGAGATAATTTCAGATAATAAGCCTCTTCGAGGGGGAAACCTCCTTT
>JZKD02S1674426.1:157110-170834 GCA_000966675.3 Picea glauca | reverse complement strand
TGGTATATATAGGAGACTAGGAGGTATAATTACAACTAATGGCCTAAAGGCGACATAAATAAAATAACATTACTAATATAATATGCCCCAATTAAGGGGTAATGAGCCAATATTATGGCTTAACAAGGCCTCGTTGAGTGCACATATTTATATGTTTAATGGGATCAATTTGACCACTCGCTCTAAGACATACAACACACCAGGTAACCCTGACAAAAGAAAAGATGTTAACGGTACCAATACTTTACTGGATCCATCATCGTCCTTTGTTAGCCTTCCATCAGTTAATCCTCCGTCTGGACCACTTCATATTGAGAAACCCACTTTCAACTCTATCTTACGCCCTCCTAAGAGAACTATCTGCAAAGCTACCTTTAATCCTAGTTCACGAGCTGCCCATAACTACAACGTTGTTGAAGATTTGGCTCAAGCACCGTGCGCTATGTCTGCATTAGAATTTATACAACACTGCCCCAGTCAACATAGAATTATCTTGGCCACTCTTGGCACTGTTGATCTTGAGTCATTCAATCAGATCATGTTTAACCTTGACAATTATGTGTCTCGACTCTCCCACCAACTTGCTTTCCAAGTTGATGTTGTTGTTCACAAACAACAAATACATTGAACTATTCTAGATGAGGGAGCCTCGACTTGTGTTATGTCTTTAGCATGTTGGAAAGGTTTAAAATCACCAGCACTCAACAAATCTCCAACGATGTTATGCGCCTTCAACGAGTGAGGTTTTCATCCCCATGGGCTTTTACAGTCCCTGCCCATCCAATTGGGTGGAAAAACTGTTACTGTTGATGTCGAGGTGGTTGATGCTCCCCTCGATTACAAATTGTTACTTGGAAGAAGTTGGTTTTATGCTATTACTGCCGTTGCCTCGTCAGTTTTTCGATGTGTTCGATTTCCTCATCAGGGTAAAATTGTCACTATTGATTAGTTGGATTTCTGCACGACTGATGCTCGCATTCCTGCTACAAACAATATTCCTTTCTTTGGAGACCACAAGATCACGTATGAAAGTGTTGGTGTTGGCTTACTGAAATATTCTAGCCTCATGGGTACCTTCCCTACACCACTTCCACCAACTATCCATCATATTTCCACCATCGATATGATTTTGACCGTGGCTTATCAATCTTTGGAATCATCTGACTCTTGGATTGTACCTTGTTCATTGGAATTCGATGCACTAGGTGACACCATTCCACTTAGTCCAACCAAAACATCATACATTTCTATCCAATCCATTTCTCCCTCGTCAGATGACCAACATCTATTGGCACCTGACGTTTCCTCGATGCAATCACGGTTGAGTTCCTTGTCGTTTGTGATCGACTACATTTCCCCAACTTTTCCTTCAGATGAATCTATTTCAAAGATGTTTCTCATTGACAAGTTACCTCGGGATAATAACTGTCACCGATCCTCTTTTATTCCCTCTCATGAAGAAATTCGAGAAGATATACACTCTATCTCCCCTCCTGGTGTTTATTTTTCATCATCTCCCATGATTTCAACTTCCGACGATTTGGATCCGGTAGTGGACATGGTGATTTCTTTGGTAGGATTATTGGAGCTCGATCTCCTTACTCCTATCGTGACCCTCGACATGTGTTCCTTCTCGAGTGATTATCTTCCATCCAGTGAAGATATCTTGGAGGCCATGACAAATTTTTGTCCCTTGACATGGTATCCTTCCAAAACATTCTTCTCTTGGAAGCCATGATCAAGAAGCAGTCACGAGCATAGTTTCTCTTCTCTGTGGCAAGCTCGTTAAAAAATGAAACAGAGGCCTTGAGCATAGTTCTTTTCCTGTGTCAAGCTCATTAAAAATGAAACAGTCACTGCTCTTGAACCTTGTTTTCATCCACCCTTCTCCTTTTTCTCATCTACTAGAGAAATTGGTGACAATCGCAAAGTCGATGAATGAATTGAATCTTGGAGGGCATGTCTCTAGCCTTTGATGATCATTCTAGAGTTAAGCCACTAGCTTTCATGCTGGGGGCATACCGAGCTTAGTCTTTGTTCTTTCTCGTGCTCGTAAATACATGAGAATGCATCTGGGTAGACTTTTATCTCTTTTCTGGACCTGTCTTGATACACGAAAAAGGACAACATTGGAGTCACCTTTAAGTTCTTTTCAGACTCTCTAAACATGAAAAGATTGCCGAGCGACCTTTTTCTCTTCACGCTCGTTAAAGTATTTGATGAAAATGTCTGTCGAGCGATAGTTTATCTCTTTTTCGGTCTCATCAGACTACTTTACGAAAAAGGAACTGAGAGAGTTCTTTTTTAAGTGTTTTTCCAGACTCTATAATCATGAAAAAGCTTCGAGTTTTCTGTCTTTGGACTCATTAAACAAACATTGATAGGCCCATATGGGAATGAACTCTTACTTATTCCAGTTCTTTAAAAAGGAAGAGGGACTTATCGAAGGTGAGTCATATCGAGCATGTGTTACCCTCCTCTAGCTCGTTAAATTAAAAAGAGGTACTCGTCTATCTGGATGGGGGAAAAAATTAAAGAAGCAAGCCAAATAGTTTTTTGAGAACATTACCCAGTAACTCTTAGAGTCTCCCTTGAACATGGCACTTTGTCTTTGCGCACATCTTAATCCACTGGACCTCTACACTAAACCAATCCTCTGAGTTTTTCTTACTCCTTTGGGTCACTTGAAGAAAGTCACAATATCCATTGCATCATCGTGTTTTGGTCCATGTCATGTTTCTACTATTGTGCCTCAGTTTTCAAGGGAAGTATCCACCTTGGGAGTCAGCCATCACAAATATCTTGTCTCAATACATGTGTCAGTCCATATTCATTTGATCTACCAATTACATCTCTGTGTCCATTTTGTGTCGTTGATGGGGGATACATCAAGGCTCTCCTTCGACGGTCTATTCCTATCGACTTCAACACATTATCCAAGGACTAGACTTAGAAACCAATTAGTACTTTGGGACCTATATGCCTCAATAGTAGGCCTCTTCACATTCGACAGTGGGTTTACATCTTTAACCTCTGATCGGATGATTCCATGGATGTTCAACTTCAGCTCATCCATTCACATTCGTTGGAATGTACTAGAGTACCTTGGGAATCATTGACATTAATGGTGATATCCCTCGTTCTTTTTAATGGTTTACATCATTGACCGGTAATCAAGTGGTTTTTGCCATGTTCGACATTAGGACATCTATTCACATGGTTAGATTCGTACTACATCAGGACCGGTAAGAATACCCTGGGTTGAGTGATCGCTCTGATATGTACTTTGCCCGGGTTGCACAGGAGTTTCTCTTGAACAATGACACATATATTGTTACATAGATCCACTTTGTATTGGTCATGGCTATGTCTTGTCATCTCATAGATCCACTGTGTATTATTCATGGATATGATCAGTTCATGTCATAAGAGTATAGATCCATAGTGTATTTTCAGTGGCTATACCTTTTTATCAATACAATTATGGATCCACAGTGTATTTTATGGTGGCCATATCTTGCAAGTCTTTATCATCCAAGCATAGGTATGCCTGCCTTGGGTTTGAAACATGTCATAATATTTGTTGGATGTTTGTGTGCATCTTTTGTCAAGTTCTCTATGTCTATACCCTTTCTTGAAAGTCTACAAAGCATTTCAGTCATCATTTCTCATCTTCTAACTTCATACTTTGGGGGGCAATTTGTTACACATCGAAATTACTCACTTCGATAGTGTCGCAAGTGTCATCATTACAAGTGTCGCAAGTGTCGCATTTTGCTCACAAGTGTCACAAGTGTCAGGAAAAGTATACTGTTATGATGCCTATGTCATGCCTATAACGACATAAATAGGACACTTGACACATGTCAAACACTTGATTTGGAAGAGGAGGAATGGTTGACTAGTCTTATGAACCTCTTGCCATCTGAAAGAACCACAAAAACTGAGTTTTTGGAGGAGAGCGCTCCCCTATACACTATATGGAAGTTTTATAACACTACCTCTACCCTTTTGGAGGAGCACTACTTCTTTTGGGAGTGTTGGTGCCCCCTAAAACTTTCTAGGGAGTGTTATAACACTTTGACACCCCTTTTGAGGGAGCAATACCTATTCTGGGTAGCAGTTGGTTTGTTGCGAAGAATGGGAGAAAGATATTTTCAATCTTGGAAGGCAGTTGGATTCGAATCCCTAGTCCAACCATGATCTTAGGGAAGATCCCTAACTCAAGGAGGAAAATCCTCAACTTACCCCAAAAATATCTCAAGTGGTTGAGCCTCTCTAAACCTATATAAGTAGGCTTTCTCATGGTGAAAGGGATCTGGATGGAGAATCATACCAAACTTATGATCTCATAAGTGATATTTGGAGAAGGGATGAGAAGCATGAAACCTATGATATCATAGGAAACACACATTGAAGTGGAGGCTAATCAGCGAAGCTATTGTCATTCCGATCATGGAGCTTTTGAGCAAGGGTTAGGCAAGGAGAACTTGACGAAACTGCTACATTCCATCTATGGTTGTAAGTAATGTTTTGTCCTCATTAATGTAATATGCTTGGCCCATTTCTTTCTAATTTGTGTTTGAAATTACATGAATTTGTCTCTAAGTAGATAGGTTCGCTTCGAACTAATCTCGATAGAATAGGAAGTGGTTGTACTTTGTTTTTCTACAGGGCTTATCGAGGAGCTCAAGGTTGGAGTTCAACTCAAAGTGTGCAGGGACAAACACTGGTAAAAGTTACGTCTTTCCTCCTTCCTCTTCATGCATTAGTTTGTGTAAGCCTAAAAGGAAGTCATTGACCATGATAAGCACTTTCTGTCTTAGATTTAAGAGTCTAGCTCTTTGAGGAGATCTACCTGTCTGTAGGAAGATTTTCCTTCAATAGAAATTGGCGACTCCGCTGGGGAATCGAATCGAAAATTTTGGTTTTGGTTTTTCCTCATAGAACTTGTCTTACCCTTTTTTTAACATAGGCCTTGTTCACCCCTCCCTTTTTTTAATATAGTCCTTGTTCACCCCTTATATATTATTGCACTTGCTGATTGAATCCTTAGTCCATCACATGCATCCTGATTGACAAAAAATTGACTGAGTTTTTGTTTTTTCTGACATTTTTCTGAGTTTTTTGAGCCTGGCGCCCCTGTGGCCATGTTAGCCCAACACCAACACTCCCTAAAGGCCTTAGACAGAGCTTTATAACACTTTGGTGGCCCTTACACCAGAGCACCAACCTCTCCTTGGAAAAAATACCTTCCAGAATTGTGTTTTTTGCAACTCAGTCTCTGTTTTTGCCCTTGTCTAGCTTCTTGATGTTTCATTACATCTTCCTAATGAAATTTGACCCTCTTCTTTTTGAGAAGTAGGCACTTTTTTGTTCATATTTGGTGACCTTCTCTCTTATTTTGAGTCTTTTCTCCTGTTGAGAACTTGGAATCGATCCATTGCCTTTTTCTCTCTTGTCTGTCTGAGCATAAACTTTGGTGAAGGACATCAGAAGTCTACAAATATTCTCATTTGGTTCTTTTTGAGGTCATTGTTCTTGAACATCTCTCTTTTGTGTGAATTGTTTGATTTTACTTTGTTATCTTTTGTTTTTTGTTTGCTTCTTGTTTCAATCACAACAAGAGGGTGTGTGTTGTGTGTGCGAAATCTGATCATACTTGTCCGAATCTCCTTGATCTGAAAGGGTAGTTGGTAGGAGAATTTTTTTGCATTGAATTAATCATCATTCACATACAAATGACAAAGACACATATTAGTGATTGGTTTTCATATTATAAGATGTTTTTGAAAATGTTTTAGCATTACATTGGATTCGATTGAGAACCAATTGATTGAGGACATTTCATATTAGTGTTTGAAAGTGAAAATGACTCTTTCTCTTTCCCTTAAATAGGCGTTCATTGAAAATAAATGATTTCTTATCATATTTCATGCATATTTTTGGGAATTGAGTCCTCATTCCATCAGTTTCACTTTTGTACACCCTTTGAGTAAAGAACAACTGTAAAATGAACGCTAATTAAAAATTATCTAGAACATTTTTGTTTTTAGGATCTTCCACCAACAGTAGACTAGGGTTAACACTTTGGATTAGGCTGTGAGTAAAACTCTCCAAAGTTTTCAAAACAAACATTAGCATCCTGAGCTAGGGAGAGTTATAACTGTAAATAAGTAGTCTATTACAAGTTCAAGTTGAAATGTTATAACTGTAAATAAGTAGTCTATTACAAGTTCAAGTTGAAATGTTATAACTGTAAATACCAAAAATTTATACACCCAATACTCTTATTTTTTTGAGGACCTACGATGACAAAGATTGAAAGTAAAGCTACAGTAATGAAAAGGATAAGTAACACTCTAGTTGCGATATCATTTAATTCCAAGATGGTAAGAAGAAAATTGCAAATCGACTTTCCATTCCAATAATGTTGAGTTAGGACATAGTAAAATAAATTTGACTTGATCCCTTTTGGCCAAACTTACTGTTTTAAAATCGACCCTTCTATTGGCTTGTGAAATTATATAACAGAGGTAACATCCAACATAAAACGATTAATCTCTATCATAGAGAGTTAACTTTTCTTTCTACCCTGAGTCATCTAAGCTTCTTCAAAGAGCAGAACGGAACCCGAATACCTCTTAAGTGGATGACAGAGGTTGTCCTCCATGTATTCGCATGGCCGAAAACCCCTACACATATTGTGACAAACCTTTACAAATTTTCAATAATAAATAAAAGGATTAAATAAAAATAGGAAGGAATAACCGAAGTAACACTTAACTTTAGTTGGAGGGATTCGACACCCTTCTCTATTGAGACAAACCGCATACCATCCGCACTGAAAGGGGAAGAGGAGCCAAAATATCTTTGATGGGTACCCTCGCAAATAAAAGGGGCCCACTATTAGTGATAAGAATAAACGATTAATCAAAGAAAATAGTAAAGAGAACAAATACACGAATGTTGGTTACATATATAAATCACATGATAAGCATAAACCCAATTTTTAATTCAAAATATATAAAGGGAAAATAAACATTACCAACAATATATTTATCACTCTGTGAATAAGTTGAGGAAAGATAATGCATGGTCAATATGATGCCGAAAACATTTTTTTCCATATACTCAACCAGGATAGAAAACGTCTTGCCAAAGATATTCCAGTGTCATCAAATAGGTATTGCATACAAGCACATACAAGACCCTAACCAAAACAAAATTTCGACCACAATCCCGATGAAGCATAGTATGGGATAGTACAGAGAGAAATTCAACGAATGAGAACAACGAGTGTAGGAGGAGATTTAAAAAAAGGACCTACGGGCAAGACACTACCTGCATGAAAAACATTGGAAGAGAATACAAAGAATAGTAAGCCGTAAAAAGACAAAAAAGAACTTGTAGAACATCTGAGTAAAAATTATACAATAGAATGGCCACTTATCGATAACAGGAATAGTCCTGGGAGGCACTCCAAGCCAGCATACTCCCCACGTAGAGTGAAGTCAAGAAAACAATGGGGAAACACAGAGCCCATCTTGAAATAGGCTTGCACAAAAATGACAACGAACAACTACTATTACCCTAAAACATGAACCCTGCGCATATTGAATGCGATGGGTACAATAGGAAACACGCCATGTGACATGAATGATTTGTCATGCTTGGGTTGGATGAGGGTACAGGGTTGGCTCTCATTCCTCATCCACCTCCATTAATTGCCGGTCAGAGTTTAACTCCCGACTGTCAACACCTCCTGTCATATTTAATGTATTTATGAGGACAAGGATGGGTCTCCTCGAAACCTACGTTTTGGAAAATATCAACCTCTAGTTACTACTAGTTCAATTAACACCGGGGGACCCATCCTTTGGAAATAGTTTGAATATACATATGTTTTTTTCTTTGACACAAAGCACTACCATAGATTTCATAGTAAGACATTGTACCATTATAAAGTGTTGTGCACATTTTTAAGAAATGTAGACAAAAATACCTAACAATTATATATCACCCCACTGTACCATTAAATAATGGCCACATATATATGATTGCATTTGTATAAAGAAATATTATTCAGATATAATTGACAGAATCGTAAACTCTAATACCCAGACCTGTCTAATTACCTAGTGTGCATATCTAGTCAATACCAACTGTGATCGAAAACAATATAGCTTGAGACAATTCATATCCATAGGAGTAATGAAAATTAAGAAAAATATTGAATAAAGTTCGGAATGAAATAAGTAGTCTATTACAAGTTCAGGTTGAAATGTTATAACTGTAAATACCAAAAATTTATACACCCAATACTCTAATTTTTCTAAGGACCTACGATGATAAAGATTGAAAGTAAAGCTAGAGGAATGAAAAGGATAAGTAACACTTAAGTCACGATATCATTTGATTACAATATGGCAAGAAGAAAATTGTAAATCGTCTTTCCATTCCAATAATGTCGAGTTAGGACATAGTAAAAGAAATCCGACTTGATCCCTTTCCGCCAAGCTTACAGTTTTAAAATTGACCCTTCTATTGGCTTGTGAAATTAAATAACAGAGGTAACATCCAACATAAAACAATTTATCTCTATCACAAAGAGTTAACTTTTATTTATACCTTGAGTCATCTAAGCTTCTTGAAAGAGCAGAATGGAACCTGAATACCTCTTAAGCGGATGACAGAGGTTGTCCTCCATGTATTCGCGTGGCCAAAAACCCCTTCACATATTGTGACAAAACCTTTACAACTTGTCCAACATAAATAAGAGTATTAAATAAAAATAGGAAGGAATAACCGAAGTAACACTTAACTTTAGTTGGAGGGATTCAAAACCTTTCTCTGTTGAGAAAAACTGTGTACCATCCAAGACAAAAGGGGAAGAGGAGACCAAATCTCACTGATGGGTACCCTCGCAAATCAAAGTGGCCCATCATTAGTGGAAAGAATCAGTGATTCATCAAAGAAAACAGTACAGAGAACAAATACAGGAATGTTGGTTACATATATAAATCACATGATAAGCATAAACCCAATGTTTAATTCAAAATATATAAAGGGAAAATAAACAGTACCAACAATCTATCTAGCACTATGTGAATAAGTTTAGGAAAGGGAATGTAGGGTCAATACGATGTTGAAAACATTTTTTCCCATATACTCAATCAGGATAGAAAACGACTTGCCATAGAGATTCCAATGTCCTGAAATAGGTATAGCATACAGGCACATACAAGACCTTAACCAAAACAAACTTTCGACTACAATCCTGACGAAGCATAGTATGGGATAGTACAGAGAGAAATTCAATGAATGAGAACAATGAGTGTGGGAGGTGTAACGCCCCTAAACTGATAAATGATTAAAGATTATTAAGCAAGATTTAATTAAGAAAGAATTACAATTAATAAAATAACATTGATTGCAGACTGCATTCAATGATCTGATAAACCAATTTAAAAAATAGTCAGTAAGAATGGATATAACAACAGAGTTACGTATGCACAGGGTTGCGTATGCAGGGTGCAGGAGCCCATAAATCCCGAGGCAATAAAATTTATTGGGGGACGCAGGTCGGAGGACGCGTGGAGGGGGTTGGTGGTAGAGTTACTGCGTGAGGCGGTAGGGAGGAATAAGGGACGGGAAGAGGGGGATGTGCATTCCATTCGACGGGGATGGATGCTACGGGGCTGTGAGCTCAGGACCATTGTATTTGCCGGAAGCAGAGAGATTCTACGCACTGTGATAATTGGCTATGATCTATTGTGTTGGGTGAGCAGAGGGCCTCTGGACTCTGTGTTTTGCGATGAACTGTTGTATTCTGTGGTGAGCAGAGAGTTCTGCACCACGGTATCTACTGTGAGTAGCAATTTTTTGTACACTACTGTATTGGCTGTGAACCTGTGGTATTTTGTGGACTGTTGGCTTGCTGTAAGCAAGGAACAAAGTGTTCTGAACTGTGGCTTGATCTAGGGAGGCATCGAGTTGCTGAAGGTTTTGGGCACGAAGGGCCAGGATATCCGTAGATATCCTGGAGCTAGGTAGTTTTCCTAGTTGGCAGGGAGGACAGTAGTTTTGGGCAGTTATTTGCTTGTTTGTGGCAGGGTTAATCTGTGTATCAGTAGGAGCAGACACATCAAGGCAGCAGAAATTAGCATCAATATAAGGTATTTGTCAAGTTATGCATTTATCTCATTTTTACCAGAAAGTTATTACCCTGTGATAAATCTAAATTAGAGAAATTGATGTTGAGAAAATAAATATATGCTGTGAAATCATTATCTCCGTTTAGAAAATGAATTGTTTATGAAATTAAATTAATCCTTAGAATGATATGGGAATTACATATGGTATCAGAGCTTCTTAGTTCGAAATCTGGAGCCTAAGGGCCGAAACCCGGAGTGTTAACTCCAACCACGTTTCAACTATAATAAAAACATGTTCAGTTTGATTTGTTATGACCGAAACAGTAACAAAAATGCACTTAGGATAATACTCCTACGTGAAACCCAGGCAAATAAGCTCATATATCGCAAGCAACAGTTTTAGGTAGAACCCTGTAACTAGATCATATATGGTCACTACAGTTGTAGTCTGAACATTCGAAGGAATCCCTTTAAAATAGTGGCAGCAAACCGGATAATGGGAGGGATCACATTCCACAAAATGACTATCCTTAAAATGACAGGAATAAAGCTATTTAGCACGAGAAACAAAGATGATAACTTAGTTTTACTTTGAGGATTACTTGTCAACGAAGTTTAGGGCATAATAGACACCTGAAATCGACGAAAATGTCGAGGGGAAAACTTCTATTGAAGGCTTGAAGAGTGGAAAATTTAATAACTACATGATCTACACTAAATAAAATGCAAGCAGATAATTGCAAGACCTGGGAACGGGATTTTACGTGGAAGAATGGATGTGAGCCGTTGGATCTCACCTAGAAATCTCGTTAGCCATTAGATTTAGACAAGTTGCACGAGGTTTAAGCCCTAGCGTGCATAGGAGGAGTCATCGGGAAATCTGAGTCATCGAGGTTTTGCGAAATCCCGAGAACGGATCCTAGTCGTTGATCTCGGCAGGACACGTGTCAGCGTCTGAGAGGCATCGGTAGTTTACCATCGGATATTAGGAGGAGTATAGAACCGTTACGTATTGAAATCGCGATATGCAATTTCCCGATCAGAACTGGGCCGTCCATTGTGCAGAACGCGTGTCAGTAGATCTCGCAGAGTCGGAGATCGACATATCAGGGTTTCCGGAGTCATGAAACTCTTGCGCAATGAAATTGCAATCCGCGATTTCCCGATACGATCGAAGCCGTTCCATTTGGGGGACGCGTGTCGTAGATCCGGAGAAAGTCGGGGATGAAGAATCCCATAGACATAGGCACATTGGTATCAAAATCCCGAAACCGCGAGAAGCGATCTGGACCGTCCATTTGGAAGGACACGTGGCAGAGATCGCGTGAGAGTCAGGATATTGATCATCGGGAAATCAGAGTTCTCGAGGTCATGAGAACTGGGACCTCGAAGGTCCCGAAAGCCGAGAGTCAATCCGGACCATCCATCTGTGAGGACAGGTGGCAACGGATCGGACGCCGTCAGAGTTTTGCTCATTGGATATTCCGGAGACGTAAGACTTGTGTAGGTTGAAATCGCGATACGCGATTTCCCGATCGGATCTGGACCGTCCATTGTGCGTGACACATGGCGGAGGATCCTGAAGAGTCGTGGATCGAGAAATCGGGGTTTTCAAAGACAAAGAAACCTCGTAGTTGGGAATCACGACCCGCGATATCCCGATGGTGACGTAAGCGTTGTGGAACCCCCAGAGTCGGGGTGGAGGACACGTGTCACGTGACCACCGGATCGGGGTTTTGGTCATCGGGGTACAGGTTAGTGAAGGTTCCTAGCCTTGTAAAGTAGTGAACCCCGAGAGTCGATCTGAACTGTCCATCATTTGGGATGCGTGTCAGCACCCTGGAGGGAGTCGGGAATCGGGGAATCAGAATTATTGAGCACACAAAAATCTTGTCACACGGAATCGCGATCCGTGATTTCCCGACAAGATCTGAACCGTTCATTTTGGAGGACACGTGTCAGTAGATCTCGAGGAGTCGGAGATCTACGCCATCGGAGAAAACCTCGATAGGAGAATTGTGTGAGCCACAAGTGGGAGTAGTGGAGGACAGGTGTCAGCAACCTGGGCAGAGTCGGGATATCGGCGTTCGTGAAATCGAGAGTCACGAGGTTGAGGAAATTGGAGCATCAAAAACCCCGAAATAGTGGGAACGATCTAGACCGTCCATTTGAAGAGACACATGGCGGAGATCCGAAGAAAATCGGGGATCGACATATCGGGGATTTCGTGGACACGAAATCTCAGCATTTCAAAACCGTGAAGTCTGAAACCCCGATGAGTGGGGGCCAGCTGTCATTACAGCAGAGGAGAAGGACAGAGGCGTAGTGGAGGCCAACTGTCAGCCAACCGAGAATCGGGATATCGATATTTTCGAGGGCAAGGAATACTCGCATGATGGAATCGCGATACGCGATTTCCCGATGGGTCAAAGGATAACGGGGCCCACGGTAGACAGGTGGCATCGGATATCGGGATATTGCGAGTTTCATGGACAAGGTGTCCATGCACTATGAAATCGCGAACCCCGAAAGACGATATAATTAACCTAACTCTTAAACCTTCGATAAAAAGGATTAATTAACGAAGGTTTAATTAAGGCTTAATCACATCGCGAAATCGGAGATTGGGGTTTCAGGATTCAAGTTACAGGGAAATCCCGAATCCCGATTTCATCAATAGTTAACTCGTAAAAGTTAAGTTATAACCCGCTTTAAATGAAGATTTATGGGGAAGGTGGAAAATTTGTATTTTATTCGTTTGACAAAGGGTAAACACTAGAAGGCATTACGAAACGTTGAATTGGTGGAAATTCTGGCATGAGAAGGATCGAAACCCTGATGGGGAGCTATAAGGCAACAATCACATAGGCGTAGGTCACATGGACCTCGGCGTAGCCGAAAGGGCTAACACGCAAGGAATAGGCTCCCAACAATTCAAAGGGACTGGACTCCAGGTCCTGCATCTTATCAGGGGCCAAATCAGAATACTCTGTTTCTGCAAGATGAACTGGTAAAGTGCTCGAAACTACGTTGTGAAGGTGAACCATGGCGGGAGAATTCTGAAAACCTCAAAGCAGAGTAGAGGTAGATCTGTGGTGAACAAAGACTGATGCGAGGAAAGACCCAACAAGGGAGAAAGTGGGACAGAGGAAGAACGCGTAGAGAGTTGAAAGGTTGACAGGTGTAGAAATTGGGGATTAGATATGAGGGAGCTTATGAAAGCTAGACGAGCACGTGGAACCCATGCGTGCTCGAACCCTTGGGTGTACGTTCAATTATTATATATATACAAAATAAAGTGTTAAAATAATTTAAAGTAAATCAATTAATTTAGTATAAATAATTTATATAAATAAGATTAAGCAGAAGGAGTCGGATATTTGAGTTCTCGGCTGGAAAATATTTCAATGTTCTTTATTTGCCGTGAATTTTAAGACCTTAAGCTGAAAGAAGAAAAGATTTGAAGGCCAAAGATGTAAATATTGCAGCGTTCTTAATGAAATCCTAAGGTTGAGGGAATAAAAGATTTAAAAACCGACGTTGAAAATATTAGAGTAATCTTTTGTG